>PVKB01001164.1:0-237985 GCA_004027205.1 Ctenodactylus gundi
TTCTCCAAGGTCACATGGAAAGCCACTGGATTGGAGCATCCCCCAGGGCTGAGGAGCTGGGCGGAGGGGATGGGCCTCGGGGTGAGACTAGCCCTGGGCTGAGGTGGCGGCCACTGCTGCACTGCAAACAGGGCTCCTGTGGCGGAGCTCCAGGGTTGACTCACTGGAGCCTGGAGGAGTGGTGGGGAGCATCAGAAACAGAGGGAACAGAGGCGCAGGAGATGTTGGAGCCCAGGCAGCCCAGAGACAAGGGAGTCTCAGGGCACCTTGGCACAATTTAAATGGCAGAGTGTCATAGGAGGCCTGTTCCAGCCAGTCCCGGGAACGTTTCTGGGAGAGTGTGCGATGGTGAAAGTGTCCTCAGAATCCACTCGAGGGGGCGTGATCACCTTTGTTTGGCTAGACAAATCAAAGGTATCTTTCTAAGAAAGTAAGTAAATAAACTGCCTTCCTCCTGGGTTTTGAAGAGTGAATAGGAGTTTTCCGGGTGAGGACAGTGCAGGCCAACCAGCAGAACTCGTGGGTACAAAAGCACTGAGATGTGAAGCAGTAGTTATTAGCCAAGTGATCTGTTGGGTCCCATGGTGTGAGGAGAACAGAGAAAGCCAAGGTCACAGTCACAGGGGCCTTGTGAGCTCTGCTCAGGAATTGGGAATTTATCCTCAGTAATGGTACTAAAAATAGCGCCTGTGCCCTGAGCGCTCTCCGTGGGCCAGGGACACGTTGAGCACTTTCTAAGGCTCGCGCCACGGAATCTCCTGGCGTCGCCCCTGAGGTAGGCACCGCAGACATGGCTGCCGTGCACACAGCGACGCTGGAGGTCTAGGAGCTAGAGCAGCCGCTTCCTGTCACACCACCGCGGACTGGCATGGCTTGGCAGTTTCTCCCCGCGCCGCCACCATGTAGCTGGTGGGGACCGTAGTACCTCGTACCGTCCGTGGCCTCCCTTTGCAGGAGCAGTGGCAGACAGGTTACCACAGGTGACGAAACCTGCGGCATGCTGTCCTCCCCCCCAGGAGGGGCTGTGCCGCTCCCTCATTCCGAGGGCTTGCTTCGTGGCTAGGCTGCCCGCTGCCCCGTAGGGCATGCGGAGAGAGAAGGGGCAGAGGAAGCGACCAGTGCCCTGTGGATTTGAGGCTTGCACCCCAGGAGCACAGGAAAAGTGGGAGGTGGTTCCGGGGCCTTGACCCGGAAGTGCTTCCTCGGAGAGAGCCCACCACACTGCAGGCGCTGGAGAGCCAGTGGGACCGGGTTCTAGGCTGGGGACAGGAGCTAGAGCCCTGGTGCAGCTGGTCGGTAGCACCACGGTGGCCACAAGCTGGACTGCCTGGCACCGGGACAGACCTCTGATTCCCGTGCTGGCCACGGTTGGCACCCTTCGGAAAGGGTTAAGAACAGTTGTGCCACTCTCCGCCGCCGGGCTGGCTCGTGCTGATTCATTCAGTTCCGGGCAAGTGGTGGCACCTGTGGCTGGAAGGTAGAGGGGGAGCCGAGACCAGACCCTAGGGCTGCTTCCACGTGGAGGCCGAGGTGTGGGGCTGCCAAGGGGCTAGTCCCAGGGAGACGTTGCCCTGTCCTCTCCCGTGAGAACTCCAGATGCCATCTGAGGTATTCATGGATAGTTGAAAAAGAAGGAATAATCTGACCGGAAGTGGTTGGATTGGGCAGCTGCAGGGGCTGGTGCTCTCGGCCAGAGAAGGCAGGCTGGTCGCCCAGAGTGGGGCACGCCGCCAGGCGGGCCCTCAATGGTGGAGGAGCTGGTAGGAATGGAAGCCAGTTGGGAGTGGGTTGAAGGTGAGCAGGAGGTGTAGACAGCTCTTTCAGGGGGTTTGATGGCTGCAGAGTGAGGAGAGAGAGGGCAGCTGGTGAGGGGGGTGTGGGGAGAGCCCTCAGCACGTGGTGTGGTTGGCGCCTGCCCGCCACGTGCGTGGGAACCGTGGGAAAGCACTCTCCTCCGGCCAGGGTGAGGAGCCAGGGGCCAGTGGCTCACAGTTATGCCCATGGGAAGGCAGTTGTCCCGGTGTGTCTTTGGGCTAGTCAGGGAGGCCAGGGGTACATGAATCTTCCTGTGACCTTCCGACAGGAAGGCCATGACAGCAGGACAGAGGTTCCTTGTACATGCAGACGACAGAGAAGGCGTTCTTGCTCCCGGAAGGAAAGGACGTTTGTGTGGAGAGGCAAAGAGACTAGGTGAAGCTGTCCAGAGCCGACACCGGATGCAGAGCTTGGAGTAGAGGGGCCGGGTGAAAGTCCTGTGGCTAACCCACCGAGGAGCCAGAGAGGTGGCAGCCTCCAGCTGCGTGTGCACAGAGGCACGGTGAGCAGGGCAGCTGCAGGGTGCCGAGGCTGCTGTGCCCACCTGGGGCTGATGGCCCTGGCTCTGCCTGCTCAGGCTGTCCTGACACAGGTATGAGACCGACATCAGCCTCGGGTGTTGGGGTAGGGCCTAGAAAGGACACCTGGCACCTGCTTTATGCCCTGGAAGATTCTACAAGTTGGTCAGGACAGAATACCTGCCTCCGTGAAGTTTATACTAGCGGAGAAAGACAGACTGGATACCACAAAGCAAGTAGATATGGAAGGTAATTTTTGATAGTGACCAGTGCTGTGAAGGAAATGAAACAGGCGGTGGCAGAGAGATGGGGTGATTCTAGGCTGGCTGACCAGGAAATGCCCTGTGAGATAGAGATTGGCCTGACACCTGAGTAATGAGAGAGAACCAAATGTCAGGAGGTCTGGGGAAAGAGTATTGATCAGGAAGCTAGCCGTGCAAAGGCTCTGGGGCAGAAACACACATGTGGGTTGTCTCCTGTGGCTGGAGCAGTGAGACCGGAGGGGCATGGAAGGGTGCTGTGCCTTGCTTCAAACCCCGTCCTCACAGTGGCCTGCCCCTTCAACTGTGCGTGGCTCACACCACTCACTCACCTCGGCTGGCAGTGGTTCCTGGGAATGAGACTATTTTTAGATGCAACTCTCCTCTCTGTGGGCCTAGAACATACCGTGTCTTCTGGGCATGATCGATCTGGAATGGCACTATTTATAGAGACCCTATGTTAATTCCTGAGACCTAAGACCCCCGACAGGGGAGAAAGCCCAAGGATTGACTCTGTGGGTGTGGGTGTTTACCTGCCTCAACCGTAGGAAAGTCTGACACAGGTACTCTGAAACCACTGTCCCTGCCTTGCCAGCCCGGCTCCACCTCATTCCTATGGAGGCTTAGGCATTGGCTGGGCCTTCAGGTACCGGAGGAACCACAACTTCCTTCCAAGAGGGGATCCAGATGTGCCCAAGTCCCAACAGAAAATGTGCTTGTGCCCGTTGAAGCTGTTGTCTGATGTGACAGTTGTTCAGCCCCTTCTGCCCGGTCCGCACTCTGTGTTCTCTACTCATAAGGGTTCTGAGGCCACCGAGGATTTCTGAAGGTCACTCTGTGAACCAGAAAGAGATATGCCCAGGACAGAAAGAATTCACTCCTGAGTTAGGGGCCCAGCTTCTCCCACGGTCACCAGGCCGGGCAGCCAGGAGGTCCGCCTGGGGAGGCGCACTGTGGATTTGTGCAGGGAAAGGGATGTGAACTTTGTCTCTGGGCCGGTTGTCAGGAGAGAATGTTTACGCTCTGACTCTTGAGTCCTTCCTCTCCTCCTCAGTTCCATCTCCCAGAGAGGCAGTGGAAACTCAGTCCCCACAGAGGGCTAGCAGAGGGGAAGGACGGAGCTGCCTCCTGCACGCTTCCAGGGCCCCGCAGATTTTTGCCTCTCTTCTTAACCCCTCAGGAGGCTGAGGCTGAGCTGGTCACTGTACGCTCAAGGTCGCACAGGGACTTGGATGGAGCTCGGTCCAGGGTGATGGTGCCCACGCCTTCTGCTACGGATTTACCACAGTATTAGGGCCCCTCCTGGCTCCAGGAGCACGGTAGACCTCTCTGCCGGGTATTGATTCCTCAACGCCCTGCATAAAGGAAGGGCTGGCTCTCGAAGCAGTTTTCAAAGAGAGGGCGGAGCAGGGAGAGGTGATCTGGAGGTAGGGACCTAGGCGGTTCTCAGCCACCGGCTGCACCTGGAGCCCTGCACCCTGGGTGTGAAGGGTGACCTAGAGGGTTGGGGAATCAGACCATGGAGGAGACTGGCCTGGCTCAGTTGGTGCTTCCTGTCTGTCCCTCGGAGTCCCAGCCCCATCCACCAACTGGCAAGAGCAAGGAAAGGCCCAGACGAATGCTCAGAGCCCAGCCTGGCCCTGTCCAGCTCTGCTGCTTCTGGGCACATTCCCAGGAAGAACCCAGCCCTGGTCCATTCCCTGCTGGGCCTGGGCCCCTCCCAGGGGACTCCAGCTGGTGTGGGGTGCAGAGGAGCTGAGGGCCAGAGCAGCCTGCCACAGCCAGACCTGAACAGAGGAAGGCCCGGCACTCAGCTGCAGCGGGGCCCGCCGTGCCGCCGCACAGACTGCCAGTTAACCGAAGTGGCAGCCAGCTGCCAACTAAGCCAGAAATCTAAGGAAAGCCCGCTCGCTGGCGTGGGGAGCCCAGGCGCCTATTAGGTGCGTAATAGCTGAGCTTCCGCTTCAGTGACCGTCTGAGGGAAGGAGAGGGGGAGAGAAACACAGAAAGGCCTTCAGGGCCTGCTGTCCCCGGGGCCGTCCTTTCCAGCCTTCACCTTCTATGGTCCCATTATGGGCTTGTCCCCGAGACCGTCACTGTTCACAGTGACTGCACCAATAGCTTAGGTGGCACGCATCAACAAATAAAAAGTAAAAAATCTCATCAAACATAGTATGTCGGGGCTGGAGGAATGGCTCAGCAGTTAAAGTGCTTGCCTAGCAAGTGCTACCCACATACGCGAGGCATGGTAATGTATGCCTGTAATCCCAGCGGTTGGGCGGCTGAGGCAGGAGGATTGCCGTGAGTCCAAGGCCAACCTGGGCTCCCTAGTGAGTTTAGGACCAGCCTGGGCTGCAGAACAAGACCCTGTCTCAAAAAAACAAACTAAACAGTATGTTGAGCAAAAACAGTCTGACACAGAAGAGCCCAGAAAGGAACTTCCAGAACAGGTTAAGAGGTTTGGAATGTAACTTAGTGATGAGAGCACTTGCCTAGGAAGCGCAAAGGCCCTGGGTTCAGTTCCCCATCACCACGTAACCAGGTGTGATGGCACATACCTGTAATCCCACCTCTTGGATTGCCGTGAATTCAAGGCCAGCCTGGACTACAGAGTGAAACCCTGTTGCAAAAACAAACAAACAGGAACACAGGCCAAACTAACCTCTGGTCATAGAAATCAGCAGTCAGATAAAAGAGACAGAAAGATATTTTCTGGGATAAGAAAACTGTTCTGAGGTATCAGGTACACAGCTGTATATGTTTGTCAAAATTCTAGCTGTGCACCTGAATACTACGTATTTAAGTTTTTAAGATCACTAAGGAAAAGACCTAGCACATCTGGTCTGTGTGCCTTGGTCTCTTCTAGAGTGCCTTGTGGGTTAGTTTACCCACTGTGGGTCATAGGGGACTCCATAGAGTAGGGCTTCCAGGTTTCTCTGGGGGCATAAGCTGCCCCCAGTGCACACAGTAGGCACCTTGTAAGTGCTTTGGTTGCCATGGCTTCAGTGCACAGTTCCCCCACGGAGGTTTTTTCCAGCTCAGGCATCAAGAAACATGGAAGGAAGCGGGGATAGAGAATCAGCGTGCTGACGGCCGTCTGGAGGGGTCCGTGCGCTACAGGAGTGCGGCCCCCTCCAGTCGGGGCCTTTCTGGCCTGACTGTGTGCACTGTGCGGGTGTGGACGGCTGGCCTGAGGTCTGGGAGGAGGAATCCCTGGATGCCGAGCTGGCTGCTGTGACTCTGGACTGCTGTGGTCTTGGGATGTAGGATCACCCTTGGAGACCCAGGGGCTGGACACTGTTGGGCCTCCACCCCTGCCGCGGTGCCACTCAGCACACTGGGGCTGACACCTGGGGGAGTTTGCTTTTTCCAGGGCCAGGCATCCGGGCACTGCTGCCAAGAAGCTGACCCTGACTGCAGAAAAGAGCAGGGACAGAAAGGCACACTGGAAGCGCCTGCAGGGGAGCTCCATACCTGTTTGTCCTTGGGAGGTGGGCTGAAGGCAGTGCCAGGGCTCTCCCCTCGAGTGTCAAGGGCCCGGCTCACCCAGCACCGGGGTTCACTGCCACCGAGCTAAAGCAGGCGGGGTTTTCCAGTGGGCTGAATTAGCCGGGCTGCAGCCTGGTGCCAGAGTAAATGAGATGCAAATGTGTGTAAATGAGGGCATCCCCGGCTTCTAGGGTGGGTGTGTTCCCCTCCGGGCAGTACAGGGGTGTGGGGGGGTGATGTGACAAAACTTCCCAATTGCTGCAGGCAAGGAGGGGACTACCGGAGGATAGCCCCCCTCAGACTCTCCTAGCTCCCAGGAAACCGCTCAGAAGGGACAGGGTTAATGCTTGTGCAGCCTCGGAGGAGTGGAGCCTGCAGGGAGCGGGTTAGCTGGGGCCCGGGTGCAAGGACGTGTCAATGTGCCTTTGATCTGGGAGCCAAGACCTGAATGCACCGGCCACGAGCACCAGCTGGCACCCCCACGGAGCCTTTGTCCGAGCTTTCCCCAGGAGAGGCGGAACTGCACACATAATTGCCTGGGCGGTCTGGATGCTCTGGAACATGCTGTTGGTCCTCCCCTCAGCTTCCAACTGCAACCTGTGGCTGTGGCTGTGGCTGGAGCTTCTAAGGTGGCCAGTCTTTTTATACCCATCCCCGCCCCTCTCTGCCGCTCCCTGAGAGCCCCGCCTGAGGCCCCGCCCCCAAACAGGTGGCCTCCTAGCCTGGTGGTGAGCCTGGTACCCAGAACTCTGCGTTTTTGTAGTACCATCCAGCAGAAAAATAAGAAAAAAACCACAAATGCAAGTCACTTATACAAGTCTAGATTTTCTAGCAGCTATATTTAAAAAATAAAAAGAAACAGGTGAAATTGTTGGTAATGTGTTTTATTTAATCCAGTTTATTATGAAAAGCAGTCTTTTCTGCTTGTAGCCAGTGATACAAATTATTAACTAAGTTGTTGGCATCTTCGTCTCGACTAAGCCTTCCAGAGGAGTGGGCTCTGAATCCGCGCGTGCATTCCAAGTGCTTTAGAGCCCTAGCTGTGGGGCAATCCGGAGCGGGAGAGTGAAATGCAGGGAGGTCGTTCTGTCAGGGAAAGTGCTGACTCTGGACATGTGTGGAAATCAGCCAGGTCTCCCTGGGCACATCCCAGGCTTGGGCACCAGCCTCCTGGGGAAGGCCGGCCTCCACAGAGGCCAGCCTCTGACTCCTGGCCTTGGAATAGGGGTCAGAGACCCACTCAGTTGAGACAGGAGGCCACATATGCCCCAGGAGGTAGGAAGTCGTATACTGCAGGGGTTAGCCTCCAGACATGCCAGGCTTTCTATCTGTAAAAGGAGAGCTTGGTTTCCCCTCCCAGGATCACTGCAAGGCCAGGGCAAGGGCAGCAGCCCTCGGCGCACTTCTGGGCTCGTTAGGATCATGGGACACCACCGGGATGGCAGCTTTCTGCAATTTTATATAAACAATACTGATGTGCAGCCCAGAGTTGGAGAAGCTGAGGTCCAGAGCGGGGCCCAGGGTCACGTGTGGGCTGTGGCCCGGCTGTCGGCTCACCTACACCGCACTCATTCCTTCGTTCACAGGCACTTTCCACCCGGCTGAGCCCAGCTTGAGAGCCCCGGCCCAGTGCCAAGCAGGGAGGCAGATGGGGAGCTAAACTTCTCTATCCTGCACGGAAGCGGTATAGGGAGCCAGACAGGGGAGGAGCCAGCCAGGCGGGGCGGGCTGGCAGAGAAGGAAGGCCCTCTGCGCGGGGCTCAGTATGTGTGGTAATATATGCTGTGTAACAATGTTTCTGTCAGTGGTGGACTGCATCTAGGACCTGAGATTATGACGGAGCTGAAAATTCCTATTGGCTGGTGACTTTGCAACCGTTGTGATGTCCCTCCCAGCACACTATTCGTGTGTGTGTGGTAGTGCTGGTATACACAGACCTACAACAGTCCCAGGCACAAAAACATAGCACACCTGAGAGGTGCAGGCCTATAACCTCAGCTACTCAGGAGGCTGAGGCAGGAGGATCTCAAGTTCTAGCCAGCTTGAGCAACATAGTGAGTCTCCAGCTCAAAAAAAAATTACCGCATATACAATTATATATGGTGCATAGTACATTATAATGACATGTTACCAGTTTACCTGCATAGTAGACAGGGTTATTTTAGAAAGTTCTCCTATGGGTAAAAAAAATTACTGTAAAGCATTAAAGCCACGTTACGCCGGCAGCAGCCTCACGCCATTCGTGGCCACCTTGAGTGGGGCCTGGAAGGTTGCTCAGCGGTAGAGACGGTGCTTAGCGCTAGCGAGGCCTGGGCTCCAGAGACAGAAGGAGGCAGATCAGTGACGTTCCTCCAGTAGTGCGCCACATGAGGCTCACATGGCGGCAGCGTGGCCTGGCAGCGCGATTCTTGGAACGCGGCCTCATGGCAAAGCAGCACGTGCTGCAGTAGCAGCAGGCATCCCAGCGAGAGAGGACCCGCCCAATCCACCCTGTGTGAGAAGCCTGGAAACATAGTGATGCATTTATACAGCGCAACAGCTCTGAGATGTAATTACTTGTTAGCCCCACTTTACAGATAGGAAAATCAAGCTGGAGAAACATGTAATGTGCCCAAGGCCATGTAGCAAGTAAGCGGCCGTGGCTCAAGGTCCCATAGGCAATCTGGCCTCCAAGCCATACTTCCCACGTAAGAATTCTTCAAAAGGGAAAGCAGCGAAAGCCCAGGGAGGCAGAAATGGAGATGGGCAGGGTCTGTGGCCTGGCCTGGCCTCAGCACCAGTCTCAGCCAGCCTGAGTGGAAAACGTCCTGCAAGTCCGCACAGAGCCTTTACGGGTGACTTCCTCATTTTCTCGTCATGTCCTGGTGATTGGGGACAAGTCATCTTGGGAAGAAAGATATTCTGTGGAGGCATCTGTGGGGCGCTGATTAGATGTTCATTGAGTCATTTGCTTAATGAGTTGGGAGTTAGGTGGCATGTCCTCCAGGAAGAAATGTAGGGGCTGCCAGCCCCTGTAGGGAATTTCAGGCCGGAGGCCCAGAGTGACCAGGCTCCTGAGTTCCCACAACAGCATTTGGGGTCCTGACCTTGTCGGACTTTTGCTAATCTCAGTGTTTTGTCCCCTATGTGGTCAATGCAGAAGCACCCATCTTCCCTGGGAGCAGAGGCCAGGAGCTGCATGCTCCCCTGTGGACTGGCCTGTGGGGGCAAGCCCTGCTTCGTTGTACCCACGCCTTCTCCCGGAGCCTCCTCCTCTTAGGACCTAGGCAGGCTGGAGAGAGTGCCCCAAAGACGGACCTGAAGTAGGACTGCATGCCAGGGTGGTGGGTGCTCTGGCCCCAGGTCACCGGGCATCCAGGCGGGGGAATGAGGTATGGAGCAGAGGGAACCAGAGGGAGGAAGCAGATGAGATTTCCTAGGAAGCCTGGGAGCCACTTCCACAGGGCGCTTTGCATAAATTTACATGGCAGAGAATATTCTTTGCATGCCGGTTTCCAGAGGCTCTGATTCCAAGGCGACCAAAATGCCAGACATGACTCAGGACGCTGGCGTGTGCCTGCCATCAGGATCTGGGCTTGAAGCGGGCAGGGAGGGGCTGCAGGGAGCCTCAAGAATGGGCCACCCCTCTGGTGACCAACCACTCTGGGATATAGGAATTTCAGCACTAAACCCAGCAAAGTCCCATGCACACAAGACAAGTTAGTCACCCTGTATCTGTCCCCCACCCAGACAGTACCCACAGAAGCACCCCAGGCTGCCAGCTGTTGGGATCCATGCCATAGCTCTGTAGGCACCGCTGATTGGTCTCCAGCTGTGTGCCCCCCAGGCTCAGCTGAGAAGGCGCTACTAGGGGGTCCCGTTTCTGACGTGAACAGTCAGCTCTCTCCTGCAACAGCATCTCTGCCTGATAGTCCAGTGGGTCAGTCCTGGACTTCCAGGCTGACCAGGGAGACCAGACCTCCCCACTGAGTGTCAGTGAGCAGCCAGGGCCAGGAAGGGCAGGCGCTGCGTGGGTGGGGCAGACGCGGGGCCAGCCTGGTAGGTGGACAGGCAGAGCCTCCTTGTGGAGGCAGGTCGCGAGGAGACCTTAAGGTGACTGCCATCCCCCACAGCACCAGGAGGGTTGGGAGCCGCTAAGGGAGCGAGATGGGAAGAGGAAGGCAGCAGAGCGGGTGGCACAGCGTGGGGGCAAGCCTCGGGGGCAGCGGCCCTGGGGAGACAGGCAGGAGCCCTGGGTGGGGGTGGAGGGCTTGTGGCAAAGTCGGAAGCCAGACGAGACCAGTGTGAAAAGGAGGCTTCCCAGTTTACTCTCACTAACTCTCTGGAGCCAGCGGGCCAGGACAAGATGTGCCTGGTAACCAGAGTCAGCCGAATGTGGTTCCCTGGAGCAAGGCAGAGGGGGCGAAGGGAGAAGCTGTGCAGCGCTGGCATCCGGGAGAGTGGCTGTGATCCGGGAACCAGGGCTGCAGCTGCTGTTGGACAGAGCTGCTCAGGTGCTGTTGCTGTAGCCCGCCACAGCCACAGTGAGGCTTCCCTTACAAGGCACACGTGACCTCCCAGGCCAAGGGCTATGCCTGGGCTTGTGCCCAGAGCATCCTCAGACCGTCCACGGGCCACTGTTTCCCTGACATCCCAGGAGCCTTGCAGCCAGGGCCCAGCCGGCCTGACCTCAGCAGGGCGTGGGCCTTGCGCTGCTAGGCAAGGCCAGTGCCAGGTGCAGGAGCAGGAGAGCAAGGGAGAAAACCGATCCTGCCCACCCACCCTACCCGAGGCTCAGAGACAAAGGGAACTCCTGGCACGTTTACTTTGGAACCTGAGGCTGCCTGGCTGCTGGGGAGCAGGGAACTTCTTCTGGAGTCTGGTTTCAGCCGCTTCCCTAGGTGGCTCCTACTCCTCCCCTCGGGCTCTGAGGTGTAGGTACTCTGCTGAAGGACACCAGCTTAGATGAGACATTTTTTTTTCCTGTGATGGCAACGGAACCCAGGGCTTTTGCACAATGGTATAATTGTAGCTCTTTTCAATTTTAGGGCAGGTCTTGCTAAGTCACTAAGTTGCTTAGCTTGGGCTAGAACCTGTGACCATCCTGCCTAGGCCTCCCAAAGAGCTGGGTTTACAGACTTGCATCACTGGGGCTGGCTAAGACCCTTCTTTGGACCCAGGACCCTCTTGTCAGGGCATCGGGAGCACAGGCCTAGAGAGGGCATAGCAAGGAGTGGACTCGTGAACCTAGACACCTGTTCCTCTGATCTCTGTCCGTCCCCGGGACCTAATGCCTGGCCCCGGGGGTTGCCCCACCTCTCCAGCTGGACTACTGAAGGACTCAGAATGGAATTTGCCAGGCCCAAGCTCAGGGAAGGCAGGAGTCTCAGGACAGGCTGCCTCCTGAGAGTGCCTTCAGTGCTGTTCTCTGTCGCTGCCCAGAAGTGATAGGAGTCCAGGTAAGTCTGAGCCGTCAGGCAGCCTAGGGAGAGGCTGCAGTCCCACATGGTGGGAGCAGCCAAGACCCCGCATGGCTCCTTGCCAGCCTGCCTCCCTTCGCATGCAGGACCGTGTGGCGTAGAGGGAGCTAGTGACCGAGTAGGGGCATTTCTTGATCATACTTTTCAAGACAAAATAAAAGCTCAAAAGGAAAGCCAGTCATGTTGAATACAGCTGTGCCAACACTTGAGAACGAATTTCTGAAAATGTATGCATGCACTTCTTTATTCATGTTTTAAGTAAGATCAAGCAGCATCTAAGCAGTATGATTTTGATGGGGTGATGGCTGTGAATAATATTCAGGATACCAGCGATAACTGTCTTGGGATGGAGAAGCCGCTGCAGTTTCTGTTGGTCACTGGGATTGCCAACGCTTCTGTTTTGATGCTTATTTTCATAAATGAAAAAGATGCTACGTTCGGATGGGAGGTGGGTGAAAAGATGCTATTTCTCCCCTGCATCTTCTCCCTACCCTGCAAGGGATCTGTTAGGAGTCCCCAACTTCATAGACAAACAAAACTCACCCACTCCTTAGCAGCCAAGGGAGCAGGTCCCCTTGGCAAAGGAGGGTAGCAAGTGTACGGAGGAGACTAGGAGTGAGGGGCGGGGAATAGCCTGTCTCTGTCCACGTGCTGGTTACCTGGCATGTCCAGGTTGTGGACACACATCCACCTGTGCGCGTACGCATGCTGATCTGCAGGAGGTGCTTATTTCAGCACAGATTACAAACGCATCTTTATGAGAACATATGTACAAGCAGGTGTGTAACTGTAGACACGCACACACGTCCACACACACACTGGCTGGTGTGCCCACTGAGCCTGTGCACGTCCACGGGAGCTCATGTCTCCAGAGCCCTTGCAGGCGTGTGGACACAGATGGATACAGTGAGACAGGGAACACTATTTTTAGCAGATAATTCCAAGCTAACGGGGCGGCTTCCCAATTTACAGAACTAGAGATTTCTCACAGAGGAGAGGGTTGCCCTGCAGGAGACTGCTGTCACCCAAGCTGAGTTTTTTGTTTTTAATAAATAAAGGAATAATGACTTTGTTTCTTTAAGCTCATAGTAACAAATTCAAGTGATGAGGAAAAGTACAATTGAAGTTTAAAATTATCCAAATTTCCCCCAGGTAGGCGAAAAAAAACCAAACAAACAAACAAAAGAAAGAAAAAGATTGTTCATCTTCGGTGACAAGTGTTACGGGTGTCTCTGTGCTCACTCAAAAGGTAGAAGGTAGCCAGGGAAGTGCTACTGTGAAGTGGAATCTACTCCCTCACCGACTATTTTGAACTACGATGCTCCCTTAACTTGGTGTGAATGAAAGTAGGAAGGACGCAGAGGGTGGTTGGCTCTGGAGGCACAAGTCCTGGCCTTTGTCCTCCTGCGCCCTTCCTGTGCTTGCTGCACTTCTCGGGGATCAGAGGTGCCTTTTGGAGGCCTGCTGTGTTGCGTTTCCTCACTGTTTACCTGCCCCCTGGCCAGGTGCCTACCATCCCGAGGGTCCGGGCCCCCAGGTGCCGGCCCTTCACCCACCATATACAGGAAGGGGTGCAGCAGCAGCTCATGGGTCACTGGTAACACGTTTTATAAGAGTAGGATCAGGGCAGAGCCCTTGGGGGACAGGAAGCAACTCTACTGGCAGGGAGCTCTCCAGCAGGTGTCCGCCGGGCCCTCTTGAGCAGTGCCTGGCCATTCCTGGGTTTGATGTAATTAGCAGCATAGCCTCAGCCTGGCATCCCATCAGGAGCCCTCTGACCGCATCCTGTTTTGATGGTGGAGTGGGGAAGGCATTCTTCTGCCTCGTTGGAATGGGCAGAAAGGGGTGTGTTCCCCCAGGGTCTGGATCATCTGAGGCCACCAGAGGCCACATGCTCCCGGTTGACGTCACTTGCATGTGTTGGCTGGATGTCCTAGCCAACAGTGGTCACTGCTTTCCGGTTGTGCTGTCCTTCAGGATTGGCATTTATTTGTCCACAGGTTGGGGGTTGGGAGCAGGAGCCGCATGAGGTGCGCTGTGGGCATTTCCTATGTTTGGGATCCAGTCAGTCCAGGCACACATCACACCCTGGGGATTTCTTTGAGGTCCTCACCAGGGAGTCTACTACAGCTGTGCTAGGATGCCAACATCTGGGTGACAGCTTTAAAGTTGCTACCCAGCGGTTCCTGAAAACTCACCAGGGTTTCCTGAGACTCCTGTGGCAAACGCAGAGATGCGGCTACAGGGGAAGCCTGCACCCCTCCAGACCCCCCCCCACACACACACACGCAAGGGCATACCTGTGCTTTGGAGAGGAGGGGCAGGCAGGACTGTTGTTTCCCGATGCCCTGGTTCTTCCGCATGCGTTCTTCGCCATTCACAGGTTTCTCATTGTTCGTGCCAGCTGTGCCAGGGATCCAAGATAAAAATGACAGGACCCATCCCTGCCCCGCAGAGCATCCTTCCTCAGCTTGGGGTGTCACACCACTTGTGGGGTGTTGGATGAGGACAGTTAGGGGCACATGTGTTTCCTTTGGGGTTGAGTGGAACAGGGTGGAGGGGCTTCAAGCCCCCGTTACTCTTGCCCTCTTGTATTCAGACATACTTGTTAGGTGGATGGGAGAGGGGATCTCCCTGGGGTCCTCACACATCCCTCAAAACCCCAGCCTGGAGGGCTAGGGGTTTACCAGACCAGTGTCTACCAGGGGTACCTGTGCAGTGATTGGCAACCTGGGGGCCCCAGTATCTTCTCAGACTGCCCTCCCCTCCCCACACAGCTGAGCCTTGCGGGCCTGGCAGCCCTGGCCTCCCATCCGACCTGTGATTTGTGTCTTGCAGCCCCCCACAGGCAGCCCGAGGACAGCCTGTGCCCCAGAAGCAGGATGAGAAGATGGCAAACTTCCTGTTACCTCGGGGCACCAGCAGCTTCCGCAGGTTCACCCGAGAGTCCCTGGCAGCCATCGAGAAGCGCATGGCGGAGAAGCAAGCCCACGTTGGCTCGGCCGCCTCACAGGAAAGCCGTGAGGGGCTTCCCGAGGAGGAGGTTCCCCGGCCTCAGCTGGACCTGCAAGCCTCCAAAAAGCTACCTGATATCTATGGCAACCCACCCCGAGAGCTCATCGGGGAGCCCCTTGAGGACCTGGACCCTTTCTACAGCACCCAGAAGGTGACTGTCGCCCCCACCCCCACCTGCCCTCCCGTGCAGCTCCCTATACTGCCGCAGACGGAGGGCCTTGCTCCCATCTGGGCTGCATATGGGCGCCCCTGGGGGTGGGCGAATGATGCTCTGGTCATCTGTATTCCAGTCAGCATCACTTTGGAGTTCTGGAATAAAAGACAGGAATTATGCAGCTTGAGCTGCTGGCTGGTGCTATGAGGGAAGGAGAGGGCAGCCTCTTGAAATCTGCCTCCGTGGAGACCTTCGTGGTGGTTACCTATGGAAGGGTGTTCACCTCTGAAGACTCATGCCTGTCCCAGATCAGTGTATATGAATTGGAGCCAAGTTTGGGCCCCAAGGCACAGCATGTTGTCCTCTCCACTAACTAGGGACAACGTGTAAGCCCCCCACCCAGCAGCACAGAGACCTTGCCAGGCATCGGCTGTGCCTGCTGGCTCGGGGAGGGTCGCAGCAGCAGCCCCTCCCGGAGCCTGTGGGCCTGCTGTGGGATAATGCGAGCGGTGAGGAGCCAGTGACTGCTGAGAGTGGCTCTGCCGTTGTCCCTCGTGAGAGCTGGAGTTCCTCCCAGCGTGGCCCCTCCTGGCCTTCTCTATCTTTTCTGGGCTCCCTGTGCCCAGCCGGCAGGCCTGTCTTATGGGCTGCCACCCAGGGAGGCCCTCTGCCAGGTGGATTTGGGTGTGTGGGAGCCTTTCCCACACCAGGGACAGCGGCTGCTCATACCACTGCGGTCAGCCCCAGGTGGAAGCTGCACTCAGGAGCAGCTGGGACAGGTGCGGCCAGCTCGAGGGTATGCTACACGTGAGCTGTGAGCAGCGCCTATGTCGCCCTGTGGCTGCATGTGGCCGACTGGTCTGAGACTATTCAGGAGCCTCAGAGTAGATGTGTGTACATGTGGACGTGAGCGTAGATGTGGGTATGAACGGAAAGCGCCCCGTTCCTGCCTCACCAAGCAGAAACCTGGTTTGGCTTATAAACTTTCCCTCGGTCCAGATGACTTGGCGGAGGGGGTGTCAAGGTCAGAGTGGGAATAGTTGGGGTCAGAGTTATTAGGCTGGAAGAAGGGATGAGTCAGGGTGGGTGGGCCTAGGTTATGGTTGGTTAGAGCTGGCAGAGGAACCGGGATTGGTTAAGGCCACACAGCTGGTGGTGGGTCAAGGTTGCCATGAGAGAATGGGTGACCGTTAGATTGGAGTCAGCTAGGAAAGGCTAGAGTTGGCCGGCGCCTACGACAGGGGCCGTGGTCAGAGCCGGGCTGGTGTCAGACTAGGAGGCATCAGGAATCGCCATCTTTTCTATCCCTAAATGCGGCAGCGCTCCCAGGGTGCTTGTGACCTCTCACCCCCGGCTTCCTTGTTGGCCGCCGGCCACACTGCCTGCCGTCGCACTGGCTGGGGGAGACACCACAGCAGAACTTTGGGTTATAATCTAGCTAGTCACTTTGTCTCTCTAACCCAGGTTAAGTGAACCTTGTGCACCAGCTCAGCCCTTAGAGAAGCGAGGCCAGAGCTGTGCTCACACACACCTGGACAGGGGGCAGAGCTACTGAGCGCCCAGACTCCTACCTGCTGGGCTCCTGGCGCAGTCTCCAGTGCTCATCATCCCCATGTCCTGTCAGACTGTATGGACAGGGAGCTCAGGCTGTTCCTGGTCCCCACAGAGGCAGATGCTAGGTTGTTTCCATTTAAGATGGGGTTGCTGAGTGACCCCAAAAGATAGGGTTCCAGGGAGAGCTCTCCCAGGATTATCCTGTCTTTCCCCCTTTCCTTGTCCTCTCTCATAAGTGCTCTCTGCTGAGCCTATCCCCCAGCCACGTCTTTGATCCCAGAGGTACTAGTAGGGAAGTTGTGCAGGGCAGGGGTGTGTCAGCCCAAGAGAGGGGTTAGGAGGAGACTCCCTTGGTCTTCTGGGTGGGACCAGCTGGGCTGGGACCATGGGAGGCTCCTTCTTGCTGGGTTTGTAATTTTGAAGCTAACCTAAATCTCAGCCAACCTGTCCTTCCCCTGAGCTAGACCTCACTCACATGGTCCAGCAGTGCCGGTGCCCTGAGCTGCTGGGTGTGCTGGCTGCCCCTTCCAAACTCTCCTCAGTCAACATCCCAGCCCTCCTCCTCAGCATGGTCCTTAGGACGCTGGGCCCACAGCTGTCCCCATAACCTCTACCCACAGAGCCTAGGGGCTAAGGTCCCAGGCCTGACGTCACTCTCTGTCCACAGACCTTCGTCGTGCTGAATAAGGGCAAGACCATCTTCCGGTTCAGTGCCACCAATGCCTTGTACGTTCTTAGTCCCTTCCACCCGGTCCGCAGGGCAGCTGTGAAGATTCT
The DNA here is from genome assembly GCA_004027205.1 of Ctenodactylus gundi. Classification (NCBI taxonomy): domain Eukaryota; kingdom Metazoa; phylum Chordata; class Mammalia; order Rodentia; family Ctenodactylidae; genus Ctenodactylus; species Ctenodactylus gundi. Next base: position 17,042 of record PVKB01001164.1, read on the forward strand.
GGTCCATTCATATCCTTTTCAGTTAATCTCTTCCATGTGTACCTGCCAGGGACCCCCACCAAGGTGTGCACTCACGCTCATCCTGGCATAGGGTCGTGCCGCATCCTGGCTGCTCCTTGGACAGACCGCACAGCCATCACCCTAGAACTGGTTGGACATGCTGAACCAGGACCCTGCCTAGATGGCTGAGTCAGTGCCTGCATGTTTACATTATCCCCGGAGGATCTGGGGAGCAGTAAAGCTTGAGAACCCCTCCAGTATCCCAGGAGCCAAGCTACCAAGGATCCCAGAAGCATTCTCCTGGCTCTGATGTTGGCTCCAAGTGTCCCCACCCACCACACCCTGAGCTCTCCACAGCCCACCCACTTGCAGGACCTCCCAGGAGGTCACTTGGGCTCAGCCAGGGGAAACCATTTCCCAGTAAAGAAGCTTGCAGTTTATTCTCACGTGGGCATCTTTTGAGGGAGGCAACACTTGCTTTTGGACTAGGTGTTGACAAAATGTTTGCAGTTTCAGAGCATCTCAAAGAGCTCTGGTTAGCATTAAATTATATAAACTACAGTCTAAAAAAGCTCCAGCCTACTGAGAGAGCTCATGGAGTGATGCAGTGGGATGAGGGACCGAGCTGGCCTGAGGCCTAGGGGCTTTGTTCAGGTCGCGCTGGGGATGGCTGGCAGCGCCCCCCCACCCCCCACCCCATAGCCTGTTGTGTGGACTCCAGGGAAGGGGTGCGATGGGTGTGGTGCTGGCTGCAGTGGCAGAGGCATCTGTACTTGACTTTGAGCACCTAGGTGACCCTTCCTTTGTCTGTTGATGACCAGGGCAAGTGCACCAAGACAGGTGGCTGTGCTGTTAGCCTAAGCAGTGCTGTTGGGCTCTGCAGCATGCCTGCTTGGGATCTGGTGGGCAGGCAGGACAGAGCTTCTTAGGGTCCTTTACCGCGCCCTGCAGTGAAAGGCCCGTAGTGTGATAAGGCAGCTACATACATAGTTGTCATTCCTGCCAGAGTGTGGTCACAGGCTGGTGCAAAGAATAGGGCTGCCATAGGAGGAGAAAAGGCAAGCTTCCTGGGAGCTGATCCTGCCTCTTGGGCTTCACTCCAGGGGCGGGGCCTCTCTGAAAGCATCCTCCAACTCTCACCTGGGGCTCCAGGTATCTAACCAACCCAGCTCTGTTTGGAGCCCACAGAAGCCCCCAGGGATGCAGCAGCAATCCCAGAGCTGCTGCCTCACGCTGAGCCGGGCTGGGCTGCGGGCAGATGAGAGGCTGGGAAGGCAGAGGGGCAAGGGAGGCAGTGGGGGCCTAACCAGTCCAGTCCATTGAGGAGGGGCTCTGGGGCTATAAGGCTCTGAGGTACTGGCTTCACCTGGCAGAACCAGCCCTGAGTGCTCCGAGTGGGCCTGCCTCCCTCTGGGCAGCTGCCCCAGGGAAGGCGTCAGCATCTGGGAGGCCCTATCCTTACCTCCTACTGGCCCCCTTGGCACTCCTCTGCCTGGAAATGGGAGAGTGTTGTTAGCCCTTGACAGCGCCACCTAGTGGGATCACCTGGCACTGGGAGAGGAAGGGGAAAAGATCTGTGAAATTTGGGAAGCACCATTACATCCCAACATTGAGTGTGGACCCCACCACAGAGCCTGCACTTTACCACGCTGTCCTACGGCACTTGTTTCCAAACGCTAAACTGTGAGGGTCACCTCAGTGTCACAGGGAAGTTTATTAAAAAGGCAGATCCGTAGGCCTTTCCAGACCAGAATCACCAGGGTAAGGGTAGGAATCTATAAGCTCTCCATGTGTTTTCTGTCTTAAAATTGAGATATACCTCATACATCAGACAGTTTATGCCTCTAAGTCCAGTGGTTTTTAGTATGTCTATAGGGTTCGTGAGGCCATCGCCCTGCTTCCAGAAGATTCTCTTCACCCCAAAAGGGAGCCTTGTGCCCATTAGCAGTAATGATGTGTTACTAATGAATAGTTGGGTTTTGTGTCTTAAGAATTTTCATTATGCTTAAATTTTATATTCAGACATCTGCTAAGTCCCTACATGTGCCAGGTTTTGTGCCAGGCTCTTTGGAAAAGGCAGGCTGGGCAGAGACAAGGCTGGGCATGGATAGACCTAAGAGGGGGCAGGAACGCAGCCTGGCGAGAGGCCCTCCAGGGCCCACAGAGTGACGTGCACCATTGTCCAATTTGGCATATCTCTTAGCTTCGTGTTTGCAGTGCATCCCTGGCAAATTTCTGATTAAGTAAATATGGGCATCCTATGTATTTTTTGTTATAATCATGCGGGATGTGTTCCTGCCAGGATTAAATAAAAGAGACTCACCGAATTCCAGATCCTGTGGCAGTCACGTTCAGAGAGGCCCCCCTTCATGCCAGTAAGCATTTTGCTTTCCTCAGTGCACTGGATCTGCTCACAAAACCCTCCCACGTTTCTCTATCAGATTCAAATGGGCAATCAGATCACGTGTGTGCCCACGCGTGAGTGCTCACGCATGCACACATGCATGTTCACTTAGCAGTGCCAAGTCATAAAAATACTCCCTGTGGTCACTTCTCTTCCCTTGGGAGTTTGTAGACTCCCCGGGACTCGAAGACTTTAACAGCTCAAGTTCACACTTTCCCATGACCAGTACGAGTGGTCTCTGCTGGCAGCTTAGACCTGAAGTAGAAGTGGGTGACACAGGCAGGGTACGGCAGGATGGAAGGTTCGCTGATCCAGCCTGGAGACCTGGCATTTGCCTCTTACCCACAAAGGTCCAGCTTGCTCGTTGGCTTAAAATGAGCAGGCATTGCAAACGGGTGTGACCTGGCTCGGGGTTCAGTGGACTCGTCTGTCTGGTATTGGCCACGACTGAGCACAGGGAGGCCTTGGGGATGCTTTAGGCAGAGTCACATGGTCTAAATAGGGGAAGAACTGCACACAGACACAAATGCACACACAAATGACTCAGAATAGTGGCAGTGCCAGCCTTGGAGCCATGGAAGCCGGGCAGAGATGCCAAGCAGTCAGTGGCAGAGGGAGGAGAGGCTGCCTCCCTCGCCCTAAGCCATCGCTGGGTCCTTGCCTACCATGAGAGCAGGCTGTGTGCCCCAGCTCTTCCCTGAGGGTTGCTGTCGAGGCTTTCACTTGCTTCTCTCTGTCCAATCAAGTCCTCCGGTCCAGGACACCCTGCCCACATGCTGCTTTCTGGAGAGGCATCTTTTCTGCACTCTAAGCTGAGCTGTTTGTAGCCCACCGAGCGTGGGGAGGGGTCTGTCTCCGCAGAGGGGGGTCTTAGAGGCCAGTTTCCACTGTGTCCCTAGGTCCGGGTGAGCTGACTCACTGCTGCAGCAATTCTGGCAGCCTTTGGCACCATTTAAATACCTCCTCCAGGAAGCCTTCCGGCACAGCCCCACCGGATCTGTGTTTGGTTTGGAACATGTCCAGGACACGATTCCCCAATCTCTGTCTCCAGCGCAGGGCCCAGATCTTGTGCTTGGGTGAGGTTAACTCTTCAAAGTGGCACAGCATTGTACCCCCGTTCCCATGTGGCAGTCTTCCTACATTTAGTGGAGGCCTTCTACCAGTTTGATTTTCATACGGGCCCCAGGGGTTGTGGAGGCCAGGTGTGGAGTAGCACACCTGCTGGCAGGTCAGGGCCTGGAGCGGTGTGGCTCATGCCAGGATCCTCCCCCCCCCCCCCCCCACCGGCCTTGAGCGGGGAGAGTGGACCAGGATACCCTCGAGGTCCTTTGTGCAGAGGTGGCGCACCAAGAAGGCACCTGCTTCCCCTGTGACTGCTGGGGCTCAGGCTGGCTCCACTCATCATCACCTTTCTGCCCATAGTAGTCATTTCTTGTTGATGAAAGAAATTATTGCAAAAACACTGTGGCTTACAACAACACACATTTATCATCTTACCGTTGGGGAGGCTCTCATTGGACTCAAGTCAGGGTGTCAGCAGGGCCCTGTTCCTTTTTGGAGGCTCTGGGGCCAATCTGTTTTCTAGACTTTTCCATCTCTGAAGGCTTTTCACATTCTTGATTGCCATGCCACCTTCAAGCCGATTGTGCCTTTCTCAAATCTCCCACCCCTGAAGCCAGGCTCCCCACTCCTAAGGGTTGTATCGGCCCCATTGATGCTCCAGAGCATGCTGGCCACCTCCAGACCCCAAATCAGTCCCATCTCCAAAGGCCCTTTTGTCATATAAATTGACATATTTACAGTTTCAGGGGATTCAGAAAGGAAACCACTCATGTGCCTACCTCAGTAGCCTTCAGCTTACCTGTTTGTTCCTCAGTTTTCTCATCTCTTAGGTTAGAGATAGAGTCATATCCCCCCACCTTTACCTCCCCCAGTCTTGTTGCAACAGTCAAATTAGTTAATGGGCAGAGAGCAGAGCCTGTCACCTAGGAGGACTCAGTGCCTGCTCCAGTAACCTGTGTTACTTTAGCAATCACCTGGGATCCTCTGTGGACAGCTTAACGGTAGACCCATGGGGATGCGTAGAAGCCAGCAGAGGGTCTCAGAGCTATCTGCCCATTGAGAAAAGGCTTGGCACACAGGCCTGGGTGTGGGACTCTGAGTATCTGACTGACCCCCAAAAGCTGGAGAGCTAGAAAGGCCCTGGAGAACCTGGCAGGCAAAGGCCTGGACAAGTGGGTACCAGACTAAGGCAGAGACTCAAGTGTCTGGAGAGGTGCCCTCTGGCCAGAGTGAAACAGGGCTTCCTAGAGCCGAGACGCCAGGGCTCGGAGTCGCGTGGGCCAGCCCAGATTGCTCACAGCCCCATTGCCTCTCACTACACATGGGATATGGGAGACTTCCTTACAAACCAGAGGCTAGTTTCCTGATCACTTGGATTCCCTAGAGGGAGCACTGAAGGCAGGCAGGGCACTCACCCAGACCCCTATGGGGCTGCCTTTCTTCTGGCCAGGGCCATCGGCTCAGAGCACGACTTGGCCTGGCCTTGGGCCAGGCCACCCTGACCTCCCTTCCCAGGGTGTGGAGTTGTACTGAGGAGGGACGAGGCAGCCCTGAGAGCTCAAGCACTGCAGCTCCTGGGCCACCTGTGAGAATCACCTTTGGGCACAAAGGGCTAAGGCTGGGCTCAGGTGCTGTGAGCCTGGGTCAGCCTTAAGAGTGGGAGGCGCTCAGGCTCAAGAGGAGATTTGTGGGCAGCACAATTCTGTCCTGAGGCAGGCTTCTCATGCCTAGCCCACCACTAGGCCCAGGGTTGTCCCTTGCTCCTCTGCAGGTCTTGGAGACCCGAAGGAGGACGTGGTGGTCAGTCAAAGCTTTGTCCGGTGTGAAACAGCAGCTAGAAATACGTGGCCAATCAGGGTTGGATAAGGCCTGGGACAGTTCAGTTCAAGGTCAAGGGCCCACAGAGATGCCCGGGAAAAAAGCCCAGCATTTAGAGAGCACCTTTTTGGTTCTTTTGGTGGAAGACAGATGGGCTTTGCCATTCCCTAAGCAGCCACAGCTAAAAGATATCCTGTGCTCTTGGGGGTGCTGAGGCCACAACAGCAGGAGGGCAGGCGGCTGGGGTTTAGGGGATCCTGTGGTGGAGGCTTTTGGATGGTGAGGAGTTTCACAGCTAAACAGTGGCCAAAAGAAAAGGGCCAGAGCAGCCCCAGGAAGCAGCCAAGGTCGTGGCCTCTGCCTATCCTGAGTTTGATGAAGCCCCACAAAGTACACAGTTGTCTGGCAGTAAAATATTCTCAGGCAAAAACCAGCTGAGCTACTTACGAAAAAGCAATGGAGAGAACGTGGGCCTCTGCCCCCTGGCCTCCCCCCCCCACCCTCCGCTCCAATGAGCAGCATATGAGAGCCCCTCTTGTGACCAAGGACAGATGAACCCTCTGAGGACTGGGGTCTACCTTTCTCCTCCCTTACTCCACACTGGACCAGACAGAGGATCCCGCCAAGTGTGGTGACAGGCATCTGGTACCTTATAGGGGCTGTGGTGCAGGGCAGGTGGCCAGCCTTGTCAGAGAGGGGTTAGTGTGGTTGCTGCCCTGGTCTGCATCTGTAGGGCCCCTCTCGTAGATCTGGTGGCCCTGGCCTGGCAGGGTTGTCCCCAGCGTAGGACCCTCCGGAGAGGTGGCTTCGTGGGCCCCACATGCAGTTTCCTTGACGCCACGCCACGCTCTTCAGCATGCTCATCATGTGCACCATCCTGACGAACTGCGTGTTCATGGCCCAGCATGACCCTCCGCCCTGGACCAAGTACGTGGAGTAAGTATCTTCGGGGCCCGCCCCCCACCCCGGCCCCGCGTTCTTTTCCATTCCACGCTGTGGCCCCAGAGCCACCCCAGGGCCCCGAGGCCAGTGGGTGGCTTTGTCTTGCCTTTATCCTCTTTTTCCATTCCCAGTCCTGCCAGGTGCTAGCTTTAAGTTGTGCCCTCTGAGAAAGAAGCTTTCCTGATTGGCACGGTGGGGAGTTTCTCCCTGTCATCCCTTAAAGACGACTGATGGCCTTGCAGAAGGCTCTGAACCAATAATAGTAACTTACTGAGCACTCAGGGTGCGCCGGGCGCTCCACAAAACAGTAAGCATTGCCTCCTTTAACCTCCGTCTCACAGCTCAGTGGAGTAGGTACAGCCACTCCTCAGAGGCAGGTGAGTAGACCCGGAGTTGGAACAGTGCTGGCCTGGTGCTGGGCAGTTAGGAGGCATGGCCAAAAGAAAAGCCCAGGACTGTCCCCCACGCCGGCATTGCATTCTGCTGCCCCTTTCCAGGTCCTGCCTTCTGTAACCATCGGCACAGTTTTAGAAATGGCTTATCCAGACTTTCCTTCCCAAATGAAGGTCTCTTTCCTGCAGGCCCTTACCATCCTGGGTTCCTGGAGAGACCCACGGAATGTCTGCAGCCTCTTGTACAAATGTGGCTTGCCAGGGGACTCTCCACATTCGCACGGGACTGATGGTGCCAGAGCTGCCTTCTTTCGCTCTGAGACCTGGGTTGTGGTCTTCTCCCATTCCAGCCCTGTGGTTCAGTTCCAGCACCCAGGCATGATTTCTCAGGCTGCCCCCAGCAGAGGGAATAGCCTCCCACCCAGTGAGGAGCAGTGCTTCCATCTGTCCATGGGGTGTCATGGCTCTGACCCGATGGCCACCATGTGCCCATGCCAATGGATGCCCAGGGCCGGGGAGGAAGATAGGTAGAGGTCTTCTCACTCCTTGGCAACAGAAAGGGAAAACAGAACATTTGCCAGACACAGGGCCGGCACTCAGTTAAACAAATGGGAAGATGCCTAACTAGCTGGAGCTCCCGCTGGAGGCACAGCCGAGAGCTGAGATGGCCGCCACTGGCAGGGGCACTGCTCGGGCTCACACCATGTGAGGAGCCAGGTGAACCCACCCTGTGGGCTTTGGCCTCTCAGAGATCCTCCGCTGGCCTCTCCTCCCCAGGTATACCTTCACTGCCATCTATACCTTTGAGTCTCTGGTCAAGATTCTGGCTCGAGGCTTCTGCCTGCATGCGTTCACCTTCCTCCGGGACCCATGGAACTGGCTGGACTTCAGTGTGATCGTTATGGCGTAAGTACCCTGCTCCCTCTGTCTCTAGGCCTCACTGGGAGGACCCGGGCTCCCTCCCTAGCCCCAGCCTCGGGCCTTCCTCGCTGCGGGCACCTGCAGCTCTGCACCCAGGCTGTGGTACACCCATCATGCCACTGTGACAGGAGGAGGACCTGGGACCGGTCCGCAGGAGCAGCTCCAGCAGCCCTGCTCGTAGCCCCTGGTTCATGCGGGCCTGGAGCAGCCCTGCTTAGAGCCTTCTGCCCTGACTGCTGCGAGAACCAGCATTAACAGGCCTGTATCACCGGCCTGCTGTGAACAATCGTGTGTTCCAAGGTGACTGAGAGTGAAATTGTAGTGAAGGAGCCTGGAGCGGTAACCAGGGATCCCCATGAGCTTGTGTCAGGTGGACCAGAGCACCTGCTGTCTCCTGTCGCATCCATATGGCATATTTTAAAATACCTGGCCATTGCCCCAATCCAGTGATTCCTCACGTCAGCCTGTAGGGTCAGCAGGTGGGGACAATGAAGTCCCATTTTACTGACAAAACTGATGTGAGGGATACCCACCAAATACACCACAGAGTGACCGTGGCCCAGGCCGCTGAGGCACTGGCTAATGCCTCCTTTCTTTCCTAGGGGTCCTACAAAGGGGCCTGTGCTAAGGAGGAACTCCCCCAGAAGTCCCAGACATCAGGCACTGGGCTCTGGGCCACCTGAGCAGTGTGGGTCTGCCATGTGCAAGTCCCATCCATCTCCTCCTGCAAGCTTAGGGCCCTGTGTGTGCAGAGCTGAGCAAGGGCAGAGAAGGCGCTACCCCTGCCCTCGGGGTGTGTGATGGATAGGGCTGGGTTGTGGGGGGGGGGGGGTTCCAAGGTTTAGTTTACTTCCCACTTAGTAGGATTCCCGGATTCACTGAATTCACCCGTTCTTGGCAAGGCTTTAACAAACGCGTACAGAGCCCTGAGCTCAGCCATGCTGTGGGGAAGGAGGTCATTAGGGAAGCCGGACTCTGCCAATGAGTACTGCCAAGAGAGATGGAAAGCATCTGAATGCTTATAGCAAGTATGAGACCCTGAGTTCGATTCTTCAGTTCCACGTAAGCCAGGCTTGGTGGCACATACCTATAATCCCGGCACTGAGGAGGCTGAGTCAGGAAGATTGCCATGAGTCCAAGCCCAGCCAGAGCTACATAGTGAATTGAGAACCAACCTGGACTACAGCGTGAGCCCCTGTCTCAAAGAAAAAAAAGAAAGAATGCCCCGAAACCTCCATTTCTGTGTCTACTGTTTGTGAACTGTTTCCAGCCCTTCATTTTACAGACAGGAAACTGAGGCTCAGGGAGACACTATCACTTGCCCTAAATTCAGTGTAAATTTAGGCCTAGTGGAGCTGAGTGAGCCAGAGACTGAGTGGTCAGAGGTGACGTGCAAGGTGGTGGAATGGGATAGAGATCGCATTCATGGTAGGTCATGGCAAGAGCCAGGTGTGATGGGAGCCAGTGGGGGGAGGAGCAGCAGAACTGTGACCTGGTTTATATTCTGTAGAGGCCGTGCCAGCTGCTGCATGGAGCGGGTAAGAGTGCAGGCCCACAGCCGCTGGTAGCCATGAGAAGGGACAGTGGTGGGAGCAGGGTCTGAGCGGAGGAGACTGGCCCGCTGCTGGGTGTACCTGGAAGGTAGGGCTGATGGCTTTGGCTGGGGCAGCTGAGTGAATGGCATTATGTTGCTGAAAAGGAGAATTGGGGGGAGGCACTGGCGGAGGGAGGAAGGGAATCAAAAGTAGGTCCGGAAATGTATTAGGTTGGAAAGGCCTGGAGTGAGATATTGAGTGGGCAGCTGGACACTCCAGTTGAGGGAGGAGGTCTGAGGGGGAGATGTCAGCAGCCGTGGGAGCACAGATCATGTTTAAGAGTAGGAGACCAGCTGAGGTCATCAAGGAGTGAATGTGGCCACAGGCCAGCTGTTGGACCCTGTGGCATCTGGAGGTGAGGAAGGCAGTGAGGAGGATCCTAGGAGTCGGGAGGCAGCTGGCCAGAGGACGGAGGGAACCCAGGAGAACAGCGTCCGGAAGCCAGCGAGGGACAGTTCCACATACAGCACACTAGCAAGAGGCCGAGGATCGTGATGGCCAAGGGTGGACTGTTGTTTCGGGAAGATCGCTGGTGCTCTTGACAAGGGAGGTTATACTCCTGGCTAAAGAGGGCTTGGGAAGGGGGAGGGGGGGATGTGTAGAAGTATACAGACCTGTGTTATGGACTTTCTATAAAATAGACCAGGAAATGGTATGGTGGCCAGAGGAAACCGTGGGTCAAGGAAAGATTTTTAAAGAAGGAAGGCTGATGCAACGACCTGCTGGGGCAGGCTATCTGATGGTGTTGCCGAGCGGGGGGAGGGAGACGAGCGAAGATGCAAAAACAAAGCCCTTGAGCGCTCCAAGGAAGCGGGACTCCAAGGCCAAGGTGGAGCACTGACCTTCAGCATAGGAAGGCAGAATTTTGGGTAGAGATGGAGGCAGATTGATAGAGTTGATGATGAGAGAAAAAGGAATTTCTCTTCTGATTGCTTCTATTTTCTCCGTGAAGAAGATCATCAGAGAGCAGAGTGGGGATGCATGTCTGAGGTTTGAGAGAGAAGGAGGATGTGTCCCTGCCAGGGAGGCTGCGCTGACATGGGAAGGGACAGCATCTGCCTGAGCCTTTCCTACCTTCCCATCCTGGTACCCAAACAAGACAATGCCATCACAGAGATGCTCCTGTACTCCAAGGAAAGAAATCACCCTGAGCCAGCATCGGTCTGGACTCAACCCATGTCCCTGGAAGATGCTCTGTGTGACCTCTGCCTCTGGTCCCGTCTCCTGGGAGAATCTTCATCTCACCCCCATGGGATTCCAGGGGAAACTACTTCTGCTCTGAATCACCAACCAGGTGTGCTTAGTACCAGAACCTTCACTTAGTAACAGAGCCAGGCATGACAAAGCAGAACTGGACCTTAGTGGCTCCAGTAATTACCATGTCTCTAGGCATCTCATAGAAATAGCACCTTCAATTTTCATAGGGCTGCATGGACCCACTGGATGCCAGCTTTGTGCTTTTACAGGGACTACCCCACAGCGCTGATTGACAGTGACTCTGCCTTACGAAATCCAGTTAATTCCTGGCTTTGAAAAGCATTCTGCTGTACACGAAAGGGTTCCATAACAAGGGCTTATAGGGAGAGCATGAGAGTTTCGGGTATCAGAAAAGTTCAATCAGTGAAACTCCCCATCTAACCTCTGTTATACAGATGGAAAAGCAGGAAGACCACCTGCCCAGAAGTAGAGAGTGAGCCAGCCGCAGTGCTAGGACTAAAACACAGTGGCCTCAGTTGTAGCCACTGGATGGATAGAAAGGGCATCCCGGATCTGATGTTCTTGTCTGATTTCAACCCGATGCCCTACCCCAGCAATTCAGAAGTTTGGCAGGGCTCCTGGGGCCCTTGCCAGGCTCGGCTTGCCGCCCTCCAGCCAGAGCTCTTCTTGAGGCCCCCCTCTTGGCTGGGCATTACCTGCTAGTTAGCACAGCCTCCCACCTTCTGGAGTTGTTATGGAAACCAAACCTGGAGGGGAAGGAGGGAGGGCAGAGAGGAGGGGTGGCAGTCGCCGCAGCAGCCCACAGCATGGGTTTCACCAACTCAAGATCAGGGTAGAACAGGAAGAAGTCCATTGTGCACCCTTCCTCGTGGCTCCTTGACCTGCAGATATGTTCCCTGTAGGCTGGGGCTGCTGTGACAAAGTAGACCTCTCCCCCACTGCTCTTTGCTCCTTTTGTGACAGGGCCTGTGGTCTCGTCTCAGCTCTCTGCCCTTGGCCCAGCAGAGGAGTGGACTGAAGCATTTTGCCAGCCTGACAGGGACAAAACTGTACCCAATTTCTGTGCCATACCACCTCCAAATCTGGCCTTAAGCCATACAGAGGGTCTTTCTCATCCTACGACATTCTGGAGCTCTGAGACAGGCTTCAGTGGGAACCTGGGATCCCTGCATGAAAAGGAGCCAGATGCCAAGTCCTGAGTAGAATAAAACAGCCAGCAGCTGCCCCCTCCCCATGTCCCAGACACGGTCCCAGACACACCATGCCCTCGCCCAACCCCAGCTCCTCCTTTGAGAACTTCCTCCAAGCTGTGGTCGCTGTCCATACAAAAACATCCCTACCAGCCTCATTCACCTCTTCCTAGCCACTTACTGGTGTCCCAGGCTTGTGAGGCACTCAGAGATGCTCCTCTCCATCTGTTACCAGCCAGCCCTTGTCACCTGGAAATCCTGTGCTCATACGAGCTGCCAAGGAGGGCAAGCGCTGCTGGGGACCCTGACGGTGGGACAGGCAGTCTTTCCTGGGAACATCTGAGGATAGACTGGGTGTGTAAAGAGCAGAAGGAAAGAAGTGAGGACGCCTAGTCTGTTCTCGGGCCTGCACAGCGCTCCACTCATTGCATGTAACTAGAAGACACAGCCTTGAAACCTGTGTCCAGGGTGAGGGAAACTTGTCCTAGTCTGCACCTAGTGGACCAGTAGCAAGAAGTGAGGCCCAGAGCTCTTCATAGGCTGGAATTATTGCTTCTGTAAGATGGTGGTGAAGGCGCTATGTCAGGTTCCACTTTGCAATCCCATGGTGGCACCCTATCTGGGAAGAAACCATACAGGAACTCGGGGCCCAAGTATCTGAGCCACCAAGAAGAATGGAGCTGTTATCCAAAGTTATGAAGACACTTGTGTCAAATTAACAGGTGTATGTGAGCGAGAATAAGGGAAGTGACTTCTCTTCCCAGGGGAGGGGGCAGGGGAGTCAAGGGCTACCTCTGACTGCTGGGCCAGCATCTGCAAGCTGAGGTGTGTTCAGGGAGCAGAGGGGACATCACACCCCGAGAAGGGCCTGGTATGTCCACAGGAAGACGGCTTTGAGACTGCTGGAGAGCAGGCTGTCCACATGCAGGGACCCACAAGTGTGCGTGGGCCCAGGAGTGGAAATGGGACATCAGCCCCCTGTCAGAGCTGTACTGAGCTGGACCCGTCGACCTCAGGACATTGAGTTCCTAACAGGCTGCTGAGACCTTGGCTGGAGTTACTTACAGCCCGAAGAGGAATTCAGGAGTTCTGAGCAGTGTGCAGGGCCATGGAGGTCCCAGCTGCCTGTCAGGGTGAATGTGGCTACCCCGCCAGCCCTGGACACTTGCCCAGCACCGCAGAACTGGCCTTCTGCTCTGACATCACCCAGACACCTGAATCAGAGACACTTGGTTCCACACCAGACGGCCTGAGTTCATTGTCCTTTGTTAACATCAGACACCTTGATAAATGTCAGAAACCTTGGATGCAAGGCCTCTGTTTAAATATCACAGGTCATTTGCCACTGTCCCCGTGGCTTTGGTCACATACTGCCCACCACATCTCAGACATCCTTGTGGTCATGTGACCTATATATGGAATAATATGGCAGAGAGGAAGGGTGATCGTCACTGCTGCAGCTAACAGTGTAGGACATGGCATGCCCTGCATTCTGATTGGGCCCCAGTGACCAACTCCTGTGCCTATAAAGACCGAAGATGGATGACCGTCCAAGTTCTAGATGGGATCCCCTCAGCTGCTTAGCCCTGCCAAGCCGCACGCAGACCTGAAGAGGGGCAGATACGTCTTGAGGTCACTCCTTTGGAGACCCAGGGTCATCCCTGGAGGACACTGCGATACAAGGGTGAGTCTGTGTGGTCTCCTGGGGGGAAAGGCCTGGAGATCCTCGTTCGGCTCCTCTCAACTGGATTGGTTTCACCTGTGAGTCCTTGAAGATGAGCTATTCGGGCCGTAACCATTGTGCTTCGTTTACCACCATCTTGGGGACCGTGTTGTTCCAGTGGCTACTCAGGCCACCTCTACTTCATGACTTCAGGGTCTTCTGACCACTGCTGCACCGAGGGGCATGTGGTTGGCAGAATCAAGTGGGCGGCCCTTAGATACCCAGCTGGTCACTTGTGGTGGCCTCCGCCAGGGCCTGAGGGTCTCCTGGGGCAGATCAGCCAAGCACAAGCTGAAGACAGAAGGTGCGGAGCTGGACTAGCACCAAAAACACCATCGGTTCCATAGCCCCTCCCAGAACCCGGAATTCCTACCTTCGCTCTGGGTGTCCCGAACCTCACACCTTGTCATATAGTTTCACCTCTTGATCCTCAGTGGCTTAGGGAGCGCAGCAGGCGTTGCCTCCCATCCCTGGTTGTTCCTGGCACTGTCACAGAGGCAGGCGCCTGGACGTTTGCTGTGTGGACACCCCTCCCCCCCCAGGTTCCATGCCAGCAGGGTAGCAGTGAGGAAGAAAGCCCAGGGGTGGGCCCAAGCTGCCCACAACCCCCCCTCCCCCGTGGGTCAGGGAGAGGGGAGGGAGCTGGCTGGGGAGGACAGGCTGAGGTTCTGCTTTGTAATTCCCAATAACTATGGTTTGATTCTGCAGGTATGTATCAGAAAATATAAAGCTAGGCAATTTGTCGGCTCTTCGAACTTTCAGAGTCCTGAGAGCTCTAAAAACTATTTCAGTTATTCCAGGTAAGAAGCCCAGGTTTGCCTTTCAGATCTCAGCTACAAGTGACTCTCTCTCTGTCTCCCCACCCCTCTCCTCCTCTACCTGTATCTCCTGTTGGCGTGTTGTCACTGTCTCGTGTGTGACTTTCACTTGTTACAGATACACAACTGAATTTGTGGACCTGGGCAATGTCTCAGCCTTACGTACCTTCCGAGTTCTCCGGGCCCTGAAAACTATATCAGTCATTTCAGGTGAAAAATCAGGTTAAACGCCAAGGCTGGAGGGACATCCCTGGGCTGTTCCAGCAACCAGGAGCCAGGACAGATCTTGGGAATCCCTCTGAATGTGCCTGTCACCAGAAGGCCTTTCCCAGGGCTCTGGGTGGTGTGCACACCTGTCACCCTAGAGCCTTGGAACGAGCTTCAGGCTGCCCATCCTGCCAAGCCCACTCTCAGGCACCCAGGGTACATCCCATAGCAGAGCCTGCACTGAACCCAAATTCTTCTCCAAGTGATGAATTTCGTTTGTAGCTGGATGCAGCTGTTTGCGTCGTTAAAAGCTTGGGCGTGTGTTTCTGCAGCCTGTAGCAGCATCTGCTGATCAGAAAACCAAAAAAAAAAGGCCATATCTGAAGAAACACACATACCCAGCTTGAAAAAGGAAAATTCTAGCAGTCTTTCATGACCAAGGCCCTGGTGACAGTCTCAGGCCCTTCTGGTGACATGCACAGCAGAGCTTCAGTCCCAATCTGTGGAACAGCACGCACTCTAGACAGGCGTCTTCGGGCCTTGGCGTCTAACAGCCCTCACTGCATGGTGCGGTAGAGGTTTAGCAAACCGCGCATGGTAGCCTACCTCAGGAAGAAATCCTCCTTGACAGATGTTGGCAAATGTATCCTGGGAAGTCTCGTGAGCCCAGGACTCCAGAGTCTAGTGTGGGAGGTGCCCCTGGTAAGGTTGAGTGCCACCCAAGAGACCGATCCCACATCTTTACTCATTCTCCCCAGATTAATGTGAGTCCAGACCCTCAGGTCCCATGGCGAGATAATGTCCAGAGTTCTTTCCAGAAGCCTCTGGGTGTAGCCATGCTCAGAGCTGGAGAAGGCACTGCAAGCACGTTACAGGGAGGTGTCAGGGCCAAAGGAAGAGGTAGTTGCGCCAGGTAGCTGGTCCACTCCTGACTTAGAGAGCAGGTGCTTGACTGCTCCTGGTGGCTGCCATTTCCAAAGAGTTGCAAACCCTGTTCTGAGCGCCTGTGAGAATTTCAGACTCCCTCTGGCATCATTTTTTAAACAGGGCCCTCAACTATTTTGTGTTCAAATTTAACCTTGGGATGTTCCTTCTGGCCTCTAAAGCCACCAGGGTATGTGTACAGGTACCACTTCTCTCCCAGACTCCGCACAAATTGTCCAGATCCTACCAAGAGGCAGCAGCCAGTGGGGCAGCCAGCCCTCTGCCACTCCCTGATGCCACTGCTTACTACAGGCATCTCTTTGCTCAGGAGCCTCAGAGTGTCCTCAGGGTCCCAGGGACAGCCTCCCTGCACCCCTCCCCCAATAGAGGACATAAATACATGGCCCACAACAGCTACAAAACACAGCTGTTGCTTGTTTTAGAAGATCGTCAGAGGGAAATACTCTTCTGTCCTGGGGAAAAGGAGGAAGCCTGCTAACCTCAGCCGAGTCCCACTAGCCTCTTCAGGAGTGGTCATCAAAAAATATGCTGTAGGCAGTTACTGTCCCAAGTAACTTTGGCCCTCTAGACCTCAGCCTCCTTTTTCCAGAAATCAGACTAGTTGTATCCCAAAGACCCTGCCCTTCCCCCGAAGCCTGTAGCGGTCTCAGTGGCCGTAGGAGCTCTCACTTGTCTCCAGGGCCTACCGCCATTGCAGAGCCTTTTCAGAAAGACCCAGTTGGACTTGGTTGGAACCCTCCTTGCCAGAAGTATATGACATCACCTGTATGAGAAAGAATTCAAGGGGTAGGTCAACCTTGGTTGCCATGTGCACAGAGCAGAGCAGAAATCCTTTGCCAGCCTGGAACTGGATACTGTGGGCTGAAGGTGCATTGGCTTCACAGCCAAGGCAGAGGCTAGTGCTACTACCACTGTTCAGTGTTCCCCTCAAGATGCAGGCTGGGGAGCCCTAACCGTGTGCCCTAGGATCCTAGGAGGGTCCTAGGAGGTCTGTTCCTTCTGTAGACGCCACCACCATCCTGTGCTCGGATGCCTACCAGATTCATCCTTTACCCCTACATTTGCCACCATCAGCCAGGACGATTTCACAGGGTGCTGAATGCCTGAGCCCTTCCTGGGCACCATGGGATGGTCATCCTCTTCCTGGCCTGGGCCTGCCCGTTGCTGCCTCCATGTTTCTGGGCTGCGGGCACGGTAGCCACGAGTGTTCCTAACACATTAACATGCTGGATGCCAGATGGGTGGAGCTCACTCTTGAGATCTGGTGCTGGGGGCTGGGGCAAGGCCCTGCCGCATCCCCCATCCCCGATGCTTTGATGCTGTGCTTGCACTTGTCCTAGAACAGTAGCTAAGGGTCAGACTGGATGTGTCTGTACGTGCCGTTCTGTCACTCTGCTGTGGGTTGCTGGCTTCCATGGGGAGATGGGCTGTGCAACTAACAGATCACAGCCTCTCAGCTATGGAAAATGGGAGGCATGGGGAGAGTCCGGAAGGGCCAGGGAAAATGGGGAAGAGGCTCTATAGGTCAGCCCCTGCCCTGCCCCTGAGCCCTCCTCAAAGGTAGCCTGAGCTACATTAAGCCCACAGGGTACCACTCACCACAGCCCTGCCTAGAACCCCGTCAGTCCCCTGCTCACACGTGCCCTGAGCCCAACTCCAGATTCTGGGTTCCCTAGTTTCCTCCAGATAATCCAAACCCCTCATGTCTCTAGAGAGTTTCCCCCACCTGTGGAGAAGAAGAAATCCTTATCAGGAGGAGAAGTTGACCAAAGCTGAGGCCCTTGCATTGCCCTGGAATAGCCTGAACCTTGGTATCCTTTCCCATGGGCTACATTAAAAGGGCTGGGCCTGGTCTAGGGTGTGACCAGCCAGATGTCTCATACCTTGAGAGCCCTTCCTCAAGAAAAAAGAAAAAACAAACTTCCGCACCACCTTGTATATTTGGGTTGGTGAAGAGTAAAGAGGACCAGGCTCCCTTCAGAAATGTCAAGGGCAGGCTGTACTCTTGCCTGCTCTGGGACAGTTGGGACAAACTCAACACTGAGGAAAGAGGGGCTTCCTCACAGGCCTGCAGAAGCCTGCCGTCGCTCCGGCCTCACCTCCTGGTTGCCCTTCCTGGCCCCATCCCAGCTCAGGTCAGGACTCTAGAGCAGCCCTGTGGTGACCTTAGGTGAGCCGCAGGAGCAGGAAACGTGCAGTGACCCTGTGCTCGCTCTCCCCAGGCCTGAAGACCATCGTGGGGGCCCTGATCCAGTCTGTGAAGAAGCTGGCTGACGTGATGGTCCTCACTGTCTTCTGTCTCAGCGTCTTTGCCCTCATTGGCCTGCAGCTCTTCATGGGCAACCTGAGGCACAAGTGCGTGCGCAACTTCACGGCGCTCAACGACACCAATGGCTCTGTGGAGGCTGATGGCCTGGTCTGGAAGTCCCTGGACCTCTACCTCAACGATCCAAGTGCGGACAGGGCTCTGTCCAGGGAGGGCTCTGTGAGACCATGGGTGAACATTCCTACCCAGGCCTTGCCCAAGGGCGGGCCTCCAGGGTCCCACACCCCTTGTGTAGTCCACGGCTGCTCTCTCAGGCAGACCTAGGGCCTACTATGCCCCCAGGAGTCCCCAGGCTGGGTAGAGACACCACATTTGAGGAAGAGGAAGGCAGAAGTTAGGTGGCAGGGTCCAGAGTGAGGGCTGACCGAGAATGCAAGCCACGGAGCTGGGTTTCTCCATGAGGCTTCAGAGTAGAGCCTCACCTGCCTGTGTGGGGATTTCCTGGGTGACACCATTGCCAGGACGCTAGTTCCATATGGACCCCCAGGCCCCTGTGGGAGGGTCAGAACAAGCTCCGGATCGTGCAGTCGTGTGAGCCTTCATCTAACTGCCCAGGTCTTACACTCCCAACTAGCACCAACAGTCTAGATCAGAAGTAGATGCTGAGGCAAGGCCAGACGCCAGGCCCCAGGGGCCGAGGGACTTCTGTACACCAGCACCCTACTCGGGCAAATAGAAGCAGGCAGAAGATCAGTGAGCAAGTGACAGTGTTTATGTTCAGCTGTGGCCTTGTAGCCACAGCTCTCCAACCTCCATGTGAACCAGTCACCTCGAGGGTCCAGGCACAGACAGCCAGGCCCAGCCCAAGTTTCTGCATCTGTAGATCTGGCCGGCACTCGGGAGGGTGTCTTCCTAACCAGCTCCCAGATGCCACTGATGCTACGGCTTGGAGGACCGCAGTTTGAAAACTGCTGCCTAAGACAGAGGATTGAGTGATGGAGACTAGCAGCAGCCCTGGCAAGGACAGGACAGGTGTCCTCTCTCTCACCTGGTCCAGCCCTGTCCCATCCGAGCAGACCACTGTGTTACCATGGTGATGAGGTCCGTGGCCTCCTGCACCACTGTGTGCTGTGGAACTGAGTCCAGAGCTAGGCAGTAGCTTCCAAGGCCACGCAGTGACTCAGCAGCAAAGCTGGAACAGTGCCCAGCTCTCGCCTCTTGGCTCAGAGCCTCTCTTGGCCCTGGCTGCTCCCCTGAGTCGTTTGAAACAGGGTGCGGAAGCTCCTTGTGGTGACGACTGAGGCATTGCCCGGGCTTCCTGCACCTGCTGATAGCGCGGGGTGGGGATGGGGGGACAGCGGCAGCAGTGTCAGGGCGGTGAGGCGGCTGGAGCAGCCTGGGCCTGTGTACACAGAGAGTAGGGGCAGGGTGGGGCTCAGAAGATGGGGTGCCTGCCCACAATGCCTCTCCTTACCCAAAGCTGGAATCCCCAGAAAGCTGGGCCATCGCCATCTGATGTTTCTCTTTCAGGTAATTACCTGCTCAAAAATGGCACCTCTGACGTGTTACTGTGTGGGAACAGCTCTGACGCCGGGTAGGTGGTACCCATCACCAGGAACACTTCTCCCAGCTAACTGCTGGTGTTTCTCAGCTGAGTGTGCCTTCTCTATATGCCCCAACGCTAGGGAGAGTGAGGCCTCCCTGTCTTCCCTCCCTGCCAGATAGATCCCTGCCACCTCATAGAGGACACAAATGGCAAGAACAAGTGACAAAAAGTCAAGGACAGAGGTTAGGGTGAACCAGCCAGGACCAGAGCTACTCATGATATCCTGGGGACCCCACCAGCCCAAGCCTGGCTCCATTCTGTTCTGGTAGCTTCCCAGGCTACACCCTTTCGTTCCGTTCCAGCCTTCACCTCTTTGGGCATGAGTGTAGCTGCCCCCAACAGCCAGGCTCAGGCCAGGCGGGAGCCCAGACATGCCTGGGCTCCAGGGGTCATGCCTACAGCTCTGTGTCCCCCAGGTCAGGGGGAAGGGTGATTGTGCCGCAGGTGGCCATAGGGAAGGGCTTTGTTCCTACCTCTGTTTTGAAGTACCAGAACCCAAGTGTGCTGCCTCCTTCCTGTTGCTGATGAGATTGGAGGGTCTGAAAGCATTAGCAAGCATCAGAGGCCCTTTGGCTGTACCATCCCAGTAACCAAGTCCCCCCGTCACCCCCGCCCACACATACACAGGAGTGCATCCAGTGCTCCCTCTGTGGAGAGACCACCCCCTCCCGTTCCATGAGCCATGGCTGTGCCTCACTGGCACATGCCCGTGTGAGTGGTGGTAGAGATGAGCATGCTTTCCAGACACCATTAGGCCCAATCTTGGCCCCCTGGATCATTCTCCACCCCGTGGTCCTGCCTTTTCCCTGGGCTCCCCACCTCACTGTTCCCCACCCCTGATGCCCACACTGTGCTCCAGGGGGTTGGCCCATAGGGGTGACAGGAAGGGGAATTCACAAGTGCTGCACCCATGTGCCTTGTCTGTGGGCTGGAAGGGTGGAGCTGGAGGCAGGCCTTGGAGGGTACACACAGGGAGAGAAAAGAGGAAGACGGGGTCCTGGGTGGCAGACACAGCATGCACGGAATTCATGGGGCAGTCTCCAGTGGCGTGGCGATGAGTTTGTAAAGCTCACAATAGCAGTGGGGCTTGTGCTGGGCTGCGCAGGGCGAGGAGCCAAGACCATCTGGGTCTCGGGTCAAAGGACTCCCTATAGCATGGGCCATAGTGTGAATGTCTGGCTACAGGACGTGTCCTGAGGGCTACCGGTGCCTAAAGGCAGGCGAGAACCCTGACCACGGCTACACCAGCTTCGATTCCTTTGCTTGGGCCTTTCTTGCACTCTTCCGCCTGATGACGCAAGACTGCTGGGAACGCCTCTACCAGCAGGTGCGTGGCTATCCAGTCCAGCAGAATGATGCCAGATGTGGGCTAATATCACAGGTGACTATTCAGAAGTGGTCCCAGCAACTTCCCAGTGGTAAGTGCTGTGGAAGGTACAGAAACAAAACACCTTTGTGACTGAGGGAGAGAGAGGCTTTCTTTTGCTGGTGACCAAATGCCCATCCTTTTATACAGGAAGCTCTCGGTTCTATGAGGGGACACTTCTCCATAATATAGGATGGATTATTCTCTGTGGGCACAGTGTACCCCATGTTAGGTGGGCCATCTTCCTTTCTGTGGGATACTGCACCCCCCCCCCCCATACCCAAACAGGTCACAGTCCTCTAAAAGTTAGCATTCACCCTCTCTATAGGTGGGACATTCTCTGCCCCACCCACACCCCTGGGCTTTGGCTCTTTGAAACCTTGGCACAGACACAGTGGTGACTTAGAAATGCCAAGGCCCAGGAGAGCCCAGTGAGGATGACTCTGCCCCTTTGCTCCTCCAGACTCTCCGGTCCGCGGGGAAGATCTACATGATTTTCTTCATGCTTGTTATCTTCCTGGGCTCTTTCTACCTGGTGAACCTGATTCTGGCTGTGGTTGCCATGGCCTACGAGGAGCAAAACCAGGCCACCATTGCTGAGACTGAAGAAAAGGAAAAGCGCTTCCAGGAAGCCATGGAAATGCTCAAGAAAGAACACGAGGTAGGTGAGCAGGTCAGGCGGGAGCCTCCAGACCAAGCCCTCAGCTGACTGTGGGTACCTGGAAGTGTGTGTGTGCTGGGTTAAGCCAGTGAGTCATGCCTGCGGGATCAAAAACAGGATTAGAACCTGCTGAACAAACACAGTGTTCAGTTGGGCACTTACATGTCAGGTATGCTGGGTAAAGTTGTTCCCCACAGGTCCTCATGGTAAACATATCTTCCAGGTAAAAAGTGATGCCATCTGGGTAAAAATTTTACATGCTGGTGGTTCTTGTGAGCATAGTACATGCTGGCTAAAAGAGATCCAGGTGTCCATGGGCATAATTTATCCTGATCTAGAGATCCCTGCTACTGGGGAGTGAGGAAAGTCCAAGGGTAGAACCAGTTAAGAAGAAGACGCTGGTGATGCTGCCTTGGCTCCAGCCCCCTCGTGGCAGACACTGGAGGCTGTTAGACAGCCAGTGATCAGCAACCAAGTTGTACACATCCAATTGTTTGTCCTTCTGTCCCATGCCACCTGTCACAATACCCTTCTGCATAGCTGAACCTCTAGTTGTGCTGGCTCCTCTGCTTAGCAGCAGCCCGTCTCCCACCCATCTCACTCACTGCCTTCTTCCAAAGGCTGCCCACTTCAACCACTCTTCTCTTCCTGCCAGTCTTGAGTGTCCTCCGCACATCCTGTGTCTGCCTAACATTATCTCTGTGATGCCTTCATTTTGGGTTGTGTGCAAGTCCGCTTGCTGATGGGGCAAAGCTAACTGCCAAGAGTTGCCTGCCTGCCTAAGCCTGAGACTGACACACCTTTGCCTCACCCCTCTTTCAGGCCCTCACCATCCGGGGTGTGGACACTGTATCCCATAGTTCCTTGGAGATGTCCCCTTTGGCCCCAGTAACCAACCATGAAAGAAAGAGCAAGAGGAGAAACAGAATGTCTTCTGGGACAGAGGAGTGTGGAGATGAAAGGCTGCCCAAGTCTGACTCGGATGATGGTCTCAGAGCAGTGGTAATCCCCAGCCATGGTTCTTGGTTTTTCAGGGTGGGTCACCATTGTGCTATGCCCCTGGGACAGTCATAGCCCCCAAGGTTGCTCTCCAAGAAAGGTGTCCACGAGTACCTCCTAGCCCCTCCTGTCTCAGAGTGGAGGAGTCCTAGGCAGAGGGCCAGGATGGCTGGGCACTGAGATACTCCCTGCCTGGGCCAGTCTCCTAGCACACGGATGGGACTGAGGAGCACTCCATGATGTGAATCAGTAGGAGCCCAGGGACCTGTCCGTATGAGTCTAGGGCTGTAGCTGAGTGCCCCAATCTTGTTCATGCAGGACCTGTCTATATAACCTCAAGGGCCTTCAACCTCCCCTCCCCCTGCTCAGCCTCAGCTGACTATCAGGCCCAGATGAGTTCAGGACCAAATTCCCAGAGGTATAGCCTTGAGATGCCATAAGATGGGGGGCACTCTAAACCCACGCCTTCTCCTCTTCCAGTATCCACTGGCTCAGCCCCCTAGTTCATGTGTGAGCCGCAGAAACCCTCCGGCTACGAGAGCTTGAGCTAAACCTAGTGCCACAAGGGTTAGGCTTGGAGCTCGTGCAGAGCTGGCTGGGTCACTTACGCCTCACTGTGCCCTCAGAATCGCCTCAGCCTCACCCATGGGCTCAGCAGGACCTCAGTGAAGCCACGCTCCAGCCGCGGCAGTGTTTTCACCTTCCGCCGGAGAGACCTGGGCTCCGAGACAGACTTTGCAGATGATGAGAACAGCACAGCTGGGGAGAGCGAGAGTCATCGAACATCTCTGCTGGTGCCCTGGCCCCTGCGTCAGCCCAGCGCCCAGGGACAGCCCGGTCCTGGGGCCCCCACTCCTGGCCAAGTCCTCAGTGGCAGAAGGAACAGCACTGTGGACTGCAATGGAGTGGTCTCCTTGCTCGGGGCAGGTGATGCTGAAGCCACGTCCCTCGGAAGCCGCCTGCTCCGCCCCATGATGCTGGAGCGTCCCCCAGACACGGTGAGCCAGCCCTGTGGTGCGGGCGTCAGCTCCACACATACTCACCAGATAGTGACTGAGCACCTATTGTGTGTTGAACTGCCAAAAATATCTCGGCCCAGCAGAGATACAGGCCTTTCATCCCAGCACTCGCCTCAAACTCAGTCCTCCAGGCCTCCGCCTGTGAGCATTGGCAACACAGGCATGTGCCAGCCTCCTGAGCCACAGGGTTAGCATGGCTGGAACCTAGGGAGCAAAGGGAAGAGGTGTTGGAGTTGTGCGGGAAGAAAGGCGATAGTGAGGGACTGCCGGACCATGATAGACAAATCAGAGCTTTGACCGCGCTGCAGAGCCGGTGCCAGACTGATGACCGCCTGTCTTAGTTACTTTCTCATTGGCTGAGACAAAATATCTGACACCTACAGTGTGAGGGAGGAAAGATTGATTTAGCTCACGGTTTCAGAAGGTCTCACATAGTCTGTTCCCAGAGCCGCCGGCACAGGTGCAGGTACATGGCAGAGGCTGGAGAGCTCCTCGGAGCTGCCCGGGGCATCGCTCACAGAAGCCCAGTCCAGCAAGAGGGAGCCCCTTGAGTCTGGACTCAAGCACGGCCTAGAGCTTCCCCAGGAAGAGGTTTTAACAATATTTCTTCTTCCTTTATTTAGCTCAAACTGCCCTTTGGACCTCCTGCACCCAGAGTGGGCCCCCTCCCCCACTTTCTGGCCCGGAGTCAACAACACACACCTAATAACTATTCCCTGGACATTTCCCAATTGCAGCAAATTGACACAATCCCTTCAGATCAAGCCTCAAACCTCCAGCCTCCAGCCTCCAGCCTGGCGCTTCTAGCCAGACCCTATCTCCCAACATCACACCATTCCACAGTTATCCCACTACATTCCAAATACATGAGGCTTTGGGGGACATTCCAGATCCAAAACATGGCACTGCCCGATCAGCTGTTGAGTGTCCCAGCTGACCTTGCTCCTGGCAGTGCCGGGCAGCCCACCCAGGAAAAAGCTCAACACTTGGCTCGGCCGCAAAGCCTGCAGGGTGGAAGCAGGGCCCCTACGGTTGCGGTTGCGGTCACTTCATCAGGCAGGAGGAGGCAGGCTAAGGCAGGTGGGGAGGGGCTCTCAGCATAATGGGCTCTAGTGCTCCCACTCAGGCGTACTCTAGCTCTTTAACTCTGGCACTTTGTATAAATTACTTAATCCACCATCTGGTGCCTCAACTTCCTCATCTATAAAGTGGAAATAAAATTAATATATTGGTAGACTATGGCGAGAGCCAAGCAAGTGAAATGGTCCCAAGCTAAAACTATAACTTGCCTCATGTTCAAGTGATTATTATTAGGTGGGAGTTTTGTGTTGTGAAGGTTTTTTTGTTTGGTTGGTTGGTTGGTTGATTTGGTTTTGTTTGTTTTGGTTTTGTGGTTCAGGGGATTGAATCCAGGGCCTTTACACTGAGCTATATCCCCCAAATTTTTTGACTTTTGATTTCGAAACAGGGTGTCTAGGTTGCCCAGGCTGGGTCCAAACTTGTAATCCTCCTGTCTCAGCTTCCCAGGGTTCTGGGATTACAAGTCTGTGCCACCAAGCCCGCTGCTGGTAGTATTATTGAGTAAAGGCTTATGGGATAGGTTGCGGAATTCCTGGAGCCCTCATTTCCTCTGGAGCAGGGCCTGAAGGGAGGAACCTGGGTGTTGGTGTAGGGCAGACCCATCACCAAAGAGTCCGAGTCTGGCTTCCAGGAGCCCTGAGCCAAGCAGGCCAGGCCTTGGGTCCTCCGCCTGGGGGAGTAGGTCAGCAGCCAGGAACTAATAGAATTTCCTAATCTCATTAGGCAGAACATCATCTCATTGTGCTGCACATGTGCCGAGTTCAAACACTTCATTACCAAGAACTCTGACTTCACCCCTTCTCACTTCTGTAGGGCCCATTTGTAACCTTAAAGGGATTAGCAGGCCAACATGGGGTCACTGGCAAAGTTAAAGGCATTATCGACCAAGATGGAGACATTTGAAAAGTCAAAGAGATTAGCAGGCTTGAAGGCCCCTAGGAGTGCCTTCCCCTGCTTCCCACGGTCCAGCTCCCGTCAGCCAGCAGAGCCCTGTGGGCTTGTTGCGGGTGCCTTGTCCTCGAGGGTGGGGACAGGACCTGGGTGAGGAAAGCACATTAGCAGCCAGTTAGGGGCAGAGCTGCAGCACTGGCCTGTCCCTATTGTTTATCCCTCCTCCAGGCACTGGTCTAGTGTCAGCCTGCCCTTGGGACTGAAGCCCGGGTTAGAGCAGTGAACAGACCCAGAACTGCCCACGTAGAGCTGCTGCAGGTATCGGGGAGATGCACCAGGAACTGATACATGTGTTTGGGTCATAACAGGATCACGTGATATGCTGCTGCTGGAGAGATTGGAGAATGAGGACCTTTAGTTAGGGCACTCAGGAAGACCTTCCCAAAAGACATTAAAGTTGACAGGCTGGCGATTTTAGGGCTCCAGCCACAGAGATGTGGGTGAATAATGTCCTGGGCAGAAAGACAAGTGCCAGGGCCCTGAGGAGGAATGAGCTCAACATGTTCAAGGGGTGAGAGGACTTAGCGGGGCCAGGGTCGGTGGTGTGGCAGAGGGGAACACGAACTGAGCTTGGAGGGTTATGGTTTGTGCTGTGCAAGGTCTTGTTGTTATAGAAGCTTGGGTATATTCTGAGTAAGATGGGGAGCACTGGGGAGGGGGAGTTGTTGAAAATAGGAGTGGCATTATCTTATTTGACTTTTAAGGGAATCCCTTTCTGCTATGTAGCAAATAAAGAGAAGAGGAGGCCGGCTGGGAGGCCGTCATAGTAGCCTTAGGAAAGAGATGGTGAGGCTTATCCTAGGATGGTGTGTGTGAGTCAGCTGTTGCTATGCATAGGAAACCACCCTAGAAGTAAGCAGCAAACCGTGAGCCATAGATGGCGTGCTCCCTATCTGCAGGTTGTCTGGTCTGGTAGATTGGGGTTGGGCTTGGCTCAGCAGCTCTGCTCTAGCCTGCCTGGGGCAGGCGTGCTCCATGCCACAGATCCAGGCCCGGGCTTCTCTGATTGTGCTTGTTCTGAGGCCCAGGCTGAAAAAGAGGCAACTACTTGCGGAAGCTCTTTTCATAGAGCACAAGAGCACAGCAGACAGCACTAGCACCTTCTACACATCGTGTGTGCCCACTGTGTTCTCCTGGCCAGAGCAAGTCACCGTCACGGGGTGGGGAAGTCACCTTCACCCACAGAGGGAGGGAAAGAGGGAAAATACTTGTTCAGTGGTGACCTAAACTGTCATAGATGGCAAAGAAGGAGGCGGCAAGAAGTTGGGAGTATTTAAGATGCGCTTTGGAGTTAACCTAGTCAACTGTACTGCTGTTTCCCGTTCATCCCTACCAGGAACCTCACCTTAAGTACTGAGAGCTCACAGCTCCTCTCAGGAACAGTTCAGACTGCCCCCACCCCCACCCTACTCACAAAGCTTGGCCTTAACTTGGGCCTAGGTCTCTGGTACCCACCCAGGCCTGTCTCTGGCACTCTGGGTGACCCAGGCTTGCCTTATCTCTGCCCCACAAAGATTATAGAGCTTCACTATGTTAGTCAGGTTTGTGACACTGTGACACAGTACCTGAGGACATGAACTTATTTTGTGCTGTCTTACAGTTTCAGCAGTTTCAGCCGGTGGGTGGCTGCCTGGCCCTGTCACTTTGGGCCTGGGGTGAGACAAAACGTCATGGCAGAGAACGTGTGGGTGCGCAAAGCTGCCTATCTCAGGGCAGCTGGGAAGCTGAGAAAAAGTGAGATAAAGGGGTAGGGGACCCCAATATACCCTTCAAGGGAATACTTCCTGTGACCCACTTCCTCCAGGTAGGCCCCACCTTCTTAAGGTTGTGCCACACCTGATAGTGCCACAAGCTGGTGACCAAACCTTTCCAAAGGGCCCTTGGGGCACGTGTCAGACCCAAACCATGGCACTCACTGCTGCACACCGAGCACCAGCTCCTTCAGCAGACCCAGCTCGGGCACCGCGGGAGCCTGCCATGTGACCCTGCCATGTGCATCTCTTGCATCCTCCGTGGTTCTGGAAGTGCTGCTGGTGAGCAGGGGAGTGCCCTCCTCTACGGCGCACTCCATCTCTGTGTTCAGGCCCGGTCCTTGCACCTGTAAAGATGGTGCACACACAATGCACCAAACAGGCAGTGCAGAAGTACATAACTGAGCGAGTGGGCACGGCTCCCTTCCCCTCTCCTCCCAGCCGCAGGTCCCAGGTGTGCCCACCTTAGCCATCCGTATGCATCCTGCAGATCTCGGTCTTGTTTTTTCACCTGTTCGTCTGGAGGTGCCCCATGGGAGCCCCCATGGAACCACCTCGTTCTCATTACTGCCTGCATGAGAAGCCGGAGTTGGGTTGTATCTATAATTGATTTTAATATTCTTCCTATTGATTTGCTTGTTTTGTTTTTATGGCATTAGAAGCAGGCTGCAGTGGACCTCATTTATGTATATTTTTGGTGCATGTGTATAATTATTTATGAAGTTAGATTACTAGGCCAGGAATTACAGGGCTAATTTAAAATTGCCTTGGTAGATACAGCCAAACTGCCTCCACGAAAGTCATGGCCTCCCGCCAGCCACATCCAAGCACTAGGCTTTATGCTCTATTAATGTCATCTTAAAGCATGTTAGGGCTGGGGTTTCTTTTTTCAGCTTTTTTTTATGCTCTTGATCCTCAGTAGCTTGTGGTCAGTTAAGACTCACGCGTACTAATCTGTGTGACACCGTCAGACACAGGAAACCATGTGGGTACATGTACCTTCCTGACCATACTCAAGAATCACTGCTGATGAGAAGTGGTGACAGACAGAACAGAGGTGCGGGTCAGCAGGAGTGAGCGAGTTGTTATCTGGGAGACGAGAGGAGTTTAGTTTTTCTGAGCCCCACACCCAACAAATGCCCCATCAAAACCTCCGTCCTGTCCTCTGTGGCCTCCCCAGCCTTGAGCCTGGGCCAACCACCTGAGGACCAGGAGGACTAGGCTGACCTGTATGTGTCTCCTGGTTGCCTTCAGACCACGCCATCAGAGGAGCCAGGTGGGCCCCAGGTGCTGACCCCGCAGGCCCCATGTGCAGATGGCTTCGAGGAGCCCGGGGCACGGCAGCGGGCTCTCAGTGCAGTCAGCGTCCTCACCAGTGCCCTGGAAGGTCAGTACCCCTGGAGTCATCCTGACTCTCCCTGCTTTTGTGCTCGGAGCCCTCACCTCCATCCCAGCTCATTCCATCCATCATCCTCTATCTGTCTTGCTGCCACAGACATCCCCACTTTTCTGTCTTCTGTGGCCTTATCTGTCCTTACCTGTCCTTGGCGGACTATTCCTCCGGTTCCACTCGTTCTTTCTGGGCATTGCCATAGCCTTTGCCTTCCAGCCCTCCCACAGGCTCTTCTCCATCTCTTCTCTCCTCTCCCAAACACGACCTCATCTGTCTGGGACCATGCTGCCCCACCTCCAGCCTGTTCCCATATCTACTGCAGACTGTTTGGGCATCCCCATCCATTCCAGCCGCGATCACCACAGGCAACCAAACCAGACACCCGCTTCTTGTGCCCTCCTGTCCCAGGTGTATTACCATGGTTTAGAACCTGTCCCGGCCCCCACCTGATCTGTCCTTCTGTGTCCAGAGGTCCGGATCTGTTCATTCCTGTTGTGGGTATCCTTACATCTGAGCTTTCTCCTCCTGCTACTGTCCTGTCATTTGTAACCCATCCCACTTCCCAGTGTCCTCATGTCTACTTAGGACTGCTGTCTCAAGTGAGCCTAATTTGTACCAATCTGTCCCGTGTCCCACTTTTCTTGGTATTTGTCTTGGTCTCCCGTCCCTGCGGCTGTCTTTTCCCACATTTCCAGAGTAAGGAACAAGGGCAAAAGCCACTCATTCCCTTAGCTTTGCCTGTGCCCCTCATGGTCCCCAAGCAAGTCACAAACCCTTTTTGGAACACCACCAGATGTGTATGACTCCATCAGCAAAACTCAACTCTTCACTGTCCCCCAGAATTGGAGGAATCTCACCGCAAGTGTCCCCCGTGCTGGAACCGCTTCGCCCAGCGCTACCTGATCTGGGAGTGCTGTCCGCTGTGGGTGTCCATCAAGCAGAAAGTGAAGTTCGTGGTTATGGACCCATTTGCTGACCTCACCATCACCATGTGCATTGTGCTCAACACACTTTTCATGGCACTGGAGCACTACAACATGACGGCTGACTTCGAGGAGATGCTGCAGGTCGGGAACCTGGTAAGGCTGCCTCCTGCCAAGTGGGGGCCCAGCCAGCTGGTGCCGCCTTCCCAGGGCAGAGGGAGGGGATCCTGACCACAAAGGATCTTCTGAGGGAGGAGGAGCCACCACGGAAGGCACTGACAGGAAGAGACGGAAGCTGCAGAGTGGGCAAGTGTAGATCTCACGGGGGAGGCTGGGACTCAAGGGTTATGAAGACGCCTAGGGGTTAAAAAGCAAAAGCGACCTGGGGGAAAGCCTGAAATGTGGGAGCGGGGTGAGGAGCTTGTGTGCAGAAAGAGGCAGTGCTTTTATGGGCAGACTTGAAGAGATGAACATCAGTGGTGAATGGAGGAAAAGATGGACAAATGGAGGGATAGTAGGAGGGATGGACGGGCAGATGGATGGATGAGTGAAGCAAATCAGGCATAGCCAGATTTGAATTCTGACTCAGCTCTTACTGAGACCTCAATCGAATTACTTAGTCTTTATAATTGGCACAGTAAGTATTTGTTGAATTTAATAAATATAAAATTAGTATGACAGTATCAACCTCACGGGAAGCTAATGAGGACTGAATAAGATAATGTGTGCAATGAGCTTGGCTCAGTGTTTGACAAACAGTCAGCTCTCAAAATAACTGATAAGTGTGGTGGTTGTTGTTAAAGAAACTGACCCAGGAAATTACAGCATTTGAGTTTTAATTCTGACTTTTTTCTTGAGGCCAAGACTCTTCACTATAAAGATAAGGAAACTAAGACCCAGAGACAGGAGGGTACCACAGTCAGAGTAGAGTAAGGCCTGTAGACACTGTGCCCTGCGTTCCCGGCCCAGTCCTATATTGGCTCCATCCGGGTAACCCCAAGGCAGAGCCAACCCTTCTCCAGGGGACCTGGGGCTAACTCTGAGGCTGGTAGGGGAGCCCCAAACCATTCCATCTGCGCTGTTTCCCAGCAGACTGGCCTCGTCACAGGCCCAGCTGCTCAAGTGAACCTCACAGAAGGTGGGTCTCCCATCCTGTGGGGCATGAAGACTTTCTTCTTTGAGGCTCTTCATACCCAGACTCTAGATAATTCTCTGTAGGGGATAGTCAAATTTTTATCTCTAATCTGAACCTATTTGGCTGTAATTTTATTTTTCCACTGCATCTTCTTGGTGCAGATAGAAGGGGAAAGAAAGGTACATCTCGGGATTCTCGGGGAACTGCAGGTTGTTGAGCGTCTTCAGATGGAGGTCACGTGGGGTTTGACCCCATTGGAATGTGAGACCTGGGCTGGCCTGACACCAGGCAGGTGTGAGGAAGAGCACTGGCGGCTTTGTTGGGCCACCAAGCTGTGGCTGGACGGCAGTTGTACTACTCTGGGACTCAGTTGTTGATAACCAGTGATGTCAGTGGGTTATAGCTACATTTCGTTGTGTTTGGATAACTTTATTGCTGGGATGTAAGGTTTTTATTTTCTTGCATTTAATATATTCTGAGTAGTTCAACTATTAAATGTAAAGTAATGAAACTACAAAAATAAGGATAAGTAAATAATCTTGGTATGCAGAAAGCCTTTCTAAACATGTCTCTAAAGACAAAAATCCATAAAGGGAAAAGCTGATAGACTTGACTTTTTAGCCTATTGCAAAAGTAAAGGTAAAAGGCAATTGAAACTTTAGTTCCCTGCAACGTTATGAACAAGATAACCTGAAGAGTCTATTGGGAAATGACTGAACATTCAGAGAACATTGTTTGAAATGCATAGCCAGTTACATGGGAGATGGCAGAGTCTCCAAGCACCGCAAACAGGAAAAGGCCTGCAGACCTAACAGTGAATGTGTGGAAGGGTTTGCCCTGGGTGGGGACAAGGGTGCTGACACGGGAGATCTGGAAGCGTGGGTTTTAATGGGCCTCTGGAGACCAGAGCCGCAGCCTCGGATAGCATTGGAGGGCGTGAGGTTAGAACTGAGCAATCCCACGAACTGGGCAGCTCGCCGTCCTGCTGGGGTCGTGGAAGGTCACAGGCAGGGTGAATTACCCACAGTGGGGTTTTGTTTGGCTCACAGTTCTTCAGGCTGATAAGCCCACCGTGGAGACGGAGGGGCCACTTCTGGTGAGGCCTTCCTCTAGGGTCCCCACACAAGGTATCAGGAGGCCAGAGGGCGAGAGTGAGAGAGGCTCCCCCTGAATAACCAGACCCTCTCAAAATAACGCCGTTAATCCATTTGTAAGCACCATACCCCTCGGTGACCTAGTCACTCTTAGAGTTTCCCTTCTTGATACCATCACAATGGCAATTAAATTTCGACATGAATGTTTGAAAGGACATTCAAACCAGAGCAGCAATCGCACATCCAGTAAAATGGCAAAGCAGGAGGATCTACACAGTGACACTGGAAATGGTGAAGGAGCCGGGTCTTAGACACGGCTGCACAAGGAAAAGCGGACAGGAACCAGGTGGTCAGAGTGAAAACTGGAGTCAACCTGGATGTCCAGCCATCTGCAAAAACCGGACAGATCACTTACAGTATGTTTACATACAATGAAACTTTGCACACACCTAAAAGAAATTATACAAGCATCAAAGTGGGTAGATCTCATAAACATGATGTTAAGAATAAAAAATAAAATTTGAAACACAGCAAAGCCCATTTATAGAAAGCTTAAAATAATGCAAAAGCACTATATATTGTTACTATGGGCTTTGAAGTGTAAGAGCACGTGTAGGAGCAGTAAACGTAAAGTTTGGGGTGGTGTTTGCCTTGGAGTGAATAGAGCCTCGTGGGTGGCTCTCCTTGTGCCTTGGCGGACTGGGTGGATGAGACTTCAGAGTGGAAGCAGCACTTAGGTCCGTGGCTTCACTTCTCTGTGTTCCGTTTTCCTATCCATAAAACAGACATAATTAACATATATCTGACAGTGTTAGATGACTTAATACGGAGACCACTAGAACCCTGGCACACAGCTACTTACGTCTTTTGTTAGTATCATGAGAGGGAGACAGCTACTCACAGGTGAGGTGGCTGATGGGATCAGGTAGAACTTGTCTCTGAGGATCATTAAACCATGTAGCAAGATCTCTAGAAGTGATCATGGACTACACGGTTCCATTTCCAGAAACCTAGCATGGGAAAAGGAAGGGAAGATTGTTTTTAAATGGACATGAAAGATGATATAGTGACCGAGTATTTTTGTATGTATGTATGTATGTGTGTGTGTGTGTATTTGAGGCAGGGTCTCGCTCGGTGGTCCATGCTAGTCCTGGACTCACTGTGGAGCCCAGGCTGGCCCCAAACTCACAGCAGTCCTGGCTCAGCCTCCTGAGTGCTGGGATTATAGGCATATACGACCACGCCTGGCTAATCACAGCATTTTTTTAACAGATAAAATGCCTTTTATAGGGAATTGGTTAAATTAGTTACAGCACTTCTGTACAATGGGATGTGCCCCAACTGTGTTTAAAAACAATGCTACAGATTATATTTAATTATTATAGAAGGACATTCACAAGGTTTGGTTTGGTGTTCAGGGGATGGAACCCAGGGCCTTCTCCCTAAGCTAAAATCCCAGACCATTTTCATTTTGAGGCAGGGTCTTGCTAAGTTGTTAATATGGACTCAAACTTAGGATCCTCCTGCTTCAGCCTCCGAGTTCTGGGATCACAGGCCTGCGCCCTCAGGCCTAGTGGTATTACAAGTACAGGCTGACAGTGTGTAGGGCATGATCCTTAGGGTCAAGGTCAAGAAAAGTTTGGGATTCGCCAGAATTTCCCCCACTTGCTGGGAACCCCCTTGTCATGTTGGTGGACTTCTGCCCTCCCGGGTCCCGGGACCTTCCAAACTTGCAGCTCTCTGTCTCTGAGGCAGTCCCTGCCTGGCGCTGGCACACTTGGCCTCCCTTGGCAGCCATGCTAGATGTTGCTGATGTGACAATAATCGCCCTTATACAGAGCATCCACTTTATATCCATTAGCTGTGACTCTTAGAAAACTCCCATGGAGTTATTATTATCTCCACTTTATTCAGGATACTCGAGGCTCAGAGAGGTGGCGAAATTGGTCCAAGACCACACAGTGGCAGACTGTGCTCTGTACCATGGACTACCATGCCCTGTAGGTCTTAAAGTTTAGGAGATGGGTCTAGCCTGAAGCCACTTGCCCCTTTTTTGTTAACGTTATAATAAAAATATAAAAGTGCAAAGCCAGACATGGTGGTCCACACCAGTAATCTCAGCAGTCTGCAAGGCTGAGACAGGGAGATCCTGAGTTCAAGTCTAGTCTTGGTAGTTCCGTGACTCAGTAAGATCCTGTCTCGAAAATTTTAAAATAAAATTATAAGAAGGGGTGATAATGTTCAACGCGAAGGCCCTGAGCTCAATCTCTAGTGCCGCACTGGGGAAAAGTGTTTTGATACTCATTTATATGCTTTGTAAGTGGGGCAAGATAATTTCTCATGGCAGGCCAAAAGGTTGGACAGCCATCTGTGAGCATGTGGCCTTGAAAGCTCTGTGGTGACTCTGACGAGAGCAGACCTGGTTCCAAGCTGCAGGTACCTGTCAAGCTTAGCTACATGTTAGAGTCACCTGAGAAGTTTTAAATCACTGTACCTAAGCTGCACTGCAGTCCATTTTAATTAGTCTTTTGGGTGGGATCCAGGCCTGGGCAGTTCCATGGCCCCCAGGAGATCCTGGAGTATGCCAGTGGGAAAGCCTCACTCAAAAGCATCACTCCAGTTCCTTCTGACGGCTGACCCAGTCTGGTGCTGCAGACATGCCCACCTCTGTCTCGCCTATTGTCATGGCTTTCTCAGGCCTCTCACTGCTCCCAAAGGCACCCTGGTCCCTTACCCCTAGCCCTCCTCTTCAGAGACCCTGAGCGTCTACTCACTGCCCTCAGATGGCCCACACTACTCAGCATGGCCATCAAGCCCAGGCACAGGCCCCTAGCTTCTGGCTAGCCACAGCCTCACAGAACCATATTCCCCTCACAGCAGCTGACACCCTTTGGAGCAGCTGCCTATGGGGATGGCTCTTGGGCTACCAGCTCTGCTGGCCTGGACCAGGTAGCTTGGATTTATGTGCCCTGTGCCTACTTTGGAAGGTCTCCAGGACAGCAGGGGTGCTGTAGGTCTTGGAGGACACCAGTGGCTCTCCAGGTCGTAAATGTGCTAGTTAGACCCCAGACAGCCACTTCATCTCTTAGCACCTCAATTCTCTTAGCCAGAAAATGGGAACAATTATACTTCCTCATTGTGTTGTTGGACAAAGGAAAAGGCACAACACATAGAAAGAATTCTAGCCTAGCCTAGAAACTTCTCAGGTGACTAGCCAGTGGCACATCATCAGCCTTTGAGGAGCTGGCTGGTTATTACTATAGTGGGAAGAGTCCAGCTTGAGGGCAAGGAAGGAGGTGTTACAGGTAGCTGGCACAGCACAGGCAAAGTCACAAGCACCCGCAGAGGCTGCTGGGATTTGTGGACTTTGCAGGGCAGTGCAGGGGCACTCCCCTTGGAGACCTCTACTGGGAAGAGTCGGGCTGGGTTGCCACCTCCTACGTCAGCCTCCCCTGGAACTAAGCCTCTGTAAGACCCAGAAGGGGCCCAGGCTGTTCCTGAAGGCCAGGCTGGCGTCATGCCTTGTGAGTAGCTGAGAGGGCTGGGGGCATCAGCTAGAGGAGAGGGCACGGTGAGGCCAGCACCACTGAGAGGCCAGGTGCAGTCAGCCAACCATCCTGGAGGAAAACCCTGACTGCCAGAGTCAGGGTGGGGAGCGAAAGTGTCCTTCCCGGCCCACACTCCCGACCCCCACCTCCTGCTGTTCCCTTAGGTCTTCACGGGGATCTTCACAGCAGAGATGGCCTTCAAGATCGTCGCCCTCGACCCCTACTACTACTTCCAGCAGGGCTGGAACATCTTCGACAGCATCATCGTCATCCTTAGCCTTATGGAGCTGGGCCTGTCCCGTATGGGCAACCTGTCGGTGCTGCGCTCCTTCCGCCTGGTACTGCTGGGCCCGCACCAGGGAGGAGTAGGAAGTGGGCACCCCCTCACCCTGAGGTCACCACCCAGCTTGATCTGTCATGCTTCACCCCAAAGCTACTTGCTAGGTGTCCTTGGAGCCTGGTCTGGGGCCGGTGGCACTGGGGGCTGGTACTGCTGTTGCCCCATTTCACAGATGAGGAGTTCTAAGTCTACAAGATGAAACAGTTTCCCAGAGCCACATGACAAGCGACAGGTGGAGCAGATCCGCTGGCTGCTTATCCCAAGCTCTGCATGTGGAGTTAGTGTTTTTAAAATCTTTGATGAGCACACAGCTCACCTGCGGATGGTGGAGCTGGTGGGTTTTGCTTATTTGTTTCTGCAGTGCTTTTAGTGCCTTTGCCCTGAGCTACCTCTCCAGCTCTTTTCATTGCTTATTTGAAGATAGGGTCTGAGTTGCTTAAGTTGTCCAGGCTGAGTTAGAACTTGTGATTCTCCTGCTTGAGCCTCCCAAATTGCTAGGATTAAAGGCCTGTACCACCAAGCCTGGCTTGAGGATCTTGTTATGATGCACAGGCTGGTTTAGCAGTTCTCAAGTGATAGCCAGGCTGCCCTTTGAACCACACCTGGAGTTCACGGTGCTCGGCTGATAGGTCCAGCCATGGAGCTTAGGGAAGGCTACCTGTGGGTGAAGGCAGGACGATGGGGCAGTAAGGAAAGCCCAAACTGTGGCTTCGAACCCTGACTCCACGGCCACGAGCCGGAAGACTTACACTGCACACCTAAAGCTTGGCTTCTTCATCTGCCAAACAAAGTGGTCACAGTGCCGGCCTCACGTGAGTGTTGGAGGCTCTGGACAAGGTAATCCGCCCCAGCACAGGCCTGGCGCATGCTTGGAATTCAGTAAATGCTAAGCACCTGCCCCCTTCGTGTGAAAACTGAGAGGAGGTCACAGTGGCACTGGATGATCCAGAAATGGTTTAACCTGGCCTAAAGGATGTCTGATGGGGACAGGTCTGGAAGGGAAAGGACTTTCAGGTTGAGCAGCTCTACTGGACAGTTCCTGTAAGAGAGACAGCAGCAAGCAGGAGGCTGGTGTGGGGACAGATAGGGGGCTAGGTGAGGAGATGAGCTGGAGATGTTAACCTGACTCCCAGGGCAGAGCTGAGCAGCTGCCCTCAGGCGGTGTAGATGGAGAAACCGGAGTTGGTGACCCCCAACCAAGGCTTCCCTGGGTTTTCGGGCAAGAGAGCAGGGGACAGTAGTGGTATTCGTGGGCAGTGGGAGCCAGAGCCCCTCACAAGGCCCCTCCTGTGCCTCCCCGCCAGCTGCGGGTCTTCAAGCTGGCCAAGTCGTGGCCTACCCTGAACACCCTCATCAAGATCATCGGGAACTCCGTGGGGGCGCTGGGAAACCTGACTCTGGTGCTGGCCATCATCGTCTTCATCTTTGCCGTGGTGGGCATGCAGCTCTTCGGCAAGAACTACTCGGAGCTGAGGCACCGCATCAGCGACTCGGGCCTGCTGCCCCGCTGGCACATGATGGACTTCTTCCACGCCTTCCTCATCATCTTCCGCATCCTCTGTGGCGAGTGGATCGAGACCATGTGGGACTGCATGGAGGTGTCTGGGCAGTCGTTGTGCCTGCTGGTCTTCTTACTTGTCATGGTCATTGGCAACCTTGTGGTGAGTCAGCCGAGGACCTTGCATCCATCCATCCACCTGGCCACCCACTGACATTTACTCCTGTCCATCTGTCCATCTACTCATTTACCCATTCTTCCCACGTTCTGTTCACCTGACTCGTCCACCCACATGTGCACCCACGTACCACCCACCTGTGTACTTGGTGTCACCCACCTAGTCACACGCTCACTCTTCCTTGTCTCTGCTGTCCATCTGTCATCCCATCGAGCCCTTGCTCACTTACCTACCACCTGCCACGTCCAGTTCTCCACACATCTGTCTGTCCCGTTACCAGTTCTCCCATCCATTTTCCACCCATGCGCCCAGCCCTTTGTCCATAAGCCCTGTCTGCTCACTCCTCTGTCCACCCATCTGTCCATCACTCATGAATTTACTGACCACCCACGGGTCAACCTGGCCTTTCATACACATTCACACGCTGGTGCATGAGCATCCATACACCACCCACCTACGCACTCACCCATCTACTCCTCCCCTCT
Organism: Ctenodactylus gundi; assembly: GCA_004027205.1. NCBI lineage: Eukaryota > Metazoa > Chordata > Mammalia > Rodentia > Ctenodactylidae > Ctenodactylus > Ctenodactylus gundi. The sequence continues at coordinate 54,570 of PVKB01001164.1, forward strand.
TCCTTCCACTCCCCTTCCCTCTCCTGACTTTCCCAGCCTTTCATTCATTTGCCAGTCCACTGCTTGTTTGTCCATTCCACTTGTTTATCCATTCGACTAGCAACTGACTCTAACTTATCTGATCCATTCATTCACTCCCTTATTTTTGGCACATAGGGCACTGAGCCCAGGTTCTCCTGCCTGGTAGGCCAGCTCTCTACCACTGAGCTAAGGCCTCAGCCTCATATATTTATTAATTCACCCTCTTATTTACCCATTGGTTCATTATTTACTTGTTTTTCTCATTCATTTAGTGATCAATTCATCTATCTGTTATTTTATTGTCAATTAAGCTTAACATCTTATTTGCTGAGTCATTCCTCGCTTGCATGCAAAACTTCATGTCAGGTGCTAGTGGGCGTGCAGAGGTAAATGAGGCCTGGCCCAGCCCTGACTCAGCTGACCAACGGAGGGAGGATGGGTAGCCCAGACAGGCCTGAGGTCACTCTCAGCCTGACCAGAATTCACAGAGCCCCTAAGGAGGAGCCCCTGAGCACTATTCCCCTCCAGCTGAAGAAATGGAGGAAGGCTTCCTAGGGAAGGGTGTGGCGCTACCCCGATAGAGCCCGCAAAGCTGAAGAGGGTAAGCAGGTACAGGGGTAGATGGGTGGTGGTCTAGGCAGGGTGGGGCCCTGTGTAGGCAATAGGGCCCTCATCACGCTGCCCCATCTGAAGGGGTCAGGCCTCTGCTCTGAGAGAGCAGGCACATCTCAACCTGTCAGGCACCTCACCCTGTCTTTACAATGCCTGTATGCCGGAGTTGAGAGAGGCGCGATCTCAGTGCTGGAGGTGAGGCCTTAGGAAGAAGCAAGCTTAAGGTGACCCAGCGGTACAGGCATAAGTCAGTGTCTGTGGGTCATGAAGCCACCTTCCTCCGTGCACAGGAGGCCCACCCTGCGTGGTCTGGCCCTGATGCAGTTACGGATCTGTCATGGGCGGTTCAGGGTCATGTAGATGGACATACAGGAAGGTTTTAGACCCACTTTTCAGCCTGCCGTTGTTCAGCGAGCTGTGAGCTGTAGACTCCAGAGCCTTTGGCCCAGACAGGGTGCCTTCTCCTCCCCAGAGTGTTAACTAGGTCAGGATAGGACAAGCCAAGCTGGGGACCTCAGTCCCCAGATATCGAGCTCGGAGCCCAAAGAGGAGCCAGGGCATTGGTGTCCAGTGCCACTAGAACCCAGCCCTTTGGCTTTGCAACCCCTCTTCCTAGCCTTCAAACCGGCTGCCCTGCAGGGGTGGAGCCTCTCCTGGCCCCTGGTCCAGGTCCCGCGGACTGGGTAGGGGTTGTTCCCAGACTGTTCCAGCTGTGTGCGGGTTTAGGTCAGGCCCCCTCACGCACAGGGCCCGGCCCTGCAATTTCCAAGAGGATCTGCCTGGGGATGAGAAGATTAGAGCTTGCAGGAGGAGGGAAGCTACCGCCAGCCCACGCAGCCCCCTCCCCGCTGCCTGGGGAATTGGGCTGCTGCCGGTGGCGTGGGCGGAAGCAAGATTGCCATTGAAATGGGAGGTGATGATCAGGCGGGCAGGAGCAGCAGTGATTGACAGGAAAGCCCCGGAGCCGGACGAAGGAGGCCCACGCCTCCTGTGTGGTAGACAAGGCTCTGGGAAGGCGAGCAGGCTCTGGGTGCCCTCCTGCCCCGTGCTCAGCCTGGAGTCCTGGGGTTGGGTACAAGGGGCCAGGCATGGGTGAGGGCTGCAGGGGAAGATCAGAGGCGGGTCATGCCCGGCCTATACAGACAGGGTACCAGGGTTCACGCCACATGCCCTGAGCCCTATTGATGACAAAAAGAGGCTGCCAGGTGTCAGGAGTGGTCATCCCTCCTAGAGAGAGCACGTGACGCCTGCTCTTTGTCCTTTCAGTTCTAGCCATGTGAATAGACCTGTTTCTGAGGTCTGACCTCCCACCTTATCCCTGCTTTCACCGGGATTCCCATACCCAGCCTTCCGAAAGGTGGGGCTTCCTGGAAGGGGCTTTGATTAGGAGCTCATAGTGAATTTCCAATGAGAACTATGGCCTGGCCTCACCCACACACTCCTGCAAAGTCCCTGTTCAGTCTGCTCCCCCTGGGGGTCTGGGAGGAGAGCCCCCCCCCACACACACACACACCCTTGCAAGGAGGAACTGGCTGGACCACCAGTGCTGTGCTCCTGGGCTCTCCCCAGTCTCCTCCGTTGTGTGAGAGCAAGCCCTCTCAGTGACCTGGGAAATGGCCCCCACCCAGCCCCCATCCCACAGCAGATGTCCTTTTTCTTAACAAAAGCCAAAGCTTCCCTATTTGCAGAGAGTTTGACAACAAGCAGTTGTCCAGAGGGTTATGCAGATTCTCCGTAAGAAGTCCCAAGTCCCTGGCTGTAATAAGAAACTTAAGTAAGGTCCTCTATCTTAATTACTTTTTCATTAATGGGACACAATACCTGACACCCACAATTCAAAGGAGGAAAGATTTAACTTAGCTCAGTTCAGAATGGACCTTAGAACCAGCGCTAACCCCTGGTGGAGTCCCCGTCCAGGGACTCCTAACAAGCTGGACATCGCCACCTGTCTGTGTCCTGACCCTGCAGTCTGAGAGGCCTCAGGGCCTCCTTTCCTGCCACCAGCCCTCCTCTGCTCGGTGCTCCCCCCCCCCCCCCCAGACCTGGGATACAGGGGAACATGCCTGTGGCAGCAGCCCCGGTGCTTGAGCAGAGAGCCTCTCTGACCCGCCACACACCAGCCCCTCCCAGGGAAGCCACTGGAGAGCTTTGGGTTGCTGCTGGGTGGGATTCTGTCTTGTCCCTGGACGCCCTTTTCCCAGGAAGGAGCCACTGCCACATTACTCCGGCGACAGCAGGAAGAGGGGGAGAAAGGCCTGTGTACGGCAGCAGCTCCAGCTAGGGTGCGCCCTGCCCAGCTCACTGGGCTTCTCCTCACCTCTAACCTGTGACACGGGGTGAGCCCTGCTCCTCCCAGTGAGCCCGAGTTAACACACAGTGACCCGGCTCTGAAGGCTCTTGGTTCAGGTACATCTGAGCCCCCGGGAGGAGGGATTTGAATTTGGTTTTCTTTTGGTATTCAAGAGAACAAGGGTGGGAGATCAGGGCCCTGGATTCCAGTCCCAGCTGTTCCTAACAGGCGGTGCTCAGCAGCGCTGGGCGCGGTGGCCCCCGCCCCGCCAGGCTGAGGGTGCCTGCTCGTTGCCTCGCCAGGTCCTGAACCTCTTCCTGGCCTTGCTGCTCAGCTCCTTCAGCGCCGACAACCTCACTGCCCCCGACGAGGACGGGGAGTTGAGCAACCTCCAGCTGGCCCTGGCCCGCATCCAGCGGGGCCTGCGCTTTGTCAAGCGGGCCACCTGGGACTTCTGCTGTGGGCTCCTGCAGCGGCGGCCTGAGAAGCCCATGGCCCTGGCCACCCCCGGCCATCTGCCCAGCTGCATCACCAGCCCCAGCTCCCCGCCACCCCCAGAGATGGAGAAGGCACCTCCAGCCCGCAAGGAAACGCGGTTTGAGGAGGACAAGCCTCCTGGCCAGGGCGCTCCTGGGGATCTGGAGCCCATGTGTGTGCCCATAGCCGTGGCCGAATCTGACACGGATGACCAGGAGGATGATGAGGAAAACAGCCTGGGCACCGAGGAGGAGTCCAGCAAGCAGGTGAGCCTCACCTCATGTTGAGGCACCTGTGTGTGAGGGGCTCTCCAGGGGCCTCGCTCACAGCGCGGTCAGTGTGGGCTCCGGGAGGAAGACTGAGACAGGCCTGCCCCACCTCTGCCGTCTGAGAGGGGTGCGAAGCTGAGCTGGTGTCCATCCCGAGGCAGTTGTGGGCAACTAGGCATTCAGGCAAGGGAACAGAGGCACAGCAGCTGAGGAGCTGCTGAGAGCTCCCAGGAAGTCTAGGGCAGAGCCAGGCCCTCACCCCTCACGTCCACCTCCACGACCGCTGAGAAGGAATGTCCAGGTTGGGGGGTGAGGTATGGCTTCCTGACCTCCCAGCTGCCCCTTCCCCTCCTCCCATGCCCAGGGCTCATTCTAAGATTTAAAAATAAGCCTCCCTGAGAAGAGGTGTCAGAGACAGCACTATCTTATCTCCCAACCTGTTATTTTTAACACTTGGGACCAGAGTCTGGACAAAACAGACAGCGCCAGCCCCTCAGTGTCCCCTCTGCCTAAGCCAGGCTCTGGTGGCTTCCCCTTAGGTCCGCAGGTCAAACCGCACCCTTGGTCCCTGCACTGAGTCAGGCCAGCACTGGGTGGGCCTCGCTGGACAGAGCCATGCTCCCAGGGAGGGGAACTTGGTCTGAGGTTCCTGCCAGTCCTGGCCTGCCTCCTCCGGCCTCCCTGCGGGCCCAGCGGCCAGCCTTGTCCTTTCCGTTGGGTTGTGGGTAGTGCGGTGGTGGTGGTGGCGGCGGCAGCAAGTGGGGGAGGGGAGGATGGTGTTGCCAAAAACACAGCTTCCGGTTATCTCCAGCACAGGAGTGGAATTCTGGCTGCCCCCCCCCCCCCCCCCGCTTTTCCTTGTCCTTTCCTTCTCTGAGCCTCTTGACTCTGGCTCCCTGGGGCCAGCACAGGAAGCACACGTGTGTGTGTGTGTGTGTGTGTGTGTGTGTGTGTGTGTGTGTGTCAGAGAGAGAGAGAGAGAGAGAGAGAGAGAGAGAGAACCCATGAACAAGCTGGAACACCTTGGGAGCCCCGACATCACCATGTCCGTCTGAGAAGAGTGGCTGCGCTTAGGAGATGGGCATGGCGATCGGGCTGCAGCCCTCCCAAGAGTCAGGAGCAGGGAGTCCATGCCCGGGTGGCCAGGGACGTTGTCTGCCTCTGGGCCCTTTGCCTGGACTTACAGCACATCCCACCCTACTCAGGGTCTTTCAGCGAGCAGAGTGGTCATCGGTGAGGCCCCAGGAGGGGACAGGAGGCCTGAGCAGGGCCCGGAGCCCACAGAGCCAGGGCCTAGAGACCCTCTGGCTGGGTGTGTAGGTTCAGCTCACAGGTGGGGTCTCTTCGACAGGAATCCCAGCCTGTATCTCATGGCCCAGAGGTCTCCTTGGAGCCCAAGGTCTGGAGCCAGGTGTCAGAGACCACCTCCTCCTCTGAGGCCGAGGCCAGGGAGTCTCAGATGGACTGGCAGCAGCAGCAGAAAGCAGAGCCCAGGTCCCCAGGGTGCAGTGAGGTAATGCACGCCTTGTCCCCGAAGCCAGTGGGCCTCGCTGCTCAGACTGGAGCCTGCTGTAACCGTCCCAGCACGTGCCTGCCTCTGCTGGTGGGAGTCACAGCCACTGTTGTGGGAGCACTGGGGGATCCCTCGCAGAAAAGAGGGTGGGCGCCCCTTGTCCTGGCACCCATCTGGAGCAGCCAGCCCTGGACTCAGGGAGGGACTAACCGGATTTCTGTGTTCACTCTCATGCCCTGCTCCTGTAGTCCCACCTGGCAGATGCTTGTCCTGTGAATCCTGCATGCAGAGGACCTCAGGGAGCTCTGAGAACAGCTTCTGGCACGTTGGTCGCTTCTCCCCTTCTCCCCTGCACTGAATCAGAGGCCACAAATGAGGGACTGCCTGCCACCAGCAGCAGCCTACCATAGGGACTTGTTCAGCCACAAGTTTTACTTTAATCGGGCCTAGCGGCACATACCTGTAATCTCAGAACTCTGGGAGGCTGAGGCAGAAAGATTGCAAGTTCACGCCCAGCCTGGGCAACTTAATGAGACTCTGCCTCAAAATTAAAAATAATAATATTAATTTTTTTAAAAGGAATAGGTGGGTAGCTCAGTGCTAAGGCCCTGAGTTTAATCCCCAGTTCTAGAAAAAAAATATTTTTTGAGTTAGATCATATCTTTTCAAACTGAGGAGGTTTTATGTAAAAACCTGCATTTCTGGCTTCTCTTGAGAAGTTGGTAGAGATACGAGGTAGCCAGCTTCCTGGTGTCCCCGGCCCAGCTGCACTGCATCCCCACCTGGCCACAGAGCTGAGGGACTGTGGCAAGGCTGGCCGCTGCCCAGCCTCACTCACATCGAGCATGCGGATAGGTCGAGCTGACATGGTCCCAGAGTGCCTGGTGACATCCTGGAGCCTGAGCTTACCCCGCAGCCCAGCGCTGCGACTTTCTCTCCTGGGAAACGGGCCTAGGGGCGGTTCTGAAGGACACAGGCCTGCTCAAGTCATTGTCCCAACTGTGCAGGTCACCACCTCCCCCAACAGTCTGGCCCTGGGTCCGTGGGAGAGCAGGAAGATGTGGAAGGGGCAGAACGAGGCTCATAGGAGGAATGTCTTGTCCGTAGTCAGCTTATTAGGCGCTTTTACAAGGGAGCGAGGGGTGCGTTGGGGTCTTCCTGGGAGAGGACTCCCTCTGCAGTACCTAGCAGCAGGCTCTGCGTTCCCAGGAAACTCCTTCTCATCACAACCTCAAAATGGAAGAGGACATCAGCAGAGTGACTCGTCAAGGAATTAAAAAGAAAGCAGGAAAGCAGCCAGGGAGGCAGAGCCATGGCCGGCAGTTCAGTCCAGCCTGCTCCGGGCAGGGTCTGGGCCTGGGCTGACCCCAGGAGAAGTCAGCTTAGGTGGGCTGCACCAGGTCAGAAGCAGATGAGGGCATATTCCTTCCTTCACAGAAACTCTTTACCCTACCCCTGCCTTCAGGCCCAGGTCCCTGGTAACAGCCAGAGCAGGGGCTTCTGGGAACTTGTGGAGGGAATGCTCTCAGAAAAGTCCCCTAGGAAGTACAAGAAGCAGATAAAGCAAGGGACGCAGCTGGCAAGAGGCTGGTGCCACCTCCACCTGGGCTTAGGAGTGTGCACTGCACCACAGGGTCTTCCTAGCTCAAGGCAGGGGCTGGCCTTTTGAAGTCACGCGTTAGTCAGTGGCTGGGTATTGGCTGCCCAGGGAGTCAGAGTCAGGTGGCAACTGCCAGTTCCCAGTATGGCAACTCCTGGCTAAGGAGTTTTCAGGAGGAGGGGTCAGCTGTGCCGCCTGGGAGTGGGTGCTCTGGCCTCACAGAGGGAACTTCACAGAGCTCCATCAGACTCCTGCCCACAGGTGACCCCAGGTGCTCCAAGGGCATGTTAGCATGTACCTGCTGCTTCATAGCCCCTCGCCTAGGAGTCGGGTTGTCAAGGTGTGGGCAGCAATCCCCTCGCGGCCACGGAGGGAGGTTCCAGCGCCGTCTCGTCTGACCTGCCCTTCCATCGTGTCAGCACCTGTCTGAGTCGGGGAAAGCACGGCTGGGCACTGCCTGTTGTTCGCATGCATGACTTGCTGCTGTGTGTGCCTGTGGCCCTGGCCGTGACTCTGTTCGGGGTGTGTCCACGTCCCAGTGTGTCCCATGGCTGCCCCGTGTCTGTTTTGTTCCCAGCTAGATGCGTTCCCTATTGCAGTGTTCTTTGGAGCCCTTCACACCCTCTCATCTCAGTTCTAAGCCCCAGCTGACCAGAACGGCTGAGCTGACAACTCTGAGGTCCCAGCTGGGCCTTTACTGGCTTTGCAGCTGTGCCACCCTAACCTAACCTCAGATTCCCAGGGTGTGCGCCTTGGCAGCCCACACTCATGCCCTTGTCCGTCGCATCCCTCCGCCGTGCCCGCAGACCCGCGAGGACAGTTACTCTGAGGGTAGCACAGCAGACATGACCAACACCGCTGACCTCCTGGAACAGATTGCTGACCTTGGCGACGATGTTAAAGATCCAGAGGATTGTTTCACCGAAGGTACTGCCTGGTCCCACCCAGAGGACCCAGGAGGGCCAGAAGCTGCGTCACACCCCACCCCAACCCAGGCCCAGTCCTCCCTTCGCATTCCTTTGGGACCCTGCGCATTCCCCACCTTCATGGAGCATGAGTCCTGGCAAGTCTGCCTGTGGTGTGCAGAGCTGGACAGCTATAGTGCCACCGCACTGTGAGCTGCCAACCCTGTGTTTTTGGTGTGGTGGCCCAATGGTGTCCCCACTGCAACAGGGATGGAGCCTGACTCACCCTACTGCACGACCTGTGCACACGGTAGGCCCTCGCAAACACTTGAGGTGGCTGGTATGGCCTGTGGCTGTGCTGGTGAGTGACATCTGTAGCTTTTATGAAGTGTTGGCTCATTGAAGGGTGGTTTGAGTTAGAAGGAGAATATTATGTCTCTGTGGCCTGCCAGTGGGACTGTCACTAAGGGCTCTGACCTTCGCAGGCTTAGAAGCTACAAAGACAGAAAAGACCCAGGACAGAGTAGCCAGGAGCTCCTGGTCAGGAAGCCCAAGGAGGGCTTCCAGATAAACAGAGAGCACACTGGACCCATCTGCCCCCTGCCTTGCCCTGCCCAGACCTGCCAGGCTGTTCCACATTCACTGGGTACTTAGTTTGCCTGCCACTCACAGAGCACCATGGAGTTAGTGGTTTCTGAAGGGAATGCCCACTGTCCTGCCCATACCACCCTCCCCGTGTCGTGGTGCCACCCACCTTGTGACCCTGTGTACCACCCCTTCACTGTGACCTTTCTCCCCCAGTGGTTCCCTCGGCAATCCAACCTTCTGCCATCAGGCACAGGCATTCACCAGGCCCTGGGTTGGGCCTGACTCTCACCCTCCCCACCAGGCTGCGTCCGGCGCTGTCCCTGCTGCACGGTGGATACCACACAGGCCCCAGGGAAGATCTGGTGGCGACTGCGCAAGACCTGCTACCGCATCGTAGAGCACAGCTGGTTCGAGACCTTCATCATCTTCATGATTCTGCTGAGCAGTGGAGCGCTGGTACTTGGGGAACAGGCGGGCAGGGAGGCCCGGGAGGAGAGGGTGGCAGAAAAGGCAGTCTTGGCCAGAAAGCCAGGTGAGAAGTCAGGGCAGAGCCTCTGCGGAAATGCACCGCCCAGGCCACACCCACAGCCTGTATGGAGGCCAGAGCAGGGGCTGTGTGTCCAGACCTCTTCATTATTCCACCAAGAAGAGATTATTTGTCCCAGGTCACCAGCCTCTCACACTGGAGCTCTGATGCACCCCCGCCACCCGAAAAAAGCATCAGGTGTTATGTCAGCACGATACAGTGGAGGAGGAGGAGAGGGTGCTCGCTCAGTCCAGACCTTCTGTGGGCTGCTGAAGGATGGGCTGTGTAGTCGACCCATTGTCACAAGTAGTGCCCACAACCACTGTTGGTGGAGACCCTGCTGAACTCACCCAGAGTCCCACCAGTGGGAGCCGCAGCCCTGGGAGTAGATTTCACAGTCCTTTATTTTGACCTTCCATTTGTTCCTCACGTCTTTTCTCAGCTGTCCTGTATCCAGCCTCCTAAGCCACGGGGGTTGGGCTCGGAGGAGATCACCCCCTTGGCCTCATGTCTCTGAGTGTCGTTGGGGAAATCATATTTAGCAAGCTTGTGATGGTAGCACAAGAGGAACTTGAGTAAGGACTTGGTGTGGAAGTCAAGGGGACTCCCTCAGGTGCGCGGCTGGAGCTGGGCTGCCGAGACAGTGAAGCTGACTGAGGCCAGGGAGAGCCACGAGCCTCTAGAGATGGCCCCTCTGGAAGGGGCTGCCGAGCAGGCGGAGCAGAGGTCAAGCACCGGGGTTGTAGGAAGCTCGGGGATGGGGGGTGCGGGAGTGCTTCCACCACAGAGTGGGGAAAGAGCTCTTTGACCTGCCGCTGTATGCCTCAGCTTCAAACAGCCTCCTCCTGGGGGGCTGGCCATGGCAGATGCTGTGGCTGTGGCTCCTAAACCCCTGGGCCTCTCGTCCCACTCAAACTGACCCTCTCCTGTTTCACAGTGGACCCGGAACCATGATGTGCCACCTACCTGCTGTTTTTACCTTTGGCAGCCAAAGCCAAATCTGTATGTTTGAAAGAAAGATGATTTGACAATATGTTAACAAGTTTTGTTTTTAAACAGCCACAAACAAGGGCAGCCAGAGCCGTGTAGTCTGTGCTGTGGAGGAAAAGCTCAGCCTGGCGTAAGGGAGGAGGAGTTCTGGCGAGCATCTGGTGAAGCTCGTCAGGCTAGTAGACAGCCAAGCACTGTTGTTAAAACACTCTGTCAGTGATATATTGGGAAAGAAGAAGTCTGAATGTGTTAAAGTTGCAAATTTATTTAACAGAAAGCAAACTGTATTCTTTCCAAATTGCTGAGGGGAAAAAAATATTTGAAGAAAACAGAGATCTTGCAGGAGAAGAAACAAAAAAAGGAGAAACAGCAGTATAAATTCAGAAAACAGTGCAGAGGCATGATCGAACATGTTTTAATAATAAATGTAACTGGGTAAAATTCATCTTTTAAAAGACAAGGATTCTGAATGGAATTTTTTTGTCAGCTTTGTGTTCTTGTCACCAGAATCAAATATTCAGGCTGCCTGCCTCTCAGATGCCAGTATTCATGGGACAAGTGCCAGTAGGAAGGAACCAGGATTAGTCAGGCTGGCCCTGAAGAAGATAGGGGGGCTAGCTCCCCCGAGTTCTTCCTTCCTGGCTCAAGGGTACAGAGAGTTTTTATGGGGATGGGAGGGAAGGAAAGGAGTCAGTGAGGCCACAGGCTGGACATGTCTGTCTCCAGGAGGGAACATGCTTTCTCTAGGATGTCATGACATATTTCAACTTCCTGTGGATAGTCAGAAGAAGATGCCACAAAGGCCACCTGACTGCTGCGAATCTAAAGAATTTAGCAGTAAACATGGAAGTGGACCCTTCTCCTCAGCCTGAAGATTAGGAATGGTGGAAGGGCACAAACACAAAGAAACAGGGCAGCTTGCAGAAGGGGCTGACGTGGGCCAGGATCTGGTTGAGCATATCACCATTCTGATTTTTCTCTTTTGTAAATACATAAATTCCAAATTCTATAACATGTTAAAGACATGGGATTTGGGGAATCTGTTAGTGTCTATGCCCACCCCTTTTCAGAGGTTCAGCTCTTCCCTAGCTGACCATTGACTCTCTTTCTACCCTGTCATTCATGTTGGGACCTTTTTATGTCATTATTTTTGTGCATTTCATAAGACGGACACTCGCTTGTTGTCTGTCTTTTGTGCTTGGTCCTTTTCATTGAGCCTTACTGACTCAAGGTGACCCCATTTTCATTCCAAATCTTCATATCTGTCTTTCTTTATGACTGCATAGTATTCCATTGTGCATAGATACCACATCTTCTTTAACCATTCCTCTATGGGCAGGTAGCTTGTTTCCAGGATTTGGCTATTATGAATTGTGCTGCTATAAACATGGATACGCATGAGTCTTTTTGGTATGTTGACTTTATTGGGAACATGCCCAGTAGAGCAGGAGCTGGATAAAATGGAATTTCTATTCTCAGCTTTCTAAGGAACCTCCAGACTGCTTTCCATAATGTACCAGCTTGCACTCCCACCAGCAGTGGAGTAGAGTTCCTTTTTTCCTCACTCTCGCCAACAATTGTTGTTTTTGAGTTCTTGACACAGCTCTGGAGAAGATTTTATTTCTTGCGGGAGGAATTTGGGCACCATGAGGTGGTCGTTTCTGTTTGGGACGGTCACAGTCCTGCGGAGGCTTCTGCTGAATCCATGGTGGCTGCGGATTTGGGGCAATGCCTGGAGTGTCCTCAACACCAATTGGTAGTTGAGTATGTGTTAAGTCTCTTCTCCTGCTGCACTAGAAGTGAGATGAGATAGGTTATGGAGACTGAGAACTAATCAAACTTGTATTGCTATGGCTTTTAGACACTTTCAAAATGAGTAACCTCGCAGGCGCAGGGCCGAGCCGAGGATCTGACCCAGAGTGTGAAGGTGATGAAGGAGATGCGTACAAAATGAAGGTCAGGCTGCCTTCTGCTTCAGCCACCTGCTGGGCACCTGTAGGCCAGGTACAGAGGCACTGCTTTTGTTTTTTAGCCTCAGAAGTGAACACAAGTTGTATTTTTTAATGAATAACAGGTTAAAGGCACAAAAGTTCCTTCTCTGTCGCTACAGCAGTCTCAGCCTGAAATTAGGTGGCAAGGGTCCAAACTACAGTAAAATAGAACTGGTGAGCATTGCTTGGGTTGGCCTACACTTAGTGTGCACAGCAGAACCTTGAGGGGAGGAAGAAGGACAAGGCAGCAGCACAGGAGGACTGGAGAGCTTCCCACCCCCCTGTTAGCTTTCAGCAAATCAAAGAGGGTGATGCGGTGAGGAACACCAAAAGACAGTGTTAATACATTTGACCTAAGAGAAAAATACAAGTATTAATCGACACTTAAATAGATATTGCTTTAGGCATTTGGAAAACATTGTCCCATTTAATTTTCAAAATAACCCTTTTGCAATAGGTACTATTATTAAGCCAATTTTACACATAAGGAAACTGAGCCAAAAATAGGAGTTGTTACTTCAATGATAATATAGTTGTTTAACTTAAGTGAAGTCTTGGGTTTGGTTCCCAGCACCACAAATAATAATTCCCAATAATTAAGAATATAAACATTATAAAGAAGTACTTAATATGTAAAGTCATTCTTAAACAGAGCCTACGTACATGCCTGTAATCCCAGCAGAGGCCGGAGGATGGCCATGAGTTTGAGGCCAGCCTGAGCTACACAGTGAGACCCTGTCTCAAAAAAACAAAACAAAACAAAACAAAACAAAACAAAACAAAAAAAAGACCCACCGAGCCTAAATGAAACATAAAATAGTTTTGTGGTAGATTGATGAATGTTCAGTGAATAAGTAAATGAGTAGATTAATAAAAAAGAGACTCATGGAGCAATGATTACAGTGCACTATAAATCAGGGATTGTGGTATGCCCCTTTGTCCACCTGAGACAATAGAAAAGTAATAAGAGCAGAGGTAGAGAGAATATGACGGGCGGGATTGCGATATGTCGGTTTAAGACTGCAGTATGTGGGATGCAGCTAAGGCTGTAAAAAAGGAAAATTTATGCCGACTTTATCATCAAATGAAAAGAGTGCAATGAATTATTTATTTGACTCAAGAAATTATATTACAACAAAATAGTCTTAAAACCAAAGGAAATAGTTAGTGATACAAAATCATAAATTAATAAATTAGGAAATAAACGGTAAAGTGATATAAGACTCCAAAGCTGATTTCTTAAAAATGTAAATGGTCAAGTTGATCACGAACTAATTAATCTCTCATATCCCTTAGGGTAGATTCCTTAAGTAGTATTTCAAGTCAATCCTATTTAAAATATGCTATTTAACTATTGAAAAAGTGATGAAAATGTTACCAATTATTTTTGCAAATAATAATGCTGATTTTAGAAACAAAATATATCTATAAATAGATTTTAAGGTTTTAGACTTCAGACCACAAATAGTGATAGAAAAATCCTGAAAAAAATACTTGCAAGGCGGCTCCAAAAAGCGCACTGTACTCGGCAGGGTTGCTGGTAGTTTCCTTTACAGCAAACCGTGTCGTGGGGATCCAGACTAATACTGAGAAGATCGACAGGCTGGTCCGCGAGTCACCGATAATGGTGACTGCTCCGAGTCCTCGCGAAGGCAGGGCAAGGCAGAGGCTGCTGAGACGGCACACGGCAGTGGGTCAGCCATAAAGGAAGCTGCTATTGAACTTGGCTGTCTCACAGCAGAGCAATTGGGCGAGTGGGTAAAACCTAAGGACATGCTGGGTCCAGAGTGACAGATGTAAATTTATAATAAAAATAAACTTGTATAAAATATTTTTAAAAATAGGATCCATAGGATCCAGAAATATTTAGGTATATACACATACTTTTTTCTATATACAGGGTCTTGCTTGCAGTCCAGGCTGGTCCTGAACTCACTGTGACTCAGCCCTGCAGGCTGGCCTGGAACTCACAACAATCCTCTTGCCTCAGCTTCCTGAGTGCTGGGATTACAGCCATGTGCCACCACACCCGGTGTATATGGTGCTGGGGGATCAAACAGTGAGCCTTGTACTTGCTAGGCAGGCACTTTTACTCCTGAGCTACATCCCCAGCCCCCAGAAATATATTTAAAAGATTAAATCTATTCTAGGTGTGTTCTAAAATGTCAGAATGGTGCCATAGTAGATCTGTTTAAGTGAATAAAGATTTTTAAGAATGTACAATTATCTCACTGGGCATAGTAGCTCACACCTGTAATCCTAGCACTTGGGAAGCTGAGGCAGGAGGGTTTCCCTGAGTTCAAGGCCAGCTTGGGCTACATAGTGAGTTCAGGACCAACCTGGACTACAGCACAAGACCCTGTCTCAAAAAAAGAGGAATGTATAGTTATCTTGATGAATACCTGTTTAAAACTCTGATAAAATAGAAATAAAATATATCTTCTTAATTCAGTGAAGGACTCTCAGTATCTGTCATCATTGTTAGTGGTGGAGCACTTGAAACATTTTTATTAAAGTTAAGGCTATGAAAAGAGCCATTCAGCTGCTTTTTAGCTGTTACTTATTATTTAATAATATTCTGCAAGTACTCATCAGTGTAATTAGGAAAATTAAACACATGGTTTAAAAATTGGAATATGAGGGCTGGATAATAGCACAACAGTGAGAGCAGTTGCCTAAGAAGGCCCTGAATCGATTCCCTGGCACCACAAAAGCTGGGTGTAATTCCAGCATTCCAGAGGCTGAGGCAGAGGACTCCCAGCCTGAACTCCATAGTGAGTTCAGGTCCAGCCTGGACTCAGAGTGAGACCCTGTCTCAAAAAAAAAAAAAAAAAGAAAGAAAGAAAGAAAAAAAAAGAAAAGAAAAGAAAAGAAAAGAAAAAAGAAAAAGAAAAAAGAAGGAAATGGAAGAGTTGAAGTCAATACACTCAGTTGAGTATAAATTCAAGAGTTTAGGCTAATAGAAATTGAAGTTAGGGTGTAACTCGGTGATCGAGTGCTTGCCTAGCATGTGTGAGGCCTTGGTTCCTTCCCCAGTGTAGAAGAAGAAAAAAAATAAAAACATTATTTGGCCAGTTATAAAACAAATATAGAAATTATCATTTCAATTTTTATGGCTTTTGTTTGTTTCGTTTTGTTTTCAGTAGTGGGGGATTCAGCTGAAGGCCTTTGCGCTAAGCTACATTGTCAGCACTTTTAAAATATTTATATCCTAAATATTTTTACTTCCTAAATTATATTTGCTTAGCTATTTTATCGTAAACATTGTATCTAAACTCTTTTGTTTTTAAATTGGTGGTGGTACTGGGGATTGAACCTACATCCCTGGCCCAATTTTTTTTTTTTTTTGACACAGTCTCATTAAGCTTTTGAATTGTCTAAGCTGGGCTTGAACTTAAAATCCTCCTGCATCAGCCTCCCAGAATGCAGGTATTAGAAGCCTGCACCACTTGGCCCAGCATACAATTTTCATACTTTTGCCTGGGAAAAGTGAAAAAGGAAAAACACCACCAGTGTTGGTGGAGTGATGGGGAAAGAGCCCCCTCTGTGCCCTGTGGGTGGGGTGTGAGTCAGTGACCTCTTCTGAACCCCATTCCCAGTTTTTACCAAAAGCACATCTTTGTCCTGACACCCCAAATCTAGAAACTTACTCTCAACAATATCAGACACAGCTTGTTTCTATCAGGGATAATTACATTATTAAGTGAATCAGTGCTCACAGCATATTACTTGGTGGAAAATTGTAATCCAAACATTTAGTGTGTCTTTTAAAATCTTTTAAGATAGTTTGCGTACGAGTGGGCACACGTGCCCATGTCCACGTGCCCACAGTCTGCCTCCAAGAGCGCGCACTTGCCTTGTAGCAGTGCCACGTTGGTGTCACGAGATGAGAAATCATTGTTTTTACAAGTTCTGTTTTATGTGATTTTATGTGAAACATTCATGTTTATTTTGGAAAAAAGATTCATCTATAACCTACTTTGTATTTCAAACAACTCCCAAAGTCCATATGGGGACCTGACTTACACTGTTGTGCCATCTACGCTGACCCAATTAGCCATAAATATATACACCCCACCAGGGCCTCCCCAGGCACCACTACAGCCCTCACCCTCAGATCACCGTAGCTCACAGCGGCCCTGAAGTCACCCAGGGAGTCCCAAGTGTGACAGGAGAAGGCGGCTCCCTGGAGTCCTGAGTGACGTGTTCAGTTGCCTGGCCAGGGAGCCCCAGAGCGCACTGGATAGAGAAGTAACTTGGAATGGTAGGCACAGAGCCACCGGCTGGCGTCGGAGATAGCCTGGAGCTGAGTGGCCGACAGATGAGGAAGTGGGGAAAGATTTATCCTCTGGCGTTTCAGATACTTTGACCCCTTGAATTCTGACAATTGCAAGAGATGTGACTCTGTGTAGTCCTGCGCTTTCTAAGCTTTGCATCTAGAACCGGTTCAGTTTGGTTTGGTGGTGTTGATGATACCAAGGATTGAACCCAGGACCTTCACAATGTGCTACAACCCTAGCCCTTTCTTTTTAATTTTTGATTTTGAGACACGGTCTCACTAAGTCTCTGTTGCCCAGATTGGACTCACACTTGCTGTGGTCTCACCTCAGCCTCTCAAGAGGGCTGGGATTATACCGGCTCCCTGCTAATGAGCGTGCATTTAAAATTCTACTTAGGGGCTGGAGGAATGGCTCACAAGTTAAAGCACTTGCCTAGCAAGCACTAAGCCAAGTGCTAAGTACTCAAGTTCAATTCTCCAGCATCACATAAAGCCTGGTGTGGTGGCTCACACCTGTAATCCCAGCACTTAGGAGGCTGAGGCAGGAGGATTGCTATGAGTCCAAGGCCAGCCTGGGCTCCACAGAGAGAGCCTGCCTCAAAAAAAGTTAAAATTGAAAATAAATAAAAAATTTTAAAAATAAAGTAAAATTCTACATAGACCGTCTCCTGCTGGGGTTTTGGTTTATTTGTTTATTTAAACATTCGTTGCAAAGTAAAACTTTACCATCATAATTGGAGGTTAGTATTATCTCCTATGCAAGTTAGGCTGGCCACATTAAGTAAAGAGAATGAGAACACACCTTCTTACTACGTGTGGGGCAGACAGCCGTGGGCCTGCTTGGCTCTGTCCGTGTGTAAGCGGGAAATGGGCAGGTTGTGGGAAGGTGGATCTTAGAGTGAGTACGCTGACCAGAACTGCTGCCTGGTCTCTAACATGAAGAAAGAGGTGCTCTCTCTGTTATCCATCTACCTACCTCTAGGGTCACCTCTGATTCCACTGTCGAGAGGGGCCTAGTCCAGTAGTGCCAGGGAGGAGTCCCCACAGTATGCCCTCCTGGGCAGCACTATGGGTTAGAAATGGTGCCTCCTGCAGCGTGGACTCAGCAGGGGTCAGGACACCATGTACACCCATCTACCTTGTCCACAGGCCTTCGAGGACATCTACCTGGAGGAGCGGAAGACCATCAAGGTTCTGCTGGAGTATGCCGACAAGATGTTCACCTACGTCTTCGTGCTAGAGATGCTGCTCAAGTGGGTGGCCTACGGCTTCAAGAAGTACTTCACCAACGCCTGGTGCTGGCTCGACTTCCTCATTGTGGACGTGAGTGTGGGCATGCAAGGGAAACAGAGGACAGCGAGGCTCATCGTGAGCGAGGGCTGGAGCCAGCAGGTGTACGTGGAGATACTCAGCTAGAGGTGGAGGAAGAAGGGTCTCAGAGACCTGGGCCCTAGCCTCAGGGTCCCCAACATGGGAAGAAGAAGTGAAACGGGAGGCCTGGGTCAGGCCATCAGAACCCCCTATGGAGCAGGAACGGGGAGACCTAGGCCCCTGCTTTCAGGCACAGAGTCCAAGAGCAGATCAGGCAGGCTGTGACCAGGAAGCAGCAGGGGCACCCCTTCTCTGGGTGGCCAGCACAGGAGGTAAGACAGTGCCTGTGCCGTCTCCCTCCCTGCACCAGGATGCCGTATTTCGGGCCCACTAGACAGGCAGACGGTACGAAACCTCCATGTCGTGCCACGGCGTGGAGGGGAGAGGCTGGGGAAGGACCAGGCAGGATCTGGGAGAAGGCGCCCCTGGGAAGATGAGATGGGGTGGGCCACCTGTGTAGGAGGGAGGGTGCTGGCCCAGAGCCCTAGGCTGCCACGATGGCTGATAGCTATGAGGGTTTGCTGCCGGGGGCCAGGAGGTGGGCCTCCCTCCTGAACACCCCATCGGCATATGGAGTGGGAAACCCTTGGCACACATCCTTCCAGGCCCCAGGACTCTGAAGTGTACCAAGCTGAATGAGTACAGGGTCTGATGGGGTCCCAGACGCGGCTGGGTGGGAGATGGCCAAAGGTGGAAGTGAGGGACCAGGGAAGAGCAGCCCTGGAGCCGTGCTCACTGAGGGCCGAGGGCTCGCAGCACAGGTGAGGCGTGCAGCAGCGCAGCTGTAGGCTGAGTCCCACACGCAGCACAGAATGCAGGTCGGGGTCTGCAGACTGCAAAGGCCGTTCCAGAAGGTGTGGGTTAGCAGGCCCCCGGGCTTGGCACAGCACCCGCAGGAAGTCTATCTGGGGTGACAGAGGGGGCTCAGTCCTACACCCGACTCTGAGGCCAAAGGGTGGGGCTCAGCCCCCAGTAGACCTGGCCAGCATGCAGGCCAGGGCCACACAGCTCAGGCGGGAGGCCAGCCCACAGCAGCCTTCACGGGAGAGACTCTGTGGGCGGGAGAATGTGTGCTGATACACAGACCCGGGTCCTTGGGCCACCGGTCTGGGCCTACTGTCTGCCTCCCCAAGTCACCGAGAAGATGTCTGTGCTGATGTGAGGGGTACTGGAATGGTAGTTACGGAGAGGACTCTGTTCTAGAGGCCCTGAGAGGCCTGGCCCAGCCCTGAAGCCTCCCGTTGACCCCCTGGAGCCCTAGTAGCTTAGCTCTAGGGCTCCCTGATCAGCTGCTGCTGCAGCTTCTGGGAAATTGAGCCTGCGGAGGGATGCCGCACAGCCGGCCGAGGGAGCCTGCAAAGACTTCTGGGAAGCCCAGTCCAGTACCTGCCACTGACAAGAGAATGACCCTGTGGGCCTGCTGCAGGAGGGGGCCTCGCCTACCATCTGGCAGAAGAAAGGGAGTTTCTTAACCCTGGCCACGCGGTCCTAGAGGAGAAGGGCTCAGCCCCCGGAGTCGGGCATGGATGTTTCCAAGATCCAGTCATACGTTCTCTCTTTTCCAGTCACTGCCCTTCGGCATCTGTTATATGTAAACCCTGCTGTAGGTGCTGGAGATCTCAGGAAACAAAACTCCTGCCCACGTGGAGAAAGCGATAATTAACAACAAACTTAAGAAGAAATAAGCCAAGTTCATGTCACTTAGAAGGTCATTCGGAGCAGGGAAAAGGAGAAAATAAAGGAGGGACAGACTAGGAGGGCCAGGATCCATGGGGCTGGGCAGAGGGACAGCTGCAAAGACAACCGTGAAGCCAGTGTGGGCCACTGAGATACATGTGAGCAGATCTGAAGAAGGCTTGGGTCAGCCAGGCAGATGTCTGACAGAACCTTCCAGTCAGGGAGGGTAGTGGAGCAGAGCAAGGCCCGGGGGCTGAAGATGGCTCACACACGGGAGGACGCGCAAGCAAGCCAGAGCGGTGGGCAAGCGGGGAGGCAGGAGCTTAGGCCAGGGGGGTGGGGGCGTGGCCTTGAGGTGAAAGGGGGGGCTTTTATTTAGAACTGGAGACACTGGAGGGCTTTGAGCAGAGGAGTAGTGTGTCCTGGCTGCGTTCTTAGGGGGTCGGGGTCACCCGGTCCTGGAAGAAGGGAAGAGGGCCCCAGGTAGGAGCAGCAGAGCCAGGAGGGTCTGGCAGTGCCCCAGGGAGAGGCACAGGGGCCTGGTCAGGAGGGCGGCAGCAGTTGCAGGTGAGAAAATGTGTAGACGCCTGATGTATTTTGAAGGGAGTGCCAACAGGAAATCCTGATGGGTTAGACACAGGCTGGCAGAGACAGGAAGAGGTCAGAGACGACGCCAAGGCTTGTGGCCCGAGCAGCTGGGAGGACGGAAGACCAGAGACAAAGCAGGCGGCCGGACTTCAGAGAAGGGAGATGGCAGGGCAGACAAACCAGCCTGGCCTGCTGCTCTGGCAGCCCTCAGGAGGAGACGCCCCTAGGAGGTGCCCCTTGCCAGCCCTCTGCATATGGTGTTTCCAAGCCTGGGAAGAGGCAGCGGGACTCAGCGCCCCTGCCCTGGCTGCCTTAAGTGCCAGAGTAGAGTTAGCAGTGACTGCTGGGGAGGCCAGGCGGGAGCGACCACGAGCCAGCAATGGAGTTGGGAGAGGCAGATGCCCACGGAGTTGCAGAGGACAGTTTACAGAGCAGAGAGGCCTCCAGGCAAGGCTCCTGCCAGGCCCCTGTGCTTCCCCTTTGAAGATGCTGAGGGTTGCAAAGCCTCGCTCTGAGGGAGAGCCATGGGACAGCTTGTCGCTCCTGCTCAACACTTTCTTTCACTCTAGAGGCTTTTTGAGGGCTTAAAGTGTGGCCTTGCCGCACTAGCAGGGTGGCCTTGGACTCAGTCTTGTTGCGTGTGTGTCAGGAATGGTGTGCCCATCTTTGTGGGTTAGTGGGCTTTGTGGTGCAAGTATGTGAAGTGCACACACAGCTCTCAGAAGGGTCCAAAGCCAGGACACCTTTGGAATCCCCCACCTCAGCCCCTCGGGCTCCAGGAACCCAGCCCAGTACTCACAAGACCTATGAAGAGGAGCCAGTCGGGAGTGTTGAAGACCAGACACAGGGAAGTCCTGCTGGCTGTAGCCCCTATCCTGTCCAGCACGTGCCAGGAGCCCTGCCGTCTGCCTCCGTCAGCATCTGCCACCTCCACTTTCCCCACAGGTCTCACTGATCAGCCTGGTGGCCAACACCCTGGGTTTCGCTGAAATGGGCCCCATCAAGTCACTGCGGACGTTGCGTGCACTCCGGCCCCTGCGAGCCCTGTCACGGTTTGAGGGCATGAGGGTAAGAGGGCAGTGGCCTTCTACCAGGCGGTAGAAGGTGGTCATCCCAGGGGAACCCCAGCCTCAGCTCGCTGGCGCAGAGGCCTGACTGGCACAGTGTCATGGTGACTTGGTTGGAGCATAGTTCAGAAACTCCAGAAGAGGCCCAGCTGGATTTAGGGCCCCACGGAGGATAGAGAGCTGTGAGCCCTGTAGACTCTGGGGAAGGCCAGGAGAGCCCTAGACAAGGGAGCGATGGCCAGGCCCGCTGGGGTGCCAGTGTCTCAGTGACCCCAGGCCCCACTGGCACCCAGGACTCCTTCATTTCTGCTGTGCCCCATGTGTCTGCATCCCCTTCTCCTGGCAGACAGTTCGTCTTCCCCCATCTGTGCTGGGCCCGGGGCTGTGGGAGGGAGGCCAAGGAGGGTGCCCCGCGCAAGCTGTGTTCTCTCCACTGGGCACCAGTGTGCAGAGAAGGAGGGTCACCAGCTTATTAAACTCCTTTGCATGATTTCCTATGCATTTTTCAGGTCACCACATTTTATCAAGGAATATGATAAGCATATAAGGCAAATTGAAAACCCCCATGAAAAAACATTAGCTGTGACGGATAGCAAGAAAACAAACATGTGTGCACTTGTATGCACATTTGGTTTGGGGGGATTTTTCTAACAAAGTAGACACAATTCTGTGTGGCTTCAGAAGGTGCCTCTGTTGTCTCGCTGAGTCAGCAGACACCATCACTAGCCCGTGCAACTGATGGTCTTGAACCTAGCCTATATCCCCAGTTCGTGGAGACTTACATTGTATTCCTGGTGGGAAATGGTCTTCACGTGCATAACTGTACTGGAGTTAGGTGTCTTTTGGGGAGCAAAGGCTTTTGATTCCAAAAGGACACAGGGAGATGCCAGGTGCCAGGAATACCAAGCCAAGCCAAGGACAGTTTCGGAACTCCTGCTCTCTCTCTCCCCAGGAAATTGAGCTTGGTTTCCCACCCTGTTCTGGGGTTCCTCATGCCTGCCGGGGACAAAAACATTCCCTATCCTGTCATCTAGGCCTTGTGGACCACCTCACAGAACCCCATACCAGTTTTACCTCTATCTGTGGACAAAACAACTCCCTGGCGCATGGGCAGCTGGGGATTGGCCCCTGAGTGGGTGGAGTCTCCCCAGTGCATCTTCCCGGGACCCCTTCCCTGGGTGCTCTAGGCTTAGAAAGCGTTGAGACTCAGCTCCATGGGGTCAGACAAGCCTTCACTGGGGAGTGAGCCGCACAGGAAGTGCCCTGCCCCCTTCTTCCTGTAGCACTGGAGAACTATCACCAGCATCTTGGCATCCTCAACTAGCAGAGCCCCTGTTTTTATATATATCATGGATGCAAGAGAGGCAGAGCTGAGGAGAGAAAGACATATGTTCTGGAGTTGTGTTACTTCAGAGTTCAGAGAAAAAGGCATGTTTTCTGTCACCCTGCCAGGGCTTCTAGCCATAAAGTCGGCCTCTCCTATGACTATAGGATTCGCACTCTCTGTGTGACATCCACCTATGCCCAGGGAACTTGTTCAGTGGTGGGGGGTATTGAAAAGGACATGTGCTCTGGGAACCCCAAGAATTGAGTCTCCTCTCTTTCCTCTTGAGGTGGTGGTCAATGCCCTGGTGGGTGCCATCCCATCTATCATGAACGTCCTCCTCGTCTGCCTCATCTTCTGGCTCATCTTCAGCATCATGGGCGTGAACCTCTTCGCGGGGAAGTTTGGGAGGTGCATCAACCAGACCGAGGGAGACCTGCCTTTGAACTATACTATCATCAACAACAAGAGTGAGTGCGAGTCCTTCAACGTGACTGGCGAGTTGTACTGGACCAAGGTGAAGGTCAACTTCGACAACGTGGGGGCTGGGTACCTGGCCCTTCTGCAGGTGGTAAGTCCCACAGGAGAGGGACTTCCTCCCATTGGCTGTCAGCAGCACACGCCTTTATCCCTGGTATGGGCAGGGAGGGGCAGTAAGGCCACATGGGATCCACACAGTAGGGTCATGGCACCCAAAGGAGGCTAAGGATTTCCTAGGGACCTGGAAAGTCCCCACACTCTGAGTTTTAAAACAGATGCCCTCTCGCCCAGTGCATGACCCTGGAGCCTGGTCGGCTCTGTGGCAGAACCAGCCTCCCATCCAGTAGACCATAGGGCCTGTTCAGGCTACCTCATAGGCAGTACGATGACTCTGGTTAAGCATGAAATACTATAAACTGCCCCAACACCAGATGATTAACAAAACTGATTCTGGCACCTCTTGTTACAGAAAGTAGTAATACTTCTATTGCTTGAAAGGGTATTTTTACCTCCGTCACTGGCACGTAGTATGTGTCATGTTTAAACACAGTCCTTCTAGACATTCTGTGGACTGTGTGAATACTGTGGCATCAGTGAGTGACGGTGCCCCCTAGGATTAACCCATCTTTAGACCGACAGTGAACGTGTATGCAGAACTGTCACGCATCATGCATAGGTACCTTGTTTATTATGCTACCCAGTCATAGGCATGGCCAGCTGCCTCCAGCCCCACAGGAGAGGCAGGCTCCATAGAGTATCACGTGGGAATGTTTTGTGCACCGTTCACAGCTGCGTCTCTTTGTAAGTCCCAGGAGTAGCTCGAGAAAGGCTTCATGCACCATGCAGGGCCTGTTGAGGAAGAGAGCAGAACTATAAAAGGAAGTCCTCTCTGTAGATGGGACTGCCCATCTTTCCAGACACAGCCACTCTGGGACAGGGAAGGATTCAGTCACGAGCCCTCATCACCTTGGGAAGTCCTCAGCAGCTTCCACAGCATTGCTCCGGCCCCTTTCTGCGGGGAGGCCTCATGGCACAGGGTGCTGACACAGCTCGCCCGTCTGCCCGGCTGTGCCCATGAGCTGTCCACTACTGTAACACGCACCTGAGATACCATCTCACAATGAGAGGAGGTTAGCTTTAGCTGTCAGGTTTGGAGATTCTGGTACATGACTAGTTGGCATCCTTGCCTGTCGGGCCTGTGGCAAGGCAGCTCACTATCGCAGAAGTTCGTGGTGGGACAGCTGCCCACCTCCTGGCCAAGACGCAAAAGAAAGGAAGGAGGGGCGGGGCCTCACAAGCCCCTCTCAAGGGCACACCCTGAGTGCCTGAAGACCCCCCAGGAGACACTGCCTCTTAATGGTAGCACCACCTCCCGTAGTGCCTTGCTGAGGACCAAGCCTTATTAATCCCCATGGGCCTGTGGGGCCACTCCAGATTCAAACCTCAGCACCTGCCTGCCCCCTCAGAGGGTTTATGGAGCTGAGCTTCTGCCTTGAAGAGGGCTTGGGGGGAAATGAGGTTTTGCCAAGGACACACCTCTGTCGGTCTTTCCACAGAGCATGTCTCTTGGGCTCTCACACGGAGGCGCAGACTGGAGCAGACGTTGGAGCCGTGCCAGGGTCCCAGGCCCATCGTCCGGCCTCCCTCCCACCCCTCCTTTGGTTGGTGTGCTGGGGCCAGCTGGGGCCGCTCCCAAGAGCTGATGGTGGTAGTAGCAGAAGAGTACAAGCTAATCATTACACAGGGCCATTACAAAAAAAAAAAATTGAATTTTAGAAATGGGGCTC
Organism: Ctenodactylus gundi; assembly: GCA_004027205.1. Taxonomy (NCBI): domain Eukaryota; kingdom Metazoa; phylum Chordata; class Mammalia; order Rodentia; family Ctenodactylidae; genus Ctenodactylus; species Ctenodactylus gundi. The sequence continues at coordinate 78,925 of PVKB01001164.1, forward strand.
TAACTAACTAAATGAGGTTAAAACAGAGGTATCAAATGCTCAAAACTCAGTATTGCTTTCTGTTATCACCTGCACTGTTGAGGTTATTTATACCCATTGGCTACATAGTAGAAGTACCGTAAGTGCTGTGCTTCTGTGTACCTCTGTCCACCTGTGTTCAGTAACGTCACATTAGTATCTTGAGGTCAGCCATGGGAGGAATAATTTTTTCTCTGAGAAATTGCCAAACACAGTAATAAGGGATTTTTTTGCTCTCAGAAATCTAGTCGTTAACCTCTGACCAACATACCACCAGCCAAAGGACCCCTCAAGTACAAGGCAATTCTTAAGAGACTTCAGGGAAATCAAAAGCCATGTGGTTCAGTGAGGTACATGACCAGGGGGACCGGGTCAGCCTCAGGCTTGGACAAGGAATCCGAGGTCCACGTCTCCACCCTGATACCCAGCGTCAGAACCTGGAATGTGGGTGGAACTAACGGGCAGTATCCAGGCTCTGCGAGGCACTCGGCCTCACCCGAGAAGGTCGCCTCTCCTGGGGCTTCCCTGCAACCCTCAGCCCTTCCCAGGCCACTCAGCCATTTGGAAGCTACTGCAGGGGTCTGACTGCTTCCTGTAAGAGGCTCTTTCCTGGCCTTGTCTTGCCAATGAGAAGCCCCCAGAGCCCAAAAAGATGCAGAGATTTTCTTAATCTTCCCTTTCCTTCCAGGCGACCTTCAAAGGCTGGATGGACATTATGTACGCAGCTGTGGACTCCAGAGGGGTAGGTTGCCTCTGGCCTCGCTCACCCAGTGGGATTCCTGGCTGCTTGGCTACCAGGGAATCCCTGTGCAGGCACCCAGGCACAACCGTCAGGGCACAGTCCTGTGTGTCTACCTGGGGTTTAGCATCACTGGAGCGCCCAGGCCTGGCCCTGGAATGACCCAAAATCCCCAGATGTGTTTCAAATTAAACTCACCACAGTTTACTCAGATTTTACCCCAGGAGAATAGGATGGAAGCAACAGAGATGCAAATCTAGGTTCTTCCTTGTCTTTGGGCCTCGCTCAGTCCCAGTGACGGCCCAGCGAGTTCTGAGAGCAGCCCCTGTGTACCCCACCTGCCGGTGGCCCGGCCATCGCCGCACAGCCGTGGCCCCAGCCCCAGCCCAGCATCTGAGCTGCCTTCGCATGCCGCCACCCCATCCTCTTTCCTCTGTCCCCCCGTACCTGGCCCTGCTCCACCCACCCGTGCACACAGAACGGCCCCTGTGGCCCCAGCCTGGCAAGTCTGCCTGCTTTCCCCCCTAGAACGAGGAGCAGCCGCAGTGGGAGTGCAACCTCTACATGTACATCTACTTCGTCGTCTTCATCATCTTCGGCTCCTTCTTCACCCTCAACCTCTTCATCGGTGTCATCATTGACAACTTCAACCAGCAGAAGAAAAAGATACGTAGGGCGCCGCTCCGCCAGGCCGGGCGGGGGCGGACAGTGCCAGGGGCCGTGGTGCCCGCTGGGGACAGACCTCTGGCCTAGGCCTCTAAGGATGTAAGAATCAGCATCGGTGGGAGGCACCGTGCCTGCCCTCGCCAGCCTGAGGGATGAGGCTCCCGAGAGCAGCTGCAGGAAGGGTGGACCGTTCACCTGGCCCGCGGTGGGGATCGTGGGTGGGGCCGGGCAAAGGCCCGAGGTGTTATGTGTTACGGGAGCTCATCACATGGGCCGTGACCAAAGGCAAACCACATGGGCACAGAAATCCCCAGGGCTGGCTGAGCTGGGCAGGTGGGAGCGGTGGGGTCGGGAGTGAACACGAAGGTGACAAAACCAGCAAGATCTCAGGTCCATAGGGTCAGGGACCTGAGAACCGACCTAGGAAAAAATCTCTGGGATTGGAAAGGGATGTTCCCTCTCTGCCCAGCCACATGAGGAGGCGATCTGGGTGGCCCTGGTGCCCTCCATGCCAGAGCTCTGAGAAATCCCAAAATGAGGCTGGTGGTTGTCTCTCTGCACTTAGGGGGCCAGGACATCTTCATGACAGAGGAGCAGAAGAAGTACTACAATGCCATGAAGAAGCTGGGCTCCAAGAAGCCCCAGAAGCCCATCCCACGGCCCCTGGTGAGCCAGGTCCCCCGGCAGAGTGGGGAGGGTCTCCTTCAGTGAGTCCTGGGGCCCCTAGCCACACATCCAGCTGTCAGGTCCTCTTCAAACTTGGCCCAGCCGAGAGGTGCTCTCAGGTATCTGAGGTAGGGAAGGCCCGCGGAGGCTGCGATGTCCAGGGACTCTGCTTACCCACAGGAACATGTCACCTTCTCTTCAGCAGTACAGTTTTTCCCCAGGGAGTGCAGGCAGCTTTCCCAGCCTGCCCCCAGGTATAATCTCACCTCTGGAACCCTGAGTTACCACTTGGGTTCCAAAGTCCTGGGGTAAGAGGAGCCAGGCACAGATGTCGAGTTCTGTGCTGAGTCCCATGGCCCCATCAAGACTGTCCAAAACAGCGGGGAGAGAGGGAGAAACTCCGAATAGTCAGGTGCTGTTATGCCCGAGTTGCGGCTAGTAACTGGTATACTTAGTTTCATTTTTAACCCATCACTTTCATCCGATTCTTCCTTGTTCACCGTGCTTTCTCCTAGGTTAGTGTATGTAAGCGTGTGTGTTAGCTTGTTTATAATCTTAGCTCCTCTCCCAGCATAATCTAGGCTGATTTACAAACAAAGACACATAAATGTGGAATAATTTTATGTAGTAGAGTAAGTGAAACCAGTTCCATAAAAGAGTAGAAAAAATACATTTATCTGAGACCTGATACAATTACTAGAATTGAAGTTTAAATTTGAGCTTGAGCCTTCTTCCTACATGGAACTAGAAGCATCATGACTGTGTAGGAGACATTTCTTCCTGAAGATCTGACAGAGTTGGCTTCTTGAAGGGGCACCCTCAGGGCTGAGCCTCGAAGCCCAGGGATGGCCGCCATGATGCCCTCCTCTGCACTCACCAGGGCAGTGGGTGGAACTCTAGCGTCAGCAGAGAGTAGAGTAGAACAGGTGGTCTGGCCCAAGAGGCCACCATAGGGGGCTTGGTAGCCTGCCTGAGGTCACTGCTGATTTTGTGCCTTCTGCCCCTCTTTTCAGAACAAGTACCAGGGCTTCATATTCGACATTGTGACCAAGCAGGCATTTGATGTCACCATCATGTTTCTCATCTGCTTGAACATGGTGACCATGATGGTGGAGACAGATGACCAGAGCCCTGAGAAGATCAACATCTTGGCCAAGATCAACCTTCTCTTCGTTGCCATCTTTACTGGCGAGTGTATTGTCAAGATGGCTGCCCTGCGTCACTATTACTTCACCAACAGCTGGAACATCTTTGACTTCGTGGTTGTCATCCTTTCCATTGTAGGTGGGTATGCCAGTCACCTGGACAGAGCAGCCCTCCCCAGGCCAGTCCTCTCCACCTGGGGGTCTGCTTGGTGCCAAGCATAGCACTGGGTTTCTTCATCCTTTCTCTACATTTCTTACCCCCACTCATACAAACAGATGCACACACTTGCACACTTGCTCACCCATACACCCTTCCAGAGACACCTTGTTTGGGAGAGCCTACCCAGGCTGAAGGTGCTGACCTGGCACCACTCTTCAGGGCAGCTAGAATACAACCCTTGCTTCTCAGAGAGCTTCCAAGATGAGACAGGGATCCAAAGGGATGTTGCACTCTCCCTAGGTGAGTTCCAGCAGTGGGAGAGAAGTGGCCTTCCAGGGTAAGAGCCTGTTCCTGGAAGTGAAACATTTTGGAGCTTAGCCACCAAAGTGCATGCGAACTTCCTCTGGACATCACCTGCCTCATGCAGTTCCCCTTATAGCCTGAGCACTGAGGGAGGGACACGACACCATTGGATTGGACCAGGGAGCAACATGCATAGAATTCTCACACAAGTTTGTTTAGCCACAGAGCCCAAATTCTTTATTAATTTAGGTACCAGAAAGCTGATATAAAAATCACTTGATAGCTCATGAGTTTTTAACACCATCATGCATTGCTTTTCCCATGAGGATGTATTCTGGGAAAGGTATCATTAGTCAATTTCATCCTTGTATGAACATCACAGAGTATATTTAACACAAACTGAGACAGCTATAGTGTCTCTAGGTAAAACAATCTTAAGAGGACCACCATTAGTACCTATTCAGTCTGTTGTTACAACCTTATATGATGCATGGTTGGATAGTCACAGAGCTGTGCAGCCATCAACTACTACCTAATTTTAGAATATATTCCTCAACTCCAAGAGAAATTCTACCCACTTAATAGTCATTCTCCACTTACCCTCTTCCTTGAACTTCCAGAAATCACAGATTTAAATTTTTGAGAAGCTACCAAACTGCTTTTCCAAGTGGCTACACTACATTTTAGCCTCATCCTCAATTTACGAGAGTTTTCTTACTGTATTTCCTCACTGACACATAATTGTCTGGTATTTTTTATACCTAGCCTGGTAGGAATGAGGTCATATCTCATTGAGGTGTTGGTTTATATTTTCCTGATGACTAATGATGCTGAACATCTTTCATAGGCTGTTGCCCATTTGTATCGTTTTTTTGGGAAAAAAATCGCTATTCAAATCTTTTGCTCATTTTAAAAATTAGGTTATTTATCTTTTTTATTGTTGAGTTGTAAGAATTCTTTATATATTCTAGATACTAGTCCCTAGTCAGATATTTGACTTGCAAATACGCTCTCTAGTCTTTTTTTCCTCATTTTTAGTAGTTTCTATTGAAGTATGTTTTTATATGTATGTTATTTTTGTCATTTTGTACTCAGAGCCTACACTCTTTACCTTATCTCCATGGTACCTCTGCTTTTGGAGTGACTCTGACTTTTACCTTTCTGCCATATACAGCTCTGCTTTTGGAGAACCCATATGGCAAAGCAGGGACTAAGGCAGGCACTGATGTCATGGCCATGATGGGTGGCAGGTGGTTACAATGCCCAGTGATGGGCATAAAGGAGGGTCAGGACTTCCCAGAGGCCATGGGTGGGGGTAAGAGTGACAGTGCGTCTCAGGGAGCTGGAGAGATGCTTAGAGAACACAGGAAGTCAGCAAGAGGAGTGAGCCACTGAGGAAGAGGAAGGAAGTCTTGGAGGCTGTAGAGGTACAGCAGGTACCCTAGGTTCACCTGCTGACCCCAGTGTGGGCCATACCAGAGAGCTGTGGTTGAGGTCAGCCTGGAGCCAGAGTGGCTTAAATCCCAGCTTCTTACTTTGGTGGCACCTCTGGAGTTTTCCTCTTTTGGAAAAATGAGGGTGATGGTATCAGCTCGCGTTCTTTGGGTGACAGGAAGGACAAAACAGAGTGGTGAGTGTGAAGTGCTCAGTCCAGTGCCCTATTGACAAGTGTCAGCCAGCAAAGCCAGTGTCATTATATGAGGAATTTGGAGAGGTCCGTTGGAGCAATATGTGGCCAGCTTATTTTGCTCTTTCTCCTATAATTTATGTCTGTGTCCCTTAAAATTCCATACCACCCAGGTAGCTCCTAGCACCCCAGGGGAGGAGGCCCTAAAAGGAAGTAAAGTTGAGAGGTGACAGAAAGTCACAGAGAAACTGAGAGAGAACGCTGAAGCATGGTGTGGTACCAGCAGCACTGGTTCTGGGCCAGTGTTTCTCGCCCCTTGACCTATATATGAATTGTTTAGGCTCGCTAAAAAAAAAGAAAAGAAAAGAAAAAAAAGAAAAGAAATGGGCTACAGGTGGAGCTGAGATTTTGCATTTCTAACAAGCACCCAAGAGATCCCATCACTGCTAGTCATTAGACCATGTTTCGGGTAATGAGAAGCTGAAAGTCCTGAGTTGTTAGCCAAACTGGGCAGCTGAAATGCTGAGCAAGTCCCCTCTGGTCTCAGGCCCACAGTACACAAAATGGGCACAGCCCTGCTGTGCAGGAAGCCCTGGAGACTAAGCAGTTGAGGGGCTGAGCCGGCACTTAGCAAAGGACGTGAGTCCTCAGTTTCAGGTCCCAGAGAAGTGGGAGGAGGCAGAGTCCCAGAATGCTTAGCAGATCCAGTCCTTCCGGAAGGGCCTGCTCCTGTGGGCCCCTCATGGAGCATCCTGGACCGAGGACGGGGGTGTTGTCCATGGCCACAGCCTCTGCTGCTCCCCGCAGGCACGGTGCTCTCAGACATCATCCAGAAGTACTTCTTCTCCCCCACGCTCTTCCGCGTCATCCGCCTGGCCCGAATCGGCCGCATCCTCAGACTGATCCGCGGGGCCAAGGGGATCCGCACGCTGCTCTTTGCCCTCATGATGTCCCTGCCCGCCCTCTTCAACATCGGGCTGCTGCTCTTCCTGGTCATGTTCATCTACTCCATCTTCGGCATGGCCAACTTCGCCTACGTCAAGTGGGAGGCTGGCATCGACGACATGTTCAACTTCCAGACCTTTGCCAACAGCATGCTGTGCCTCTTCCAGATCACCACGTCGGCTGGCTGGGACGGCCTCCTCAGCCCCATCCTCAGCACCGGGCCCCCCTACTGCGACCCCAACCTGCCCAACAGCAACGGCTCCCGGGGCAACTGCGGCAGCCCAGCCGTGGGCATCCTCTTCTTCACCACGTACATCATCATCTCCTTCCTCATTGTGGTCAACATGTACATCGCCATCATTCTGGAGAACTTCAGCGTGGCCACAGAGGAGAGCACCGAGCCCCTGAGCGAGGATGACTTCGACATGTTCTATGAGACCTGGGAGAAGTTTGACCCCGAGGCCACCCAGTTCATCGAGTACTCGGCCCTGTCCGACTTCGCCGATGCCCTCGCTGAGCCACTGCGCATCGCCAAGCCCAATCAGCTCAGCCTCATCCACATGGACCTGCCCATGGTGAGCGGGGACCGAATCCACTGCATGGACATCCTCTTTGCCTTCACCAAGAGGGTCCTGGGCGAGTCCGGGGAAATGGACGCCCTGAAGATCCAAATGGAGGAGAAGTTCATGGCAGCCAACCCATCCAAGATCTCCTACGAGCCCATCACCACCACGCTGCGCCGCAAGCACGAGGAGGTGTCCGCCACCGTCATCCAGCGCGCCTTCCGGCGGCACCTGCTGCAGCGCTCCGTGAGGCACGCCTCCTTCCTCTTCCGCCGGCAGGCGGGCAGCAGCGGGCTCTCCGAGGAGGACGCCCCCGAGCGCGAGGGCCTCATCGCCTACACGATGCGCGAGAACTTCTCCTTCTCCCGCAGCGGCCCGCCCTCCAGCTCCTCCATCTCGTCCACCTCCTTCCCGCCCTCCTATGACAGTGTCACCAGAGCCACTAGCGACAACCTCCAGGTGCGGGTGTCCGATTACAGCCGCAGCGAGGAGCTGGCGGACTTGCCCGCTTCCCCGGACCGGGACCGTGAGTCTGTTGTGTGAGCCTGGCCCTGCTGGCCAGGACGCGCACCTCTGCACCTTGGCAAACCTGAGTGCAGTCCAAACCAGCAAGCTGGGGCCTTCCAGTCCTGGGCTCTAAGGGTGAGTGAGACGGGCTCGGCCCCTGGAGCCCCACAGGCAGATTCTGTGGCACTGAGTTCGGCAGCCGGAATCAGGAGCCTGGTTCAGAAGGCGCGTCCCTGCAGGGCCCCCGTGTTCCCTGAACCTGGTTGGGCCAGGCTCCACCTGGGGGCTCTGCGAGTTCTCACCATCCCAGCTGCTGAGGCGAAGGACAAAACGCACTGTACATGTTGTGAATGGGCTTTCATAAATTTATTATATTTGATATTTTTCTACTTGAGCAAAGGACTAATGTTTTTTCCATGGATGTCGGCAGCAGTTCCCGCTGCCTTTTCTTAACCCTGAACAGGAGCGTCAGTGGAGCTGCCAGAGTCTGGCCTCAAAGCGAAATGGAATCCGTCACGGCCCCCACAGTCCTTCGCTGCCCCGGGGAGGGACAGGGCCTTGTGCTGCTTGGACTACGGAGCCAGGAGGGCCAAAGCCCCTCACTCACACACGCACACCAGCCACAGAGCACCAGGCTCCCTTTAGGCCTGTCAGGCAGCCACCCCCTCCCCAACCTGAGGAGGAGGACAGACAGGCCTGTCCCCCTGGTGCCCAAGGCTGGAGTTGTCATCAGCAGAGCTCATTCTGGGCTTCCATTATCCCCAAGGTCCCATTCTTCCTCACTGCATTTTGATGCAGGTCATGGGGGTCGGTCCTGCAAAAATAAAAAGCTTCCAGAAGAGAGTGGCTTGGGCCCCGGGGCCAGACCTGGGCACTGATGCGGCCCTTTCTTCCCTTCCTGTAAGAGTATTAACAGTAAAAGCCACAGGCGCGGGGGAGCGAGTCCTACTCGCAGTAGCCTCGCAACCTGACCTTGCTCCCAGAACCTGGCAGGCCCTGCCTGACGGGCCAGGGGAAGGCTGTTTACTGTGCCCATCTGGGTGGCTCCTCAGCTCACTTGAAGGAAGGAGGCTGTCGCCCTCCAGCTCCAAGGCTGTCCCCTGGGGCCTCTGGGCATGTGGGCTCCAGCTACTCAGATGCAGTGACATGGAGGCAGGTATGGGGTAGAGGGGTTCCTAGCCCTGAGCAGGGATGGGCTCCCAGGATGACCAGGCCCAGTTCTTCCCCCGGGAAGGAGGGAGCCATGAGCCCCTCACAGGAGCAGGATGGCCCCAGACTAGCTTCTCTGGCTCAGCCCACCATGTAGTGGCAGGTGATTCTTAGGGCAAGGTCTGGGATGTCCCATAGGCCGTGTGAGAAGGCTCTTTCAGGGAAAAATACCTTTACAGTCCAATTATCCCCAGGACCTCTATGGCTGCCGACAATCCTATTTAGCATATGCAAATCTTTGGAAGTAGAGCACTGTCATCCTGAGGTGACAGGATCTGCTGGTGGGGCCTGAGCAGGCAGGGGCTCGGCTGCCCAGTTTCAGCACTCTGGCAAAGCCACCCGCTGCCAGGGGCATGCACCTCACAGGCCACCTCAGCCTCACCTGCCTGCTCCAGGCTGGCTGCCCCTAACCTACCTCGCCGCACTGTCAGAGGGCTGGATGCTCACGCTGCTCGTGGCAGTGCTGAAGGGGGGCGTTGCTGGTGAGTAAAGTATTATGTTTCTTCTTGCTACCCAGTTCCCACGGTGGCAGCCCAGCCCCAGCAGCCCTACCCCTAGAGGCTTCTCCCATATTCCCTTCAAGTCCAACGTGGGGCTTGGTTTTAACTGTCCTGGTGACACTTCTCCTAGTGGAAATCTTATTTTTGTAGACCCATGCTTTGCTCTCAAGGCTTGGAGAGGTGGGCTCCCCTACCCTCGCTGCCCAGGCAGGAATGTAGCCGGGCTGCCAGCCCAGCTGGCCGGAAGGAGACTGTGGTTTTGTGTGTGCAGACAGCCCAGGAGCCAGAGCAGGTGCCCGGAGCTGCTGCAGACCAGACGCTGAGGGTGGAGATAGGCTAGACCCAGCTCTTTAGCACAGTGCACAGTGACCAGCAGGAGGGGAGCACAGAGGGGGAAATGGGGGGAGACACGCCTCAAGTGCCAGATGTTGTCTGAACTAAATGAGCACTTCTCACCAAACTTCATGTATAAATAAAATACATATTTTTAAAATAAACAAATAAATGGCTTACATGACCTGGTATGGGAGTCTGTTCTTGTACTGAGATTTGGCAAAGGTGGTAGGTAGCAGAGGCCTGAGGAGGGTGTCAGCAGGCATGGCCCACGTGAGACTGGGGAACAGTCAGGGTGAGCATTGGGGGTGGGAAGGGGAGGTGGCAGGAACCAGGAAGAAGTTCTAGTCGGTGTCCTAGAAGGTTGCTGGAGGCATGTGCCAGACCAGGACAAGGGGAGATGGCAGAACAGTATGCCCCACATGCGAGGACACCTGCGCCCTGCCATCCAGGGCTCCAGGCAAAAGTCAGGCCAGGGGCGGCTCCCAAGGCAGGTGCCATGGTTGCCATGGGCCTGTGGCCCCTAGCATGGGCTTCCACCTCTTCCTCCCTGCTGCCAGCCCACCACACTCCAGAAGTACCTCGCCAGCCTACAGAACCAGCCTCTCTCCTTCCCTCCTTCCCTCCTTCGTTCCTTCCCTCTTTCCCTCCCATCCCTTCCATTTTAAACATTCTGGTAGCACTCTGGGAAGGCTGCAGCAGGAAGATCACAAGTTCAAGCCCACCCTGGGTAACTTAGTGTCTGAGACCCCATTTCAAATAAATAATAAAAAGGTGCTGGGGATATAGCAAAAACCCCATGTTTGACCCCCAGTACAAAAACAAATGTGGTAGGACACTCGTAACATAAAAATTAACTGTCTTAACGTTCTTAAGTGTGTGTCTCGGTGTCATGAGGTGCCTTCATGCTGTTACGCAGCCGTCACCACACCAGTCTCCAGAACCCTTCACCATACAGAGCTAATTCTGTGTTAGTAAGCACTAGCTCTTTCATCCTCCCTTGCTCCAGTCCCTGGCAATCCCCACTCGGCAGTCTGTTCCTGTGAACTGGGCAACTGTATCATGTAGTTGGGATTACACAGTGTGTCTTTTCCTGACTGCCATGAGTCACTTAGCACAGTGTCCCCATGGTGCATCCATATCATCTAGTGCATGTTGGAAAGTCCTTCCTTGTCTTAGGTCCTTTTTCATCGCTGTGACAAAATACTCAACATGCAGGATTTAGAGGAGGAAGGATTTAGCTTAGCTTACAGTTTCGGAAGGTCTCAGTCCATTCATGGGTGGGCAGATGGAAAGTGGTGGGGTCACATGGCGGGGCTTAGGCTGGGTCTAGAGCTGGCACCAAAGACAGATAGAGGTCCTCACCCCATGGCAGAACACAGAACCAAGTCTGGGAAGAAGGACAGAACCAGCACGCGCCCCTCCAGGTCAAGCCCCAAGCCTCCTCCCCTTCCAGCCAGGCTCCCCCTCCCGGCAGTACACAGGGTCCATAGGTACATAAGGCTTTTGAGGGACTCAGCAGATGCAAATCACAACATTCCTTTTGAGTGCTGAGTAATATTCCACTGTATGTACAGATTTTCTTTGGCTTATCCATTCACCCCTAGGTAGACTCACAAACGGGCTTTCACATGCTGACTGTGGTGACCAGTGCTGCAGTCACTGTGGGTAGACACGTATCTCTTTAAGGTCCTTCTCCCAGCTCTTAGAGCTATGCCCCTAAGTGGATTTATGGATCTTATGGTAGCTTTTTTCATCTTTTGAAGAACTTCCAGGCTGTGTTCCACAGGGGACATACCTGCTTTCATTTCCACCAGCAGTGCTCACTGGTTCCAGATTCTCCACATCCTCTCCAGTGCATTTTCTGCTTTTAGCAGCTAGTCCAATGCATTTGAGATAGTATCTCATTATGAGTTTGACTTACATTTCCCTAGTAAGCAATGATGGTGAGCATCTTTTTCCTATACTTAATTGGTCATTTATAAAATTTCTTTGGGGGCTGGAGGAATGGCGAGCAGTTAAAGCGCTTGCCTAGAAAGCAGTAAGTATCCAGCACCGCATAAACCAGGTGTGGTGGTGCATGCCTGTAATCTCAGCGCTCGGGAGGCTGAGGCAGGAGAATTGCCACAAGTCTAAGGCCAGCCTTGACTCCACAGTGAGTTCAGGACCAGCCTGGGCTACAGAGCAAGACCCTGTCTCAAAAAATAATAATAATAATTAAATTTTCTTTGGAAAAAGTGTACCATTATTTTAGCCTCCCTACCAAGCCCATGCCAGCAAACCTAGCTATCTACTTTGGGTACCTCTGAAGCTTACCAATGTGATCCATCCAACCCTGAACTCCTCTCTCTTGTCCCCAAAGCCAGCTGGGAAGGCATACCCAGAAACCTTCCTCAGCCCTGATCTTCCTCACACACTCACCCAGTCCAGATCCTTTGGCCTAACCTTGACCTTAGCCAAAAGCCTGAGCAGCAACTGGTTCAACCTGAGTGTCTTTCATATCTTGCCACAAGGTCTATGTTGTTGCCTTTCCTTGGCTGGGGACAGCATCTTGCCTCATGGAGACCGTGAGGGCAGTTCCTTCCTCTAACCTCATTCATCCCAAACTCTTTACTCAACTGCCAGAGGCATCTTTCAGCCTCAGATCATGACCTCCTAGCTAAAGCCACTCGTGGCTTCCTGTTGGTTCAGGATCAAGGCAAACCTCCCGGACCTCCAGCTATGCCAGCCTCTGTAAACACATCTCTCTGGCCCCACAAAGTCTCCAGGCTGTTCCTCCCCAGCCTTGCCAGCTGCAGCCCTCTGCCCAGAACCCTCCTCTCTCGGGTCTCACCTGGATGTGCCGCCCCTGAGAACCTTCCCTGACAAGGCCCAGTCCCTCCCCAATGCCTTGTCTCACTCTTGGTCACCCCCCTGTCACAGCACTCAAATGCCTGTGGAGCCAGTAGGTAAGCAAATGTGGTCACTGATGAAACAGATCCGACCTTTGGTTTTTTCCTCGCTGCCCCTTTCAGCTTTACTGGAGATCACCCTCCCTGGCCCTGGATGAGACCCAGCAGACCCTGTTGCATTTGTGCCTGAGTAATAGAGCAGCAGCTGACAGTCGCCTGTTTTATAAATACAGCCCCTGCCTATCCCTGGGAGCCCCTCACCGTGAAGGTATGGAGGGTAGTAGTGGCTTCTGCCTGGTCCAAGGCGGGTGGTTAGGGTCTCATGCAGGCATGTTTGTGGGCTTATCGGAGACTCCCCACTGGACTTGCTGTTTCCACAGCCCAGGAGATGCACTGTCTTTGGGGGACTCCTGAAAGCAATGCTTTCCTTGTACACATGTTCCGTGGGTCCACCCCCAGCCTCTTTCTGTCAAGCCCCTTGTCGCTCCAGGTATGCACTGGTTTGCTCTCTGCCTACCCACCTGTCCCAAGGGACACACTGAGTGCTGGGCAGGGGCTACACCTGATGGCAGCGCACATTGCAGCCCCCCACAGGGCAGCTGACCCTGCCCTCCTTCAAGGCTCCTGGGCCAGTTGGACCAGTCACCTTTCTACTTGTTTTCTCAAGCCCAGTGAGGCCCGAGCCTTCGGTGTTGGACACCTCCAAGCTCCCCAAGCCCATCAGCAGGCCTGGGTTTAGAAGGTGGCATGTGTCCTCCACTGCTCCTCTTCCTAGAGAAGGCAGTGGACCCAGTAAAAAGCACAGTGACATGCTTCTCCAGCCCTTCTTCAGCCTCTTAGACCCCATTTTATATCTTTACAGGTCAGAGGCATCTGAGTGCCAGGGGACATTTCTCTTGTCAATATCTGCCCGTGATACACACATCGTCTGGTGCTCTGAAAACTTCGACTTTGGTCACTTGGTCAAAACCAGGGCAAAGACAGCCCATTCTAACCTCCTGTGACAGATCTCAGAGAGCAGGCTGCACTGAAGGGCAGTGGCCACCACCATCTCTTCTACAGTGGCTAGGACCGTGAAATAGCAGTGCCCTGGGAAGGTACAAACGCACACTGCTCTGTGTAACTCACTTCAGATACAGACAAAACTTGAGGAGGACCTATGTGTGCGCCCCAGCGACTGACTAGTAATCCCAGAAAACGGAACTGTAAAGAAACTCAGAGCCAGGGTCCACGCCTGCTTTCCTCACTGTCACATCCCGGGACCTGACTCCCCGCTGGGGCATGCAAGAGCCTAGTAACTGTTGAGGAGCATGAGAAGGACGGTCTGAGGCTGTGACCCCCCACCCCCATAAGGCAGTAAGAGGCTAGGTCTCTTTCCTATACACTCCAGGGACACTCCATGGGCACCACTTCCCCCTTGAGATCTTGAAGCCAACACTTGGAGTCTTGGGTTCTAAGCCCCCTGTGTGGGTTCTGCCCCGGCTGCCTACATGGGCCTTTATCTGCCCTAGGATGTGGCCAAGGCTCACCTGGACCTCAGGATGAGTAAGCCCAGGGCCAAGGCCACAAGAGGTGGCCTGTGCTTGCTGCAATACTGCAGCTGTCACCAGGCCATGTTGGGGTGAGGCTGAGGTCCAGGCTCCGAGTGACGGATGCCGGCTCCTGTGTCAGAGGGAAGGCATGCAGCCGGGAATCTCAGCCCTCGGCCAGGAGATGCTCCTGGCCAGACGTCAGCTCTCATCCTGGGGCCGTGGCACTGGCAGCTCCCCCACCTCATGCCAGCAGCTCCTCCACCATCAGCCCTTACAACTGCAGGACTCAGTGCCCAGGAAGCTGGGAGGGCCAGGGAGATAGGCCTAGGCCACCATGGGCCAAGACAACGGTGGGGCAGCAACCAAGAGCAGGGTGTAGCAGCCAGCCCCAGTGGGCACAGGGAAGTCCCGAGGACTGGGGTCTCGTGGCCCAGGCTCCTTAGACGCTTCTGTATGGCATGGTGCCTCTGGACCCCCTCCCACTAACACTTTAAGCGTTCTACTCCTGTGTCACCCTCAGGGCTAAGGGCTGTGGAAGACCCGGTTGGGCCTGTCCATGTCTCAGTTACCAACCCCTGTACCAGGGCCTGGTCCAGGTAAGATGTCGGGAATGTTTGAGAGAGAGGGAGAGAGAGAGACAGAGAGAGAGAGAGAGAGAGAGAGAGAGAGAGAGAGAGAGAGAGAGAGAGAGAAGAAAGACCAGTCGGTCACCCCTCCCCGCTGGATCTGCCTGGTTCTCCTTCCTGTCCCTGGGGTCTCCTAGCCCCTTTCTCACCAGCACTCCCACCTCCTCGTCCAAGTTTTTGTGGAAGAAGGCGAGATTCAGGGCCACTTGAGATCCTCACCCCAATCGAGAGATGTGGGAATCCACACATCTGCACTGATACGCACACAGGCACAGTCAGTAATCAGTATCCTTGTGGGGGAGGGGTGGGAGCCCCAAGGGGATGTTGGGAACCCCAGAGATGAACCTCAGGCATCCTGTCTCAAACCCTCCTGGACTAGAGGCCTCAGGACACTCCCAGGGACAAAGACCATCAGACAGGCCAGAGGGCCATCAGACAGGGGATGGCAAGTGGTTTTGTTCAGAAATGATATTTGAACACTGGCAGCTGTCAACCTCTACCTAGGAAGACCCCACAGGGACCCTGGGCCCAGAAAGAGGTGCAACCCTCTTGTGGTTATCCCAAGCCGGCCTGAGCAGCAGGTCAGGCTGAGCCAGCCTGAGCCCAGCACGTGCAATGACCACCCTGACAAGCACTTCTTTCAGTGCCAGCTCACGGGGCTGGCATCCCCACACAGCTGCCAGGCACCTGCTGCCACAGAAAAAAGCTCCATCATCCCGGCCTTTGTGGAGAGACTGGACGGCTCAGATTCCAGAAAGGCGTGTGAGGTCGCAGCAGAGCCCCCTTCCCCGCTGACGGTACGTCCTGTCCCTTTCCTGCCGCGATGTGGGGCAAGGGTAGGGACGTGTGCTGGGATGGCGTGTGTGACTAGCAAGGGGACAGGCTTGCCTGCAGTTTTGTCTGGGAGCCAACTCACCCTGTCAGAGGCACCCTCCTCCTGGCAGGCTGGGCAGGCTGCTTCAAGTCTGTGGGAGCTGAGGCAGAGGTGGGGCTGCTAGCCTGTGAGGAGAAGCCAGGTGACCAGAGATAATGGGGCCTCCTGTATCCTGTACCAATCCATCACGTTTATAGCCTTCACTCCAGACGGGAGACAAGGAAATGACAAAACCCAATAAGGCCAATAAATAAAGGGTAATGGAATAACCAGAAATGTGCAGCCATTCCCTGAGCCCAGAGCCAGTGCAGGGCCGAGCTGTCCCCTAGTCCCTCTACCTCCATCTTGACTTCACCTGCAGGCCCCAGGAGACAGTTAAAACCCCTCAACAGCACCCATGGGGATCCCCTGCTGGATTTCCAGCTGCTCACGCCAAAAACCTTGGCATCACCCTTGCTGCCTCTCTCACAGCCCATATCCAGTCCAGCAGGAAATCCTGTTGGCTCTAGCCTCCACGTGGATTGCACGCCCAGCCATTTCTCAGCGTCTCCCTGGCACCACAGTGCTCCAAGCCCCGCTGTGTCTCCTGGGGTCCTGCAGGGGTCTCCCAACTGGCTCTTACACTGTTCTCAGCACACTGCCAGTAGGAACTACCGCCATTGGTCAGCTCATCCCGTGTTCTGCTCAGAGCCCTCCCATGGCCGCCGAAGCCCTCACACAGTCCTCTGGGCCCTCAGCTCCCCGCGCCCCCGGAGCTCTGTCTGCTCCTGTAAGGCAGCCCTATGGTCTCCTTAGTGTTCAGACACCCCTGCCTGCTGTGTTCGTTGCTAAGTTTTGACAAATACAGAAGCAGGACAGTCACCAGCCTACGATGTTGAGCATTCCTATCACGCTACAAATTCTCCCACTCCTTCCTAGTTCCCGGCAGCCACAGATCTGTTTTCTGTTCCCACAGATTTCCCTTTTTCGTAGAGTTCCTGTAAACAGGGTAACATCGTATATCACCCGGAGCTTTCCCAAGCCACCTGGTGTCCTGCCCTTGGGTCCGTCCCTGCCACTGCCCTCCTAGGTTGTTCCTTTTTAGTGTTGAGAAGTACTAAAGGTGTCACAGGGTGTGCCACAGCAGTTAGAGTACTTGCCCAGCAAGACAAGGCAAGTTCCCCTGCACCACATCAGCTGGGCATCGTGACACCTTTCTGTAATCCCAGAACTCAGGAGGCACAGATACGAGGACTGCTGTGAGTTCAAGGGCAGCCTGGGCTACATAGTGAATTCAGGAGCAGCCTGGACTGCAGAGTGAGATCCTGTCTCAAAGAAAAAGAAAGAAAGAAAGAAAGGAAGGAAGGAAGGAAGGAAGGAAGGAAGGAAGGAAGGAAGGAACTCAAAGTTATATGGTTAGTATACCCTTAACTTTACAAGGAACTTTCAAAATGTTCTCCAAATCCTGTGTTTTTCACCCAACTGTGAGAGTTGTAGTTGCTCTACTTGCATGCCAACATTTGGTATTGTCAGTCTTTGTATTTTTCCTTTGGCTAAACTTAGCTGCCTGAGTGGGCGCACCTCATCACGCTAATCTGCATTTCCATGATAACTAGTGATACTAGGAATCTTTTCATGTGCTTACTGGCCATTTTTACATCTTGTTTGGTAAAATGGCTGTCAAAGTCCTGAAGACTGACATCATCCCCTGCAGGAGCAAGACATCCTGTGCACGTGACAACACTCCAGCGCTCTGCACAGGCTGGCTATGCAATCTGGGAACCCCTCCTCCTCCTCCTCCTCCTCCTCCTCCTCCTCCTCTTCCGTGAAATGGGGGCAAGGACATTTAAGTCCACAGTTCCTCCATCCCACCTACAGCAACATCCAGAGGGCTCTAAATCACTGCTTGAGACCCTCCCTTACAGGCCTCTCCCCTCCCCCTGGCCACCCAGCAGCCACGCCACGGACACGGCAGCAGGGCCTCATTCCCCACTCCTGACCCAGAGAAGAGCCTAGGGCTCAGCTTCTGGTACCAATGGGAGGGACCATGAGCTCGGCCTGGTGGTTCAGGTTTACAGTCCCAGCACTTTGGGAGGCTAAGGCAGGAGGATTGCAATTTCATGCCCGGCCTGGACAACTTAGCAACTTTGCAAGACCACAAACAAAAAAACCAAAGAAAAGGGCTAAGGATATAGCTCAGCGCGAAGGCCCTCGCTCAACCCCAGTACCACCAAAATAAAACAACCAAATGCAACCAGTGGGAGTGACCATGAAAAAAACAAGGACCCAAGGACGGGGAGATGGAGGAGAGAGGAGTTGGGAAGGGCAGTAACACCAGGCAAGGCCAAGAAAAACTGAGGCTGGGAGAAAGGCATGCCCATCCCCTGCCCTACAGGGCTCTCTGCACGCCACACTGCGACGTCTCCAAGGTCAGCTCCGCTAACCCCGGCACGGGGTCAGGCCCCCACCAGCCCCACCCGAAGCCCCTAACAGGAGAGCTGGGCCCCAAGGGAAGGGACTCAAGTCTCTGAGCCCTCCCTTGAGGGCCGTGGGCTGGGGGGAGGGTAGGAGTGCTGGGGAATCAGCACACCCAGATCTGGGGCTGGTGCCAGCGTGCCGCAGGAGCGAGGAGGAGGTGGTGAGAGAGGGCGCAGTGGGGCCAGGTCACTGACAGACCAGCCTAGGGGCGGAGCGGGGCTGGGTGGGTGTGACCAGGAATATAAGCGGCCGTGAGGTTCCACAGCTAAGGGGTTCAGGGGCTGTGGGCCCATAGGCTCTGGAAAACCAGACCAGAGAAGCAGAGGCACCAAGGGGCCGGGACACAGGAGGTGCGGAAGAGGAGAGGTCTGAGGAGGTGCACCTTGCCTCTGCCTCCCTCCCACCCTTCACTTCCACTAAACATGCTCTTCACGCTCATTGTCACCTCCTCAGCTGTGGGAAGGCCTGCCCAGCCTGGCAGCCACCAGCCCCGCTGAGACTCTTGGTATCCTGGCCATCCCAGCCCTCCTCTCCCTGGAGCCAGCCACTGCCTCCAAGCCCCAGCCAGAGCCTCCCAAACCTGATTTCTGAGCTCCTGCAGCCCAGCTGGAGTAGGCCCATCACGAGTAGGCCCTTCTAGGCTAGAACCACGAGGCTGTGGGTCTCCCCCAGCTGCACTACCAGTCACTCTACCAAGCCCCCCTCTCTCTCTGAAGAGGGGGTGAGCGTTAAGCAGCAGGGCTGACACTGGTGGCCACCCCAGAGTGAGGACAGGAGGCTCCAAAGCCAGAGGGGTCCCTTCCCTCCCTCTCTCTCACCAAGCGAGACTAGATTGCACATGGGTCCAGCCAGGGAAACTGAGGCATCTCTCCAGGCTTCACCTAGCCTGTGGTAATAGTGAGAGAAAATGGGTCAGGTGCCCAGCCTCAGGCGGCTCACGGCCAGGTAAGGGAGGTGAACAGGGACCTCATGCTCCACAACAAAGCCTGACTCTGGTAAAAAAGCTGTTGTGGAAGGAGTATAAGCACAGTAAGACTACCGAGGGGACACGAGCAGAGAGGACTTCTGTGAGCCTGAGGCAGCCATTTACAGGCAGACGCCACAGCAGGCATGGGGCACCGAGGTGGAAAGCAAGTGGCCCACTGCAGAAAGATGGCCTACACAGGTGCACTCAGAGAGCGAGAGGAGGCCCAGCCTGGCACGAGCCTCACCTGTTGCCTATACTTTCTATTACCCGGGGTGAGGGTGTTGTTGCTGGTCAAGCATGGGGTTTACAAAGATCCTGTCACTTGCTCGGAGGGAAAGGTTTGTGGGAGACAAGAGTGAAGGAGGGATGCCAGCAGGGGAGATGATGGCAGCTTGGCCAGGATAGAGACACGGGAGCGCAAGAGCTGGGAGCTGCTCTGAATGCCAAGGGCACGTCGGTGTGGCAGAGCCTCCGGAACACCCCGACCCCGTGCCCTTGTGGCTGCTCAGGCCAGCTTTACCCGGAGACATGGGTGAGCCCGCTGCCAAGCCTCTGCCACCACACTAGAGGCCTGTTGCCCTCAGGGCAGCTTTCTTAGAAGCTCCCGACCCAAAGCCTTGATGGTGGCCATCAGACTCCATCCCAACAGGTCTCCTCGCTTCCGTCCCAGAAGCGGCAGCTGGACAGTGCTTCTTTCCTTCCCGGAAGCCCTGAGTCCCTTACACAAACTCCAGCCCCGGCACACAGGGATCTCGGGCAGAGGGCCTTTGAATTAACTAGTGGAAGACGAGGCCACTTATCCGACGGTTGCATAACCAAGGAAGCCATTCAAGTGGCTTTCCTCAGCCTGTCATTTCTGGTTTACACTGTCCCTGCTTCCTGTGGACATGAGAGTGAGCTGTGCCAGAATTTTAGTCCCCCTGGCTGGTTCCCAGAAGCCTGAGGCATATGTGGAGAGCAGACCTCAACAGCAGCCTGTCCCCAGCCTCCACAGAAGCTTTGGTCTGAGCCCTTTGATGCAGGAAAGAGGAACACTTCTAGGTGGAAATCTTCCAAATGTGTCTTCCCCAATCACCTTGTCACCAGATGTCTCTAAGCAAAAACTTTCTCGTGAATTATCTCTGCCTTTGGTTGTTCACACACAAAGGTCACATAGTTGTCTGCCTCTGATAGCGCTCCTGTAGCAGGGGAAATGGCTCAGAGGTTCCCACAGCTGGAGTCTCCAGAGGAATTCTGACCAGCAAAGGGGATATGAGGCCACAGTAAAGAATGAAAAGAGCGAGGGAAGGACAGGGTGTCTCTATCTAGCATTCCTTTGTCTTCCTTCCATCCCCAAGCTACGTTATCCTCAGAGGTCCCTCCTCGCTGTGTCCACGTGAACATACGGTAAACACGGTCACCTAGATGCAACACACAGCGGTGTAGAGGGACACACTCAGTACCCAGATCTTGGTATCGAAATTCCATTCACCACTAAAAAGAATCAGGACTTCTTGGGGAAATGGCTAACTTAGGACTACAGCAAAGAAAACCAACAGATGAACTCAGAGAATCTTGTTGAGCCAGAAAGAAAGTGCTCAAAAAGTGACTGACGGAGAAGGTCAGGAGCCAGTAGGAATAGACTGACTAGTAAGTTTAGAAGAAATGAAAGATAGAAGAGAAAATCAGCAGTGGGTGAAAATCAGTGGGCAGAAGTTTGAAAGGACATAGCCTTAAGGTATCTCCCCATAATTTATTGGATTAGTTACAGAAAGAAAATAATAATTCTATGGTGTGGGCCTCAGCAGGCACCACCAAAACCTAACAAGTGGCAACACAGATGCCGCTGGCCTGCTGAGTAACACAATGCACACCACCATCTGAAGTAGTCGTGCCAGAACTCAAAACTCCAGTGAGGAAACATCCAGCAAAATTTGAGCACATCATTCTAGAAAACACCTGGCTTGCACTCTTTAATAAACATCTAATTCAAGAAACACCTAGTTGGGCTGGAGGAATGGAACAGTGGTTAAAGCACTTGCCTTGCAAGTACAAGGCTCTGAGTTCGATTCCCCAGCACCACATAAGGTTGGGCGCAGTGGCACACACCTGTAATCCCAGTACACAGGAGTCTGAGGCAGGAGGATTTTCCTGAGCCCAAGGTCAGCCTGGGCTACAGAGCAACACCTAGGCTCAAAAAAAGAAAGAAAGGGAGAAAGAAAGAAAAGAAAGAAAGAAACAAAGAAACAAACAAACACATAGTTAACAAGGCCTCTTTGCAACTTTCATACTGGCTTTGGTCTATCTGTTTTGATATTGAACCCAGGGCCTTAAGCACGCCAGGGAAGTGTTCTACCACTGAACCATATCCTCAGCCTTCAAGAAATACACAGAGAGGCTGAAGAACTCCTCCAGGTGGAGGAATGCTAAGGGCACAAGAAAATGACACGCCATGGGTGACCCAGAAACAGGACGGAAAGGAAGGCATGAAGGAGATAAGACTGAGACAACTGATTAAATGTGACTATGGAGAGCACCACAGAATGGGAAAAAGTATTTGCCAGCTACTCCTCAGACAGAGGACTAGGACCAAGAATATACAAAGAACTGAAAAAAATTAGACCCTCCAAAATAAAGGACCTAATCAAAAACCGGGAATCTGAAATGAATAAACACTTCTCAGAAGAAGTCTCAATGGCCAATAAATACATGAAAAATGTTCAACATCTTTAGCCATCAGAACAATGCAAATTAAGACAACATTAAGGTTCCATCTAACGCCAGTAAGAATGGCTGACATTAAGAACTGAAAGAACAACAAACCTTGGCAAGGTTGTGAGGAAAAAGGAAAAGGAACCCTCGTACACTGCTGGTGGAACTGCAAACTGGTACAACCACTAAGGAAAGCAGCATGGAGTCTCCTCAAAAAACTGAAAATTGGAGCTAAAGAAAAGTAAGCTACCAAAATAAAGGATCCTATTGAAAAGTGGGCAAATGAAATGAAGAGGCAGGAAGAAATGCAAAAGGCCAATAGATACATGAAAAGATGTTCAACACCTCTAGCCATAAGAGAGATGCAAATCAAAACAACGCTAAGATACCATCTCACCCCAGAGAGAATGGCCTACATCAACAAGTCAAATAATAATCAGTGCTGTGGAGGCTGTGTGGAGAAAGGAACTCTCTTACACTGCTGGTGGGAATGTAAATTCGTACAACCACTTTGGAAAAACAGTATGGAGAGCTCTTAAAAGACTAGAAACAAATATCCCCTTTGATCCAGTGACACCTCTCCTGGGAATATATCCAAAAGAGGCCAAAACAGCATATAACAGAGATATATGTATACCCATGTTCATAGCAGCACAACTAACAATAGCAAAAATATGGAAGGCACCAAAATACCCATCAACAGACCAGTGAATACACAAACTGTGGCATTTATACACAATGGAATACTATGCATCAATAAAGTCCAGTAGTGTGGAGGCTTTTGCAGGCAAATGGAAGAAACTAGAGAACATCATGCCTAGTGAAGTGAGTCAGAAGCAGGAGGTGAAACATCAAATGGTCTCTCTGATATGAGAGACCCAGATCACAACTCCTATGGAACTTAAGATGAAAGACAAAGTGAAAGAGGGGAGGAGGGTGGGGGAAGAGGGAGGGAGGGGTGGGTAGGGGGAGGGACAAAAGGAGAGTGGGAAAGTCCTTGTCACCTTGACAAGATACATATGTGCACAAAATGCTCAACTCCATTGTAAACCTTGAATTTTGCACGTATACATATCAATAAAATGTGGGGAAAAAAACTGAAAATTGATATTACATTTGACCTAGCTATACCTCTTCTGGGTGTCTTCCCAAAAGAGTTAAAGTCATCATACAATAACAATACATGCATATTCATGTTTATAGCAGCAAAATTTGTAATAGCCAAATCTTGGAAGAAGCCAATATGCCTGAATACAGATGACTGGATACAGAAGATGTGGTATATATACTCAACAGACTACTATTCTGCCATAATGACAAATTTGAGTCATGTGAAGGAATATGGATGCATTTTGAGACCATTATGCTCATGAAATGAATCAGACCCAGAAAGTTAAATACCACACAGTTTCTCTAATATGAGAAAATCAAGCCATAAAAAAGTAAGAGATATGGAAGAAAGTAAGAAGATGGATTTTTGTGGAGAGGGAAATGGCAAGTGGGGGGATGAATTTTTTTAGAGAAAGGATCTCTCTCTGTAGCCCAGGCTAGTTCTGAACTCATGATGGAACCCAGGCTGGTCTTAGACTCATGGCAATCCTCCTGTCTCAGCCTCCTGAGTGCTGGGGTTACAGGTGTGCACCACCAAGTCTGGCTTTATGTGGTGCTGGGGAATTGAACTTGGGTACTTAGTGCTTGACTCAGCACTTATTAGGCAAGCACTTTAACCACACTGCAACCTGCAAATAGGGGGATGAGAGGGTTAGAAAGGGAAAGGGATGCAGCATGTAAATTTTTAGAAAGTTAAATCAAAAATAAACAAATAAATATAAAGGTGATTATGGGTTGCAGACATGGTAACAGTATTGTTAGATTTTCTGATCATGATAACTGTATTATTATTTTGTAAGACAATATTCTCATCTTTACCAATAATGGAGCACTTAGGAAAAAAAGAATGTCTTCAATTTATTCTCAAGCAATTCAGAAAAAAAAGTGTGTGTGTGTGTGTGTGTGTGTGTGTGTGTGTGTGTGTGTGTGCATGATTATACCTGTAAGACACTATATTTAATGTATGTATCATATAGAGAATACATACATGTGAGGAAAGAGAACCATAAACTAAAGGAGCAAAATAAAAACAACTGTGAATCTTCAAAAATTTCATGCAATTTTTCTGTGAGTTTGGCATTACTTTAAAATAAAATTTACCACCCCTTTACACATTTTAACTCAGCTGTGTTATTAGGCACATGGCAGTTGCTGTCAACATCATCCTCTTGGTTTTATAGACGGGAAAGCTGAAGCACACAATAGATAAGCTACTTGCCCAAGCTTCTACCACCCCCGCCCCCTCCCCAGCTCCCTCCCCACCCCCTGTTACTACCATCCCCCTACATGCCCCCTGCAACAAGACAGCAGAGCTAAAATTTAATCCCAGCTCAAACATGCAGCTCAAAATTTGCTCTTAGCCAGTATTCTCTGCCACCTCAAGCTATGCAGAAGCTGAGAATGGAACGCACAGACAGGAACATGTGGAGGAAGACAAGCAAGCTGACACACGTGTGCATGCGCACACATAACACATATGCATAGGTGCACACACACACAGGCTCACAACTGCTAGTACAAAGTGGCTTAGTCCACAATCAAAATAATCCTCACATCTGAACATGGAAGACAACTTTTCACAAAGGGTTCTGCTGGAGTGTGGCACCTGGACACGCCCTCCATCCAGGGCTTCCTGTGGTCTTGGGGTCTGTCCCAATGTCTTTTTTTCTCTTCCCGAGAGTTAGAGTTACAAGGTTCTGTTTCTGCTCTAAGACTTCTCTGCCTTCATTCTCTCAAAACCAGAAACAAGGGACCCTAGGCCTTACAGGGAAAGAAGAGTATGGTCCTTGTCTGGGCAATAGCCCAAAAGCAAGCTGGGGAGGAGTGCCGGAGACGGATGGCCACAGGGCCTCCAGGGCCAGATGCCGTGGGGCACTCACGATAAGCAGTAGTGGTGTGCCAGGCTGCAGCTGCAGGCAGGGTGGGGACTCCTTGGTCCTCTGCCAGATATCCTGTTCCACCTGGTCTCAGGGAACAGGAAACTGAGTCTCAAAGCCGAGGCAGTGTCCAGGACAATGCCAGGTCCACTGGGCTTGTTCAGCCTGGCAAGGAAGTGGGGGTGAGGGGAAGAAGATGCTGACGTCTGGACCCTCGCCATCACCCTCCCTGCCGAGGGGCCTGTCACAAGGCTGCCATGGCTCACACCTGCTTATCAGGGCTGGGGTGTGGAGAGGGTGTCCCAGACAGGAGATAGGGCTGGGACAGGGCTGTCCACACTGACCCTGCCCTGCCTCCCTCGTTCACACCTCCTCTGAGGCCCTGGCCACTCTGTCCTGCAGCCTCCAGGCTTACCAGGCCTCCCGCACATCACCCCTGCAAGCTGTCCTTCTCCAAGGAAGGGTCTGCCCTGCACAAATGAACACACCCAACGAGAGGGACCCTGGAGACGGTCTAGCCCAAGTCCTCATTTAACAGGTAGGGAAACTGGGGAGTAAGGAGATACCACTTACCTAAAACCATGTTCCAAGTACACGTAAGAGCCAAAGCCACAAGACAGGCTCTGATCCCTGTCTAGACCATGTACGGGTCTGCGCCTCCACCTGGGGACAAGGGTAGTGTCCCAAAGGCCAAAGTAAAGAGTACACGAGGGCCACAATTACCCCTGAGGCATGCCAGTCTGGAGAGAGGGCACAATCACATGCTATCCTGGGCTCCACTCACGTGGGCTAGATGCTCCAGCCCAGGCTCTTGTGTCTCTGCCCCCAGACTGAGTCTACTTTGCGCATCTCAACAGCTGTGCTGTCAAAGAGTTCACGGCCTCTCTGAAGGGGTGTGGAGGGACCAGGGATGTGGAGGCACAGAGCACATGGGCTGGAAGGCCAGGTGAGAAGCCACAGGCCCCCTCATGGGTGTGGGAGGAGTTAAAACATCATGGGGCCAGCTGTGCCTATGTCTCGCGGGTTGCAGGGAGGGCCAGCAAACTCAAGGCCATGGTCCCCACCCCTATAACATAGAAGACATCCCTAGAGGCCAGCATTTCACCTTGTACCTGTGGAGAACTGGGGCTGAGGGAGGGAGAAGAGACAATGTGAGATCCTGGTTGAGGGCAGCGGAGTAAGTGAGGCTTCATACCCGCACACAGTTGGATGATCTAATGTTAGCTCTGCTCCCCCAGGCCCAAACACACAAAAGCTCCCGCTCAGCACATGCTAACTAACATCTTACTCCCACCTTCCCACCAGGTGGGTTGCCGCAGACTAGACAGCGGTCTGCAGAGCTGCTGCAGGCAGCCTGGGGGAAAGCAGGGACCCAGGCATGTGTGAGCAATGCTCAGCACCCTGTGTCGTGGACACAGGCCGTGGCTCTGCTGGATGTACGCAGACTTGCCCCTGCTGGAATGGAGCCATCAGCCCCTCCCGGGGTCTCCCCCAGGGAAAATGAGCAGTTAGGATACATTCCACTTCTCTGACTTGTTGGGTAACTCTAAAACACATGTTCACCTACCGTTTGCATATGATCACCTGAAGGAGCCAACTCCATGATGTGCCTGCTTCTCAGAAGTTAACCGGACCCTGCAGGGTCAAGAACAAATGCATGAATAAGACTGAATTACAAAGCAAGCTGAAATAACTAAATATCCTCCTCTGGGGGTAGTAGCCGAACAGAATGGGAGCTGGAAACCTCATAAACCCCTGGAGTCTTCACCTATGAAGTAGGTAGGATGAGGAGCACCCTCTCAAGCGGGGCATGAACAAGCTCTGCTGGGAGAGTGCTTTGCAAACTCTAAGGCCCTCATGGCCAAAGGGTATAGCAACAGCCCAGTCTCAAGATCTGAGAAGAGATAGAAGGAAGCACTTCTACTCAGCATCCTATTGGGGTCAGAATAGCACAACCCTTCCCTGGCACCAGATACTCATCCCCAAGAAAGCATAGAAACTGGCTACCACATGCCAAGAACTTACCAAACTACATACACTGTCTACCCAATCCTCAACCTGTTTCCAGATAAGGAATCTGATGAGAGGGATGAAGCAAGCTGCCCTGCTGGACAGTGGTAAGACAAGACAGACAAGCAGGTCCTTACCTACTACTGCTGGTCCGAGTACCGGCCCGCCTGCCGTGACAGCACAGCCGTGCAGCAGGAACTCTCCCCGTGCGAGCGACACCAAGCAAACTGTCGTGGACACCCGTTCTGCACCCTGTAGGTTAGTGTTATCTTTTGTTTTAACAGAAGAAACCTAACAGAAATGACCAGAGTGCATTATCACATAAAATTTGCTGGGTGTGTGACGTGTGTTCCAGTGTTAATAGAATTTTATTATTTTTTACCAAAGAGAACTTTCTTGGCTCTGTCTCCAGGTTTTAACACACTGAGGGCCCATTTACCTGATCTGCCATCTCAAAGCCAAGAGGCATAGCCAACACATCGGATGGCCAAGCCGGGATCAAGAAGGGGAGCTTGTTTGAAGAGTAGAAACTACAACAAAGGAAATCTTAACAGCTGGACGTACTCAAAGTCCCTTATCGCATTCCACAAACTGACTATGTAAGGGCATAATGTGAAACTGATCTGACAGCAGACCATGAGAAAAAGACTTGTAGCAGTTAGCTGGGGTGAGCTCCATGGGAACCAGGAGACAGTGAGACAACTGGAGTGTCCCTGAGAGGAGAGGTCAGTCCCCATCTCAGCTCAGCATTGCCGTCATCCACCCTGCGTGCTTTGCCTAGATGTGACGGCACATGAGGACATGGAAAATCATGATAGCAAAGGGCCTGAAGTCCAGGAGCACTGAAGTGTGAAATGAGATGCCCAATGTCTTTATGAGCTTCCTACTAAAGAGAAAAAAAAGGCAAGTGTCTACACTGGAACAGCAGTTTAGCCTGTTACTAAGCTATATAGAAGGCTTCAGCTTCATTTTACAAAGTCCAATTATTAAGGAATTTGGCACTTGAGATCCAGAAGGATGGGAGAAGTTCTCTCTCCCTGCTGACAAAGGCCTTGTCTACAGACTGTCTGGGAAAGAGTGAAACAGAGTAAGATGGTCCGGCAGTTCTTGTCTAAAACACCAACTCAGGCCTCATACTAGATCTAATGAGTCAGAATCTCAACAGTAATGGCTGGAATCTGGAATCTGGGGAAGCCAATTAGGCAGATCACTCTAGACTAAGAGATGAGATAGAACAACATGAACCTTGTTTGAAACCAAGATTTAAGAAATGTATAGCCACACCTGGTGGCACAGCTCTGTAATCCCAACATTCTGAGGCTCAGGCAGGAGAACTGCAAGATTGAGCCCAGCCTGGACAACTTAGCAACTTAGTGAGACCCTGTCTTGAAATCAAAACTGAAAAATGGACTGAAGATTACGGCATAATGTGAAGGCCCTGAATTTCATTCCCAATACCAAACCATAATCATTTTTTAAAGTAAAAAAGACATTTGGACACCTTGGCAAATTTTAATATGAATTTAAGGACATGGGGAATGCCCTCATTTGTAATTTAATAAAAGTTAAAAGTATGAAAAAGTATCATGTCTATAATTTACTTTTTAAAAACACATTAGTTTTAAATGGCTCCAGAAACAAAGAAAGCAAGTAAGAAAAAACACTGGCGGGAGGAGTAATCACAGTGTTCTTCTTCTAATTTTTCTGAAGGCTTATAATTTCTGCAAAATTTTCTCAAAAAAATTGGGGGAAGATGAAGTTATACGGCTATTTTAGCGTGAGCCAAACATGAGGCCCACTAGATGAGGTGACTCCCACTCCAAGTGGCCTGAGAGCCTGTGGCCTACCAACAAAGGCTGTGTTGTGGCTTACAGAACTCCAAGTTCTGCACTGAGGCACTGTCGCAGCTCAGACTATTCTTGTCATGCAACATTAAGCCACAGCGACCCCTACAGGTACTCGGTGCACTCTGGGCAAACCAGCCTCTGGATACATGGGCCTGGAAATAGGGTCCACCACCACATACCCACAGCTCTAAATTATACAGGGCCCACATCAAACTGCAGGCGCAGTGGCACATACCTGTAGTCCCAGCACTGGGGAGGCTGAGGATGGAGAATCTCAAGTTCAAGTGTCTGCCTGGATAACTTAGTGAGACACAGTTTCAAAATAAAAAATAAAGGCTAGGGATGCATATCTGTGAGAAGGCTCAATCCTCAAGAGCAAATAATAATTACAGTAATAAATAAAACAATTAAAAATCCTTCTGCTTGGTCCTCTCTGATAACCTGGGGGTTGGTTCCCAAAAGTATGGTTGAAATATCAAAAGAAACACTAGCTCCCTGATAGACCAGTCCTGGATGATGACGCGGAGACTGGGCACAAAGGCCCCTCAGAGCCAGAGGTCCGCGGCCCATGTCAGGCCAGCCCTGACCGGTGAGGACCAGGACGAGGCACAGGCGCACCAGGGGGCCAGTGCGTCAAGAGGGCCAGCCGCGCAGGCAAAGGCAGGAGGTGTGAGTAGGGAACTTGAGAGCAGATTCCAAGTACAGAGAGGTTCGGGGTGGGCCGCTAGTGACACAAGGATGAGGCTAGGGGACACAGGTGACACGGCAGCAATCAGGATCATTCCAAGTACAGGGCTGCAAGCTGAGCCCGCATTTGTAGGAAGCCATCCCCTCGGGATCAGACTGACGGGCCTTCTGGGCTCTAATCAAAGGCCTCAGGCAAGAACAGAAGGGCAGATGTCAGCAGGTATGAGAGGCCAACACAGCCACTCACCTAGCCTTTGCAGTGCTGCGTGAGGTCCACTTCTGGCCATACGCCTTTGGTACAGGACCTTCAATTCAAAGACCACCAGGTTTAGCAGTCTGAGGTAGAGAAATGTTAGGGAATAAGCCTCTTCATCCACAGATGGGGGGAACTTTTTGGGGGCCCCAGGCCTGAAGGTCCTCATGAACAGCTCTTCCTTCAGAGAAGGGGCTCTGGAGAGCAGAGCAGAAGGCAAGCACCTGGGCTCAGTCTGGGATGATGGACAATGACGGTTCAGGCTGGCTGATAACAAAGTGTTTCTCTGAACAGAGGGCCACACGCAGTGCTGGGGAGAGAGGCTGAGAGCCATGCCGCCCTGCCAGCTACACCAAAGGGTGACCTAGAGGGAAATTAAGCCCCACCAAGTCTTCCGTGTTGAACTTGCTCGGGAGGACTCTCTCACTGAAAACGTTCACACCGTAACTGAACACCTCCCACCCACCCAATTACATACCAACATTATTCTACATCACAACAGGGCCCGACAGACTTTCTGCAGTATGAGCTCTTAACTCTATTTTCTGCAATGTCTAGGCAGCATCTTTCACGGGAAATAAAAACCTAAGACAATTTATTGATCTAAAACTCAAGATTCTCCGCCATCTGGGTGGAGAGGCAGGAGCAAGAAGAGCTGGGGAAGCAACTCCACAGCTGCTAGCAAAGCAGGCCAGCAGAGGGGGGCCAGTGTGGTGACGGACAAGGGGCGGGGCAGGGCTCTGCTGCACACACTTGGCAGATCTGCAGCACCCCAAGGCTCCTGGAGAAACAGTTCCCACCTTCACCTCTCCACTGAGGACAGAAAGTCGCAGACTTCGGGCTAGAGGAACAGCCTAGCAAATGCTAACTACCCAAATCCGATTCTCCGGCACCACATAAAAGCTGAGTGTGGTGGCGCACACCTGTAATCCCAGCACTCAGAAGGCTGAGGCAGGAGGACTGTCCTGAGTTACACCAGTGAGTTACGCCAGCCTGGGTTACACCAGTGAGTTCAGGACCACCCTGGGCTATAGGGTGAGACCCTCTCAAATGTGCGGGAGGGAGAGAGGGGGGGGGAGAGGGGGAGAGAGGGAGAGAAAGAGAGAGAGAGAGAGAGAGAGAGAGAGAGAGAGAGAGAGAGAGAGAGAACTTCTTGGTCACAGTGATATTTTAGCTCTGAATCCCTGAGCAGGCCAAGCACAAGCCAACAAGGAACAGCGTGCTAAGACAGAATGGTGCTGATCAGTCTGTCGTGTTCTACCTCCCAACTTTTCCTTTTTACTCAAATGAAGTGTACAGCAGAGTCAGTGGTTGTCTTAAAGTCCTGACATTTCTGAGAGACAGACACAGAAACTTTTTGTGATGCTGCCAGAAAAGACAGCAGTGTTGTGACAGATTTAGACAAGTCTCTATGTCCTCAAGATATTTTGCTGTCATTGTCACGATAGCCCACGGAAGGATTCCCTGTGAGCCCGAGCCTAGACAGCTGACTCAGAAAACCAGCCCTGTTTCCCCCCAGGAGCAGTAACTGTCCTTGCAGCTTCAGCCCCATGCTCCACCAGCCCGAGGACACCTGGGCGGACAACAGGCACAGAGACGGCAAGCCATGAGCGGGTGACTCTTGTCCAACACTGTTCTTAGGCTCCTCTGTCTTTAAGGAGACCGTACCTGAGAACCAAGGAGCCACTACATGATCGCTAAAGGAGCCGTATCCCTGAGGCAAGCGGGGACTCTGATGGTCTCCTTTAACTTTCACACACTTTTTTTGACTGCTTCTTTCCAGAGCTAACGAGAGTTCAGGTTAGAAGACATTAAATTCCCTTCAGCTCATGTGGCAGACGAAAACCAGACTCTCCTCACCTAGCAGGCCTCAGAAACAGACATCCAAGGAGCAGACACGTGTTTCTGAATGCAAAGCCTCTGGGTCAGGAAGACTTTGATTCCCGTGGCAGTCCCTACTCTGTCAGCCCCGTGAAGCTGTATTTTGCAGGTAATTTCTTTGGAAAGGAGAATGCCATAGGACAGAATCCAAAGCTCTCTAAACTTCAATGTCCTTACAGGTAAAATGGAGCCTAGGGAGCTGCTACAAGGCAATAAAATTAAAGCACTGAGCTTAATGTATAAAAACACACTAAGAGAATAGAAACCACAGTCACTGGCTGCTTCTATACAGACAGAAGGCGAGAAACAGCAGGGTCATGAGAGAAGAAATAAGAAATGAATTACACAGCGTACCTGGACAGGATAATAGAAGATTTCTAAAAGCCGTCTCTAAGACCAACACAGATCATAGGGGAAAAGCCACGTAATACTTAGTTCCCAGGTAGCTGAGCAGACAGATACATGAGATGGTGCCTGGGTGGAAGCATCCACAGCACCTCCTGGCATAGTTCACTCGGAGGACGCAGACACAGTGCCATCTCAGGGACCCAGTCTTCTTGACACAGATCAGCTCTCAATCTACACAAGTGACAGCTTCCTGGATAATTCATTCCTATTAAAAAAAAAAAACTGAGGAAACAACTGTAGATCTTTCATCTTTGGAAGGAACTTTATTATTAAAATTGAGATTCCCTGTTATTTTTTATTTATTTTTCTTTAAGCAAAACCGCAGAAACACAGGAGCATGAAGAAGGCATGCCTCCTCCATCACAGGTGAGCAGCACGTGTCTTCTGGGGAAACTAGGAGGGCTTTCTTGTCTGGGCTTCTGACTGTTCCTTCGCTTTGAGTTCTTCTAGTTTCTTCTTATAGCGACTCATGAAGTGATCATCTGGTTCAATCCCTGCACTCTTCAAGTTTTCCAGGACCTTTTCCAGTCTGGGCACTGAACGGGCCCCCTCAATCTTTCTTGTGCTCAGGTACAGAGTGAATTCCTGGAAACCCAGGAGCTTACAGGTATCCACAGCACAGAGATTTCTGATGTCACCAGTCCTATCCAAATGAGGGAAAAACACCAGTCCTGACAGCTTCTCTAGGTCCTGGAGGCTCACCTGGAATTCAGTCAACTGGGGTCGGAAGCTAATGGCTTCATTGGGCACCACGAAGGCACCCAGTGCCAGCGGTTCAGCAGATTCCGGGCTTCTGCGAGCCAGGATCACCTTATAAAGATGCGAGGGGACAGCCACATTGTCCTCACCAATCACCTAAAACCAAAGTAGCCTTATTAATGATGCTGATCGGTGCAAGCAGAGTCGACACATTATTTCTAAAGATGTTCTCATAAGCTACTTCATCCCACTCAATGAACACACATTCAACAAAATTCAACTGACAAAGGCAATAAATGGAAATAAACACTCAGAGAAGATAAATATCTAACAGGTCAATTCTGGTTGCATTTTAAAAAATAATGTCACCCCAAGGGGCAGAGGTGCCTGTCTCTGCCCTGTTTGTAGGACAAAGGGCAAAGGGAAACCACAGTGAGTTCTTTTTTTTTTTTTTAATGAATAAGAAAAGCTGTCGTTTTCTTTCATCTCATGATCAGAACTTCTATTGCTCTAGACATTCAAAGGTCAAAACAGCTAGCCTGGGTCCTCCTAGCACCAGAAATAAAACATGGCCTTGGCTGATCAAATTCCTCAGGGAACTACGCAAACAGATATGGGTGAAGCGGGCAGACTCACATCAGCATTATTATCTTTGGATTTAATTAAGTAAATGCAAAAGCGTTTACTTAAGAGTTTTGCACTCTTAGACTACCAAATACAGTACTTCCGAGTAAAGGTATCCATACAATGAGAAAGCCAGGGCCAGGCTTAGGCTGAGGAAACAACCAGCAGCCTGCGTCTGCTGGCCATATTAATAAGATAACATCATTATAAAACCTTTTTGCAATTTCATTCCAGTAGGCTTGAAAGCCTTATCCGTTGTCTAAAAAAGAAAAACTGAATATCCATTTACTTAATGGTCTCCAATAAAATGACATAATCCAACTGAAATGTGCTCATGGCACTTGTGCCCCTCCTGGCCTTTCCTTGGTATGAGCAGGTTTCCTTTCCTCATCAGACAGCCCTGTGATGCAGGATTCCCTGTCGAGAACACAAAGGCAGAGAATGGAGACCCCAAAGGAGGACCTTTTCTGCCTTTCCCAAACCCCTACTACGTGGCCCACAGCTTGGGAACTCCACAGCATCTGCTCTGTCTGACTCACCTGGAGGTTCCACCACCTTGACCAACTGCAAGGCTGTGGGAAAGACCCACCCACGGAATAATTTCTATAACAAGCTGTTTCTGAACTGAGGGGCCCCATGTAGAGGAAACTTTACGGGACTACACAAACTACAGGCACAAAATTCTCACTTCAAAAAGTTATTTATGCAGCTGAGAACATAAGCATACTCATAAAGCAAAAATATACAGAAGGCAAGCCATCTGGAGGGGTGCAACCAGCCCACACATCACCAAGAGATGCTAAAGCAACAACGCAACCCAGAAGCCTTGCGCCTGCCCTGCTGGAAACGCAGGAAGGAGAGACTGCAAGTCAGTGCAGCTGGCCTGCCCTTGAGACCCTACCACCTATGGGGCAGCTGCTACTCATGGCTTTCCCGGAAGGCAGACTGTGGACAGATGGCAATACACAGAAGAGCACCAGCACTAAGGGGACTCAGCAAAGACAGGACCAGAACCGAGGATTCAGCAATGGGTGAGCCACTGTTCAGAAGCAGGGGAGAACCCGCACTGCACTTCAGGGGTTTCAGATGTTAGCCAGGGACACAATATATAAGCAAACCCTTGGCGCCACCCCCTGGGCATTCCGCTGCACTGCAGCACAGCTCTCAGACCAAGCACAGAGGCCTTCCAATTCAGTTACTTCTCTCCTCATGGACTCTGTACCTACAAACCAGTGGCAATTTTGGAGAATTAATTGGTCAAGCCCATTTGCTGCCAACAAGGGCTCCTAATTAAGCTCATTAAATTCCATCCAAAAGTAAAGAAGCCTGACACTGAGAGTTCCACAGTTTTTCTTTATGGAAGTACATGATTTTATTATTTTAGTCTCTCTTATTTCATGATCTCCCTCGCTTCTCTCCTTTCTGGAGCTGAGGACTGAGCCTAAGCCCTGGGGCACACTAGGCACACACTCTAACTACTCTGGAGAAACTTCACTTACACGGCAATTCCTCTGTAACAGTAACCACTTTCAGTCATGACCTTCTTATAACATTTCAAAGTGGAGTAAAATATAAAAATAAGTAGAAAAATAAAAATTTCAGCCACTCACTATGTCTTACTTTTTCGTTGCTGTGACTCAATACCCGACATCCACCAATTTAGGAAAGGAAAGGTTTATTTTAGCTCAGTTTCAGAAGGTCACAGTCCATTCAGGGGTGGCTGGCAGCAATTGAAGTACAGGACAGAGACAGAGGTGGAAGCAGGTTCTCATGACACCACAAACAGGAAGGCAAGTCCTCCAAGGAAGGCAGGAAGCCGTTTATGCATCCTTCCAGGTCTCCGCCCAGTGATCAGCCCCTCCTGGGTCCAGGTGTGGGAGGTGTGGCCACTACATGCCTTTAATCCTAACTTACACTGTAATCCACCCCTCCAGACTAGGCCCCAATCTCTCAACAGCACATGGGTCCAGAGGCAATCCATTAACATTTAAATACATGAGACTTTTGGGGGACATTCCAGATCCAAACCACAATACACTATCTCTTCTGTGATTCAAACTGCTATGTTCTCAGAAACAAACATCTTTAATATGTCTAAAATTTAGAAAATCTATTGTTTCTCCTTGAATTTGAGACTTTAAAAAAATATCAGTCTTCCAATATTTCAGGACTACCTTCTTTGTATACAACTCAGCCTACATAACAAATTTTTCTCACTTCTGGGAAAATTGAAAGATTTCCAAAGGAAGTTCAAGACGCTAGACTTGACTTGAGGAGGTTCACTGAACTGACAGCCCTGAGGTCTGGTTAAGTCCTGTCTTTGCCACTAGCTGGACGTCATGGCCGTCTTACATTTACATCTGGGTGGCAGCAATCCCCATGCCACCTATCACACAGAACTGCTATGAAGATACAAAGACAAGTCAGTTTAAAAAGGATTTCAAAAATCTTACAAACCTATGTGAAAAGCTGTTTTTTGTAAGTGAATGTTATTTAAAAGATAGGATATCAACTGCAAAACAAAAAGGTTTTACAGAGGGTCAGAGGAACAAGAGATCAAGCAAGCTTAGCCTGGTCTGGGTAGAGGCTGAGATGGCTTCGGGGACACAGCAAGCTGAGTTCCAACACAGGCTTTCTAGGGCTTAACGTGAGCCAGACTTTAGGACCAATACAACAGCAACAACCCTTTCATACAAGATTAAGGTACAAACCACCACTTCACAAAGGAAACATTTGCTGCTGATAAACTGCTAAAAAGTACCAAACTCTTGTCAGGACTGTAACAAAAACTGGAAATCTACCACAAGCAATTACGAAACAGGAGGCACATACCAGCCATAAGCTGGCAGTCACTCCTGACTTGAAGCCAGTTTTCTTACATGCTGACCTGAGCTCATTTTCTTCTACACAAGGGGCAGAAATAACAATATACTCCCCATCCCCAAAAGAGGAAGGCAGAAAAAATTTCTGGGCTAAGCCTGCCATTTTTCATGTTATATATATAGTTACTATGTCTTAAATAAAATATTGAGCAGCATCTTGAGAAAAAAATATGTTTATGCTAGAATCAGATAGATATATCTGGTGGCATTCCCCCAGTAAGACCAGAAAAGAAATTCCAAAAATAGTACTTCTGGGACACATCAAGAGACAAGTCCTTTAAAAAAGTATGCCAGCCAAGTGAACGAAACCATGACAGTTTAATAAACAGGGAATCCCCTGCCCCCCGCCAAGAGAACAGAAGGAAAGAGGACAGTGAGGGAGGCTGGGGTGGGGAGGGAAGAGGTCAGCAAGAGTGTGGTAATCCTTGTGTTACCGTGATCAGTGGGTGATCACGGGGTACCTCAAACCTCAATGCAGAAGACGGGGCTCCCACACCAGGACACCCGTTCCACACGAGGGGCGAGTTTGCTAAGTCACAGCAAACACACACCACCTCCCCAGGCTGTCAGCTATTCCAGAGGATTAGGGTTGGGGTAAGGAGATGTCAAGTAATTTATTTTGCCACTGAGCAAATACTTGGAGAAATTAATGAAAGCTTGCGTAAATATAAAACAGGAGTCTTCCAAAGTACTCCTTTATCCCGTCATGTGGTGCCTGGAGATTTCTGAGGGCCAATGTTCAATTTCTTACCCCTCTAAGAATAGTTGGCAGAAATCTAAAAAATACTGCTAGAGAAGGAAGATAGAGATGATTAAGAACATCTAACATTATCAGCACCACTGAGTTGACAAATCTGCAGCTCACTTTCGTGTCAGGTTATTTATAAAGGTCCAAGCCAGAATCTTCAGGTATGTTTCGCTTGCCTGGAATCAACCTTTTCTTCAAACAGGCACATCAGAGAAAGCACATGGATGACCTCAGCTATAATAAAGGGGGTGATTCTGATTAGAGCTGCCAGTCGACTCACTTCTGATAAAGTCACTGCTAGCTATTCATCTCCCTGGGCTCACACGCACTGCAGATCTACGGAACTGTGATCCTCTTCTACATATTCTAACAGACAGTTCTGCCTGGCCATAAGGAATCCTTCTCTTGGCCCATTTTCTGTTCTTATTTTTGCATGCCAGCAAATACTACTTGTAACCACTGTCTCCCACATCATCCTGTTACCTGCTGCCCTTGGGCTCTTACACAGGAAGAGCACAGCAATCCTTTCCCTGTAGACTTGTGAAAGCCTCAGAGAACAATGTTATGAAGGACTGATGACTGCTGTAAGAGTCCGAGAGACCCATGTCTAGATTCGCCCTGTTCAGAATTACTAGCTACATGACTGAACTGGACGCTTCCAAGCTTGTTTCCTTATGTATAAAAAAAGACAGCTACACCTTGAGACCATTATGCTCAGCAAAATGAATCAGATCCAGCAAGTATCATATGGTTTCTCTAATACAAGAAAATCAAACCATAAGAAAACAGGAGACACGAAAGTTAGAAGGTGGACTTTGTGCATGGGGAAATGGAAAGGGAGGTGATATGCAAATTAAAAACTTGAATAACAACCACTACTTTTTTTTGAGACAGAGTTTTACTCTGTAACCCAGGCTGGTCTTGAACTCACCACAATCCTCCTGCCTCAACCTCCTAGGTGCTAGGTGCCACCATGCCCACTTTATGTGGTGCTGGAGAACTGAATCCAGGGCCTTGCGCTTGCCATGCAAATGCTTTAACTACCGTGCCATTCCTCCAGCTCCACCTCCCCCACCCCCTCCCTTGTTTTAACTAAGAGCTACAGAGAGGACTGAAGGAGAGAGGATGCATACCATGTCCACACTGCCTGGTCACATGGTCCGTACTAAATGCCAATGCATTCACTTTGTTTCTTCTACAGTATAAGCACATGTATGATTCAGTATCTGGACCAAATAAATAAATAAATAAATAAATGCCTCATTTTCACTGGATATATTGTCCCAAAGTAAGGTTTAGCACAGCTTTAAGCAGTTAAGTAGGAAATGGCTCAGCAGAAAAACAAAACTCTCCCAGAGCACAAGTGCAAGGCACTCCCCTGGGCACACGAATTCACAATCCAAATGACATGTTCCTTGAGGGTCTCTAGGCTGGGAGACACTCTCTTACCTTTCCCAGCATCAGCAAAGGACAATCTTACGTCACCTGCTTCACTATGAGAGGCCCTGCTTGCCGGACAACAGCTGCTCACCCCAACCGTCCCTTTTGCTTTTGTCTCCTTCCCTATGTGGACACTGTAACTTTCTGTTTCTCAATATGTGCTGCCTCTTCCCTTCTCTTCCCTATGCCTAGCTTTCTCTCCCAAGTACACCCTTTTAGCAAAATTCTCCATGTATACTGTATATGAAAAGCACAGTAATCCCTTTAGTGTAGACTTCTGAGAGCCTTATGCATGTGTGCTCATACATATTAAGGTTGCGGCCCAATTAAAACATTTTAAAGGACAAAAATTTCAAGACAATTTCCCCAATTTAATTATTAACAGACTACAATTTGCTTTCACGCTAACGGATACATAGAAGATTCTTAGGGTTCAAATTTTACTGGAAATAGGCTTAAAAAATAATGCTAAATCTAGCAAAAGCTCTATCATTATAGAGAAATTTGTTAGTGAAAGAAGTCACTTTGATTCGCTTCTAAAAGAATGAAAAACTCTATGGCTCCCCAGGGATATGGATCATTACCAACACCCAACATTACACACACATACATACATCACCTGTAAGACAGCTACCGGCCTTCTGAGTGACCTGAGCCCACACATCTTCTCCCTTCCCAGGAAAGCACAGGACTGCAGGTGAAGGGGAAGACAGACTTTCCTGGCAGCGAGACACTAAAAGCAAGAGAACTCTTGTGCAATGCTCCTTGGGGCTCTTTCCACCCACTATAAAAAGCTAAAAATAAAGGTGGAAACACACAGGACAAGCCAAAACAGGAGAAAAAGCATGCAAGAATCAATCTGGTGTCCAGATCTTGGTTTCTAAATCTCAATCCCCAGTATAATGAACCAGGGTTCCTTGGAGAAATGGCTGCTGCCAGAATTTAGCCAAGATAAGCCCGAAATACAGCCTTTTGCCAGAAAGTAGGAAAAAAAAAACCAAAAAAAAAAATCCAAAAAAACTTATGAGACTAAAGGACACAGAAGACCACTTCAAGGGGATCCCATTGATCAAAATCCAGGCAATCTGGGCATCAGGATGAATAATCTCAGCCCAATGATTAAAAGTCACTGTGTAACATGAAGAACCCACGCATCCACACTGGTAATATAACGCAGAAGAAGCAAGGACTAGAACATTGTTCTTTACCAAGTACCATAGCGCAACTAATCAGCTAAGAATCATCAAGAGTTCAAGCAACTGGGCAAGTCCAGAGAGGAAGAAAAGAGTCACGTGCCATCGAAGTATCTCCGCAGATTGTTCATTTCAACGGGGACAACGCATACGTAACCCAGCAGGCACCGCCACAACCAAGTAATCAAAGTTAACACATCAGTAACAGGACAAACTGACACACCAGGCACCTCCTCAAGCTGTGTGCTATGCAGCAAGGGACACATAATCACTGCTGGGCCAAAACCACAACTAGTTACAAGGAAACAAGAAACAGATCCAAACTAAAGGACACACTACAACACTGCCTACGTTCCTCAGAAACATCCACTGAAACAACAGGGTGAGACACTATTTCAGGTTAAAGGAGCAACAGAGACATGACAGCTAAATGGATGAACAATCCCGGATCGGGTAGGACGATGACAATGTCTACATAAAAATCATTTTTTGGGGTAAGTGATAAAACATGGACTGCAACTATATGTTGATTTCATGAATCTGATAATTTTTCTAAGGTTATATGAGAGAATGGAATCTGTTTTGTTTTGTTTTATTTTGTTTTGTTTTTTTTTTTTTTTTGAGACAGGGTCTTGCTCTGTAATCCCAGCTGGTCCCAAACTCACTTACCAGCCCCCAGCCTGAGAATGGAACATTTAGAAGGGGCAAAAATACCTGCAACTGACTTTCATATGGTTCATAAAATTAAAAATAAGAATATCCATATTATGTGGAGCAGAAGAGAGCAGATGTTAACAACTTGTGTATCTAGGTGAAAGATACAAGGGGGTTCTTTTATCTTGTTCTTGGAACATTTCTATAAATATGAAATTATTTCTAAATAACATTAAAAGATATTAACTTGCTTTGCAAAAATGAATAAAAACTTAAAGTGGCTCACAGCTCAAGAAGGCTATCTGAGCACACATTTTCCTACTCCCTCCTTTCAAATGTATATATTTAAAAATGTATCTATACGTACACATACCACGCAAATACAAATATATACATGCACAAACAAAATGAGCACCATGAGGCACTAAACGACATGCCAATGTGGCACAGAGAGAATGACAAGGTGATGCACAGGCGACTGGGTATCGCCGTGGGCTTCTCGGAAGATGAAAGGCAGATGTGGTGACACTTCAAGGACAAAACAAGAAAGAGCCAAAGCTCAGATTTCTCACACTCCTTAAGCAGCATTCCGGAGAGTAACAGGTGTTAAAATTAAGGCATGGTACTCAAAAGTCCATCTGCAAAAACTACTGTTCAACAAAAGCAACAGCTTTATTCCTCCTTCAGGGGTGAAGCTAGAGAGAAAATCTCCAAAGAGCAGTCCTCAAACCGGAGGGTGTGCATAAACTGCCCAAGAGCCGCTCCTCCACAGAGGCTCCTGGCCCATGACCAGAGCTCTAGGGCACGTTCAGACAAGTTTATCACCCACTGGGTCTTCTAAAAACTCTTGAGGATGTACATCAACACCACAAGGAATGAAAAAAACCTAGGAAAAGGAATTTTTCAAAAAGTGGACCTAAGCTAGTAATGTTTAAAAAAAAAAAAAAACAGACATATAGCCGACTCAATAAAACTGAGTTTGCCACTGGTCAAGTTTTTATCACTTCTCCTGGAAGTTCTGTCCTCTCGTGGCTTCTGTCTGAGATACCACTCTCCCCTGGTTCTCCGCCCACCTTATTAAAGGCTGCTGCTCTGACTCTTCCTAGATCCTCATCTTTTTGACTGCTAATGCCTGAGTGTTCCAGAGTTGACCTCCATCCATTTCCTGCTACCAATACAATCTCACCTTCACTTTGAACACCACCTGAGAGTTGACCACTTTCAAGCCAATCCTCATGCCCTACCTCTCCTCTGAGATCCAAACTCCCATCTTAGCTATTCAACAGCTCCATCTGCACATCAGACAACATCAAATTTACAGTCAGAGATTTCCAGGCAAAAAGGCAGTGGAGTAAATTCTTGCTCAAGGGCTCCTCGCAGGATTATCCAAAAAGGCCTCTCCCCCCGCCAAAAAAACCCCTACTTGCTTAACTTAGCGTGGAGAAGAAATAAAGCTCAAAGAATTGAAAGGAGTTTAGAAACTCCTTAAGACTGAGGCTGAAGAACACACCAGCCTGAAAAGCTACTCCAGGCCACCTGGAAAGGGCCATGAGCAGCTGGCAGCTACAGACTAAGTTAAGCTCGGAGCCAGGAGCTGTGGAATTAATAGTAGCTGGCAACTCCGGCCTCCAGAAATGAGCCTGTGGGTTGTGTACACTGCAAACACACTCACTGTAAGCTTCCCAATGGAAAGGCCTCCCTCTAGCTTAGCAGACCAGCTTGGGGGAAGGAGCTCTAGACAGCCATATTAGGAAGAATATAGGCAGGAGCCATTTTGAAAAGAGCCCAAATCCTAAGTATTTTGGGTAAAAAATGCCACAGACAGGCCACACACCAGGGATTTTTGGGAACACTCAGTCCCTAGGAAGAATGGGCCAAGAGACCGTAACAGAGAGAAGATGCCGACCTCCTGAGTGGCTCAGGTCAAGCGAGAGCAGGAGGCCCTCGCCAAGGGGAGGAAGCCAGGAGAGACAGGAGAGCTCTGCTGGGGGGGCCGGCAGTAGACAAGACACCCTGGAGCCTATCAGGTCCC
This sequence comes from Ctenodactylus gundi, assembly GCA_004027205.1. NCBI lineage: Eukaryota > Metazoa > Chordata > Mammalia > Rodentia > Ctenodactylidae > Ctenodactylus > Ctenodactylus gundi. Next base: position 120,689 of record PVKB01001164.1, read on the forward strand.
CTTTGCTGCCTGCTCCCAGCATAAATCTCAGTGGGCTTTCAGCTCCCCCCCCACACACCCTTCTATGGGTTCAGAGAAACCTTTCATTAAAGTGAAGTCCTTCAACAACAGAATCATGGAAAGACATGGCAATAGGATATACACAGAAATGCCTGACTCCAGGCTGGAAGAATTGCACAGCAGCTAGAGTACTTACCTAGCAAGCACAAGTGTCTGCGTTTGATTCCCCATACCACATAAGCGGGGCATGGTAATGCACGTCTATAGTCCCAGCACTCAGAAGGCTGAGGCAGGAGGATTGCCAGGTGTTCAAGGTCAGCCTGATCTACATAGTGAGTTCAGGACCTGCCTGGATAAGAGCTGGACCCTTAAAAAAAAAAAAAGAAAGAAAGAAAGAAAAAAGAAATGTCTGACTCCCCAGAAGCTAATGGTATGAGCCCTGAAATAGTGAAATTTATAGGAAAGGAAGTTAAAAAAAAAAATAAGGAGCCCAAGCAAATAGTCAATTCAAACAAGACATACTTAAACAATGCAAATAATGATTAGTGAGCTTAAAGAGAAATGTACTAAAGATGTCCTAATAAACACAATATTTACTGAGTTTATAGAAAACATAAAAAGCTTACTGAGGTAAATATGGCAACACAAGACATGAAGGTACATTCCAACAGAGAAGTGGAAAGTCTGAAAAGATACCTAGCTGAAATCCAGAACATGAAATATTCATTTGAAAGCAAGGGAGGGAAGCTGGCTCGAACACTGAGGATCAGAATTTCAGACTTCAAAGACAAGGTTGATGAATTAAATGCTATAATCAGGCAAGACACCAAAACAAGAAGCAGGCAAAGTAGCTGGATACAACAGCTGCTGCATGATTTAAAGAGAGCCAACCTCAGAATTATGGGTGTGAAAGAAAGAGCAGAAGACAGCACCAAAGGTGTAAAGAATTTATTCAGTAAAATCACGACAGAGAATTACCCAAATCCAGGAAAAGTAATATTCAGGTACAACAAGGTTATACAACACCAAATAACCTTGACCAGAAAAGAACTTTGCCATGACACATCATAATCAAGATTTCAGAGATTCAACATGAGGAGAAAATATTAGAAGCAGGAAGAACAGACATTATTTTACCAAGGCAAGCCCATTCAAGTGACTGCAGGTTTCAATGAAATAATCAGAGGTAGAGGCCAGGTCAGCCTGGAATGAAATCTTTCAAGCTTTAAAGGAAAGCAAGTGTCAACCCAGGTTGTTGTATCCAGCAAAACTGTTCCTGAAAACTGAAGAAGTAAAAATTATTCACGACAAAGAAACCCTAAAGAAATATATGATCACTAGTTCAACACTGCAGAAAAATCTTACAGGAATCTTAAAAAGACACTGAGTGAAGAAAGCACCACAGAACTCGGAAGGAAACATCAAAAAAGAAAAATGTAACAAGAAGAAAAAACAAAGAACCAACACCAGAAAAACAAGACAATATCAGAATTCAGTAAAATTTTTACAGTAATTATTCTCAATGCTAATGGTCTTGGTCAGTCGAAAGACACAGACTGATAAGAGTGGATCCAAAAAAATCTATTTCTTATTTGCAAGAGACATACTTCAACCACAAAGAAGTACAGAGCACGGAAATAAAAGCATGGACACAAATACTCCATGTACTGGGGCCCAGAAAAAACACAAGAGTAGCTGTATTATTCTCACACTCAACAGATTTTAAACACATTGGAAGAAACATAGATGGTCATTATGAAAAGCTCACGATTATAAACATATATGCACCCAATTTTGTACAAGAGAAACCACTGACTATGGAAAGTCAAACAGACTCCAATATCATATTAGGGGACTCAATACCCCACTCTCATAGACAGCTCAGACAAAAAGATCAACAAAGAAATACCAGGGCCAAATCACATCTTGGACCAAATGGATTTCACAGACACTTAAAGAGTTTCTATCTAATGTCAACAGAATACATCTTTTTTCTCAGTAGCATATGGGACCTTTCCCAAAATAAACTCTATTCTTGGACATAAGACATGCTTAAATTAATACAAAAGAATTTAAATCATTCCCTGCACACTTTCATATCACAGTGGATGAGACTAGAAATCAATAGCACAAGAAACTACAGAAACTATACAAATACATAAAAAATTAAATAATACTGTACAAGCAGTGGATCACAGAAGAATCCAGGGAAGAAATCAAAAACTTCCTAAAGTCAAATGACAATCAAAGTACATCATACCATTATACTACAGAATGAAAGCAGTACTAAGAAGGAAATTTACAGCTATGAATGTACATATTAAAAAAAACAACAACAACAGGGGGGCGGGCCTGGAGGAATGGCTCAGCAGTTAAACCACTTGCCTAGCAAGCACTAAGTACATAAGTTCAATTCCCCAGCACCACATAAGCTAGGCACGATGGCGCAAGTCTGTAATCCCAGCACTGGGGAGGTGGAGGCAGGAGGATTGCGCCATGAGTCCAGGGCCAGTCTTGGCTCCATAGTGAGTTCAGGACCAGCCTGGGGCTACAGCCTGGGCTACAGAGCGAGACCCTGTCTCAAAATAAATAAATAAATAATATATTTATGTATATGTATTTATATATGAATCAGAACTCAACTCAATGTAATTGAAACTAAAAAATCAATATAAAAAAGATCAACAAATCAAAGAGTTGGCTCTTCCAAAAGATAAATAAAATCTTAAATACCTTGCCAAACTCACCAAATGAAGCAAAGAAAAAATTCATATCAATGTAATTAGAAATGAAAAAGGTGGGACTGGAGGAACAGCACAGCAATTGAAGCACTTGCCTAGCAAGTGCAAGGTTCTAAGTTTGACTCCTTAGCACCATATAAACTAGGGTGGTGGTACATACCTGTAATCCCAGCACTGGGGAGGCTGAGGCAGGAGGACTGCCCAGTGTTCAAGGCCAGCCAAGGCTCCATAGTCAGTACAGGACTAGCTTGGACTACATACAGAGTTAAAACCCTGCCTCGAAAAAAAAAAAAAAAAGAAAGAAAGAAAGAGAAAGAAAGAAGTGAAACAAAAAAGGTGAAATCATGACACTACAGACATCCAGAGGATTATACGAAACTATTTTGAAAATTTATATTCCAATAAATTCAAGAACCCAGAAAAATGGATAAATTCCTATGCTCATACGAGATACCAAAACTGAACCCAGTAAATATAAAAACACTGAATACAGCAATAAATAGGAGTGAACTTGAGGCAGTAATAAAGGATCTACTGATAAATAAAAGTCCAGGAGCTGATATATTGATTCACTGCAGAATTTTATCAGAACTTCGGGGAAGATATACCATCAATGCTTCTCAAGCTGTTCCATGAAATTGAAAGAACACTGTCAAAATCCTTCCTGGACTTTGAATCACCTTGATCCCAAAACCAAAAAGAGAATCTAACAAAGAAAACTACAAGCCAATTTCCTCAATAAATATAGATGCAAAAATCCTTAAGAAGATACCTGCAAAGAGAGACCAAAAGATTATACACCATGACCAAATTGGCTTCAACCCAGGGAATGCAAGGATGGTTCACCATACATGAATCAATGTAAAACACTACCTCAACAAAAGCAAGGACAAAAGTTACATGATCATCTCAATGGATACAGAAAAAGCATTTGACGAGATACAACATCCCACCCTGATTTAAAAAAAAAAAAACTTTGATAAAAATAGACCCTGTCTCAAAAATACAATATCGCAATACCAGACATCAAGTTCTATTACAAAACAGTGATAAAAACCACATGGTATTGGCAGAAAAACAAGAGACCAATGAAACAGAATTGAGGATGCAGAGACAACCTTCAGCTAACTGACCATCTACACAGGGGCCAACCCACAACTTTCACCATGTACCAAAATCAAATCAAAATGGGTCAAAGACTTAAACATTAAAATGGAAATACTGGGTTTGTTGGAATGAAAAACAGGCAAAATCCTTGAAGACATTGGCATAGGCAAACACTTTCTCAATAAAACGCTCAAAGTACATGAGATAACACCAAGAATCAACAAATGGGGTTATATGAAATTAAAAGGCTTAGAAAGTAAGTAAGATGCACTTTGTGAAAAGGGAAAGTGGGTGCAGGGTGAGAGGGTGGGAAGGGGAAAGGAATGCGATATGTAAATTTTTTAAAAATTTAAAAATTAAAAGGCTTCTGCATTCCTTTTAAGAATTAAAAGGAAACAATAGTGAAGAAAGAACAGACAGAACGGAAAGTTTTTTTTTTCAGCTACCCCTCAGACAAAGAACTATTATTAAAAATATACAAAGAACTGAGAAAAATCAGACCTTCCAAAATAAAAGGCCCAACCAAAACATGGGCGACTGAAATGAATAACAGACAGTTCTTAGAAGTCTGAATAGCCAACAAATACATGAAAAATGTTCAGCATCTTTGCCAGTAGAGAAACATAAACCAAAACAGCACTGAGGTTCCATCTAACGCCAATAAGAATGATTGGTATCAAGAACTCAAAAAACAAACGCTGGTAAGGCTGTGGGGGAAAAAAACTCTCCGACATTGCTGGTGATACTGTAAACTGGCACAACTACTATGGAAAGCAGCATGGAGACTCCTCATCTAACTAGAAATAGGGCTGGAGGAATGACATAGTGGTTAGAATACTTGCCTACAAAGGGCAAGACCCTGAGTTCAACTACCCAGTATCACATAAACTGCGCATGGTGGTGCATACCTGTATTCCCAACACTCAGGAGGCTGAAGAAAGAGGATTGCCGTGAGTATGAGGCCAGCCTGGAACATAGTGAGTTCAAGGTCAGCTTCAAAAACAAAACAAAACAAAACTGTAAATAGACTCAGCAGCTATACTTCTTCTGGGGATCTTCTCAAAAGAACTCAAGTAATTATACAAGAGTGATACACGCATACCGATGTTTGCAGCAGCCCAATTTATAGTAGCCAAATCTTAGAAACAACTGATTTGTCTGTCAATCGATAACGGATAAGGAAGATGTAGTATATTTACACAACAAAGCAATACTGTGCCATAAAGAAAGACCAATTTTAGTCATTTGTAGGAAAATGGATGCACCTTGAGACCATTATGCTTAGGAAAATGAATCAGACACAGATGAGTAAATATTGCAAGTTTTCTCTAATATTAGAAAAGCAAACCATAAAAAGTAAAAGATTGAGGCAAGGAAGAGAGAGACTTTGTAGAGAGAAAAGGGGGATGAAGGGAGAGAGAGAGTGGGAAGGTGGAAGAGAAGCAAAAATCATTAAGGTGTGATGTAAACACACCAATTTCTCAAGCTGACTGTTACTGTAATATTTGCAATACATGTTAATAAAAGAATTTAAAAAATTATAGTCAACAGCACCACCAACTTCTATCTTCTAAACCTGCTCCCCTCTGGTCCTCACTGTCTCAGGGTTATCCCTCTTTCCTTGCTCCTTACCTTCGATCCATCAGGGAGTCCTTCGGCCTCACCTTCAAAGCACATCACAAGTCAGACCATCCACCCCCCCCCCCCCATTTCTGCCATCACCACGCCATTCAAGTTAACATTTCCACTCTGAGACCTCCGCCTCTACGAATGCCCCTGGTTCTACACATTGTACGCGTCACAAACACAGAGGGCAGCTGTCCTGTCTTTCTCTTTCCTTCTTTCTTTCTTCCTTCATTTCCTTCATCACAGTACTGGAGATTAAGCCCAGGGCCTTCACACTGAGCCACATCCTTAGCCCTGCTTTTGTTTAGTTTTGTTCTTTGACCTTATGAGACAGGGTCTCACTAAATCACTAGAACTTGTAATTTTCCTTCCTCAGTCTATGAATTAGAGGTTACAGGCCTGTACAACTAGGCCCAGTTCAGAGTGCCCTTTAAAAATGTGACCCAGGTACACCACACTGCTGAAAAACATAAAAGAGCACCCCACCTCAATAAACCCCACATGGCCCGCTGCCCGTGTGTGCAGCTCACCTGCTCCCTCAGCTTTGCTGGGCCCTAGTGTCCCTGAGCAAAGCACGCTCCCTACTGGGCCGTATGTGCCTCTCCTCCTCTCTGAAAGGCCATGTCCCGTGGCTGGGAACTATGCCGACGGCTTGCTCCCGCACTTTATTTAGGAGTCTGCTCAATCTTACATCCTTTTTACTTTCTAACTGTACTTCTTCAACAACCCATCCTGTCTTTTGTTTTTGGATACAGAGTCTCACTCTATAGTCCAGGCTGTTTCTGGATTCACTATGTATGCAGCTGGCCTCAAATTAAGAGGCAATCCTCCCACCTCAGCCTCCTGAGTGCTGGGATTAGCAATGTGTGCCACCACACTGGGCTTACGTGGTACTGGGAAATCAAACCCAAGGCCTTCTGGTGCTCTACCCACCGCGCTGTTCCTCCAGCCTGTCTTTCTGTCTAGCCCCACTGCAATCTTTTACCATTTCTTATCTTTCAACATGGCATTTGTTTACTGTGTGTATTCTTCACAGTGGCGTGTCTGCCTTGTTTACTGCTGCATCAAAGCAACCAGAATGGGGCCAGGTACACAGAAAAGCTTAATAAAAAGGTGTTGAACAGCCAGGTGTGTGGGGACGTTCCTATAGTCCCAGCTACCTGGGAGGCTGAGGCCAAGGATCACTTGAGCTTCTAAGTGTGCATGGGCAATCACAGCATGACAGCACCTCAAACAGAAAAAAATGTTGGAAGGAAGAAAGAAAGGGAAAAGGAAGGAAGACCAGAGCAGAAAATCAGAGGGCTTCAACAACGATATCTTCAAAACACAACAGATTATATTTGGGAAGTACAATATCAAGGTAAATTGACCTGAATTAGAAAGTAAAGGTATGGGGCTAGAGGAATGGCTCAGTGGTTAAAGTGTTCCCCAGCAAGCGCTAAGACAAGTGCTATGAACCTGAGTTCGATTCCCCAGCACCACATAAGCTAGGCGTGGTGGCAAATGCCTGTAATCCCAGCAATCAGGAGGCCGAGACAGGAAGATTGCCGTGAATCCAAGGCTAGCCTGGGCTCCACAGCGAGTTCAAGACCAGCTCTGGGCCACAGAAAGAGACCCTGTCTCAAAAAAAATAAAAAAACAAAATATAGTAAGCAAAGGTACATAATGGTTATTTTTTTTCTTTCCTCTTTTTTTTCTGGGGGGGGGGGGCAATACTGGTGATTGAACTCAGTGACTTCACACTAAGCTATATCCCTAGGCTTTTTAAAAAATTTTTATTTTGAGACAGTCTTGCCAAGGTCACTAAGTTGCCCACGCAGGTTAGACTCAAACTTGTTATCCTCCTGCCTCAGCCTCCAGGTGGCTGGGACTACAGGAGGGAGCATGCACCACACCCGGCTTATTATATTTTAAAATATAGCAATTATAATACACTGCCAGCTATACCTTCCATATCCCAAATTTTCTGTTGTCATAACACTTATCAGTCAGCTAGCACAATTTTTTTTTTTGCACAGATTTAATAATAGAGGATTACATCTACTTCTCTACAGGTCCCAACATACTACCTACACACTCTTAATACTACAATAAATGCTGGTTTTAGATTTTCAACAGTGCCAGGATTACAGAGTCAAGAACCAAAAAGATCTAGGCAGAAAAGTAAATGAGTAAAATGGTCCAGGTGAGCACTAAACTGACTCCGAGAAACATGTGCTCAACCCAGGAAGAATACCCTAGTGCTCTTATCAACGCATCATGGGACTATATGCCAGCTATGATCCATTCATCTGACTGTAAGAGAATCTAAAATTTAGATTTAGGTGAAACATCCCATTATTAAATGTTACCAACTAATTCAAAACAACATGCTGAGCGAGTGAAAGGACCTACCTCGGTGGGGATTCAAACTGTTATGGTTCCTTTTCCCAGGATTTCTCCTGACTCAGCGAAAATAGGAACCTTCTCTTGTTCTCTTGTAATTTTGGCTGAAGACTGTCATGAAGCCCAATGCAGGGAGGAAGAGGACTCCATGCGGCCTCAGGAAGACAAAAGAAGGCTAATTCCCTTCAGTCACGACAGTGAGTCAGGGTCCCTAACAAGGACTGCTGCCTTAGGAGATGAGACACAGTTACATCCATAATAAAGAAAGACTTCTCACAGGTCACTTGCAAGATTTGCTAACATTTTTCCCCTACGCATGGGCCTTGGTTATTCCCTGGGTATAAAAAGTCTGCAGTTTACAATCTCTGCTACAGGCAAGCATGGTCAGCAAACCCAAATGTAAATGCTAACCACCTTGACAATACATAAATGACAAGTTAAGAAGTAAATATTTACATATACTATATAAGGAATGTGAGGTGTGCCAACAAAAGTAGTAAAACCTGTGACTGGTAGAGGCTGAAGCAGTGCAAGAAGTGAAATGAGTTTAATACACCTCATCATGAAGAATTAAATGCTAATAACTGACAAATCAATGTTAAATTAATATTTAATTAAATTTAATGTGAAAATTAATATTTGTATTATAGCTCAGCCCTCCTTATTCTGAGAACAGGATAGCCAGGTTAGGACCACAGGAGGAGGGCCTACCTCCTCATCTTGTATTTCTTACTGTTTCAATTCTGTTGCGGCGTCATATACTTTCACATTCAAGGTATTTTGAGATTCATCACTGTCACTACTATGCAAACATATGCAGTTCCACATTGAAGATTCATTAAGACACTTCAGCAATTATGCTAGAAAAAAGAAAATCAAGATTAAACCCTGTCCACTGTACTTAATTTCAAAACTTCTAACATAATATGAACATTTCAAAAACCCTGTCTCTATTTAGAAGACAAAAACTGTACTTTAAAGTTAATACAAAGGCACTCACCTCTGAGATTCCATGTACAAGAGAAGAAAACGAGGGCTACAGGAGTAGCACAGGGTTACAGCACTCGCCCAGCAAGCTCAAGGCCCTGGATCTGACCACCTGGCACCTAGTGGGCTAGCACACACCTGTCATCCCTGCACTCGGGAGACTGAGGCAAGAGGATTTCCATGAGTTCAAGGCCAGCCTAGGCTACCATAGTGAGCTCAGGACCAGCCTAAACTACAGTGAGACTCTGAAGGAAGGAAGAAAAAAAACCTTAAGAAATCACAGGTTTATGAGTGCAAGCTTCAAACAATATGCAAAACACCCTGATCATTCCTTAGTCACCTTCAAAAAAATGATAGCAGCTAACATTTTTTTTTTTTTTGAGACAAAGTCTTGCTCTATAGTCAAGGCTGGTCCTGAATGCACTATATATCCCATGCTGGCCTCAAATGTGGCAATTCTCCTTCCTCAGCCTTGTGTGTGCTGTAATTACAAGAGTTTACCACCATGCCCAATTTACATGGTGCTGGAGAATCAAACTCAGGGCCTCAAACTCTCTAACTTCTGTGATATTCCTCCAGCTCCAGTAGCTAACATTTATTGACTAAAATTTCTTCTATACTAGTTACCTAGCAATGATCCTAATGACCCATCATTCATATTTTACAGACAAGATTTCAAAGAAGGCATGTAATTTTCTCAGGATCCCATGCAAGGAAATACTAAAGCAAAGCTACAAGGTTTCAAATTTAACAACATTCTCCCCATTCAGTGGTCACAATAACTGGGATTGAGACCAGAGCTTTCCCACTAAGTTATGTGCCCAGCCCTTTTCTATTCTTTTTAGAGACAGGACTCACTAAGTCATGAAGTTGCCCGTGCTTGGCTGAAATTTAACAATCCTCTTGTCTCAGCAGCCCAGAGTGCTGGGATTACAGGTGTGTGCCACTGTACCCAGCTGAAATACATGCTTTTAATGACTGACTGCCCTGTCATTCCTACCATGCCAAGGCAAAGGGATAACCTCCAAATAAGGCACAGGAAGTTTCCCTGTTAGCCTACTACTGGTGGGTCCCTTTGAGGAATGTCCTTACTAATTCTAGTACTTTGTCCCACTTTTTGGTAAGAGAAGATATGGCCAACACTTTTATCATTTGGTCTACATCGCACTTTAGCTCACAGGTACTATTTGAAATTGGACACTCTCTACTTTTAGTACAAATGAGGTTTCTTTTGTTATTCAACTTTGATGGTTCTGAAGAGGAGAATAATAAAAAAATAAATGCTTACTTTTTCTGTCGTGAGTTCCAGACTCCAGACAGAGCAAAGGCGAAGAGACCTTAAGGCAGTGGAACTCCGTGGAGACCTCTGCAACCCTACAGGTAACTCAGGGTCAGGAAGGTCTAGAAGCTGCTAAGAAAGAGAACCTGGAAAAGCCAAGGGATCAGAGAAACTACTGCAGCGTTGAAGCAAACAGAAAGGAAAGGAGAAAGCCCAACACAGGGCACGGGACTTGCTGTGACTCCACATACCTCCCCCCACGGACTTGCACTAGAAGACCCGCCAGTGTGAGCACTGACAGGACCCAGGATTTGACAAGGACTCAGACAACTAATGATGGCAGCTCAAAGGCCCAGAGTCTAAAAGAACAGAGCTAAGACCAGTAAGGCTTTAAAGTAAAAACAAGACTCTTGCCCAAAGCATGCTCCTCAGGAAGCTGACCTTGACCCAGCTCCGCCCTGACAAGTTCTAAGGCGAGAACGAGGGCTGGCAGGCCCCTTCAGGATCGGCAGGACCACCTAACAACGCAGAAGTACAGGGGTACGGTTCCCTGACAAGCTCCTTAAGAGAGCCAAGTCCATTTAACAGTGTAATGTGTTCCAGTGTAATAAGAATTCCTGCACAGAAAAGATACAGAATGAAAAGAATTTTACTTCTGAATGAAAAACTGGGAATATGCAAGAACAGTGCAAAGAACTCTTCCCGAGCCAGCCACCAACCACAGCTCGCTTTGCCATACCAGCTGCCTTCCTTCTATATTCCTTAAACTTCTTGTCAGCCAGACACGGAGAACATGACCAGCCATCCGGTCCCAGACTGCACTGGGCACTTTTTCATGACTCCTTACTCTCCATTCAGCAGGAAGAACTGGTTTTCAGCCTTTGGTTTTCATGACACTGTCCCTTTAGTATAGTACAAGGCAGGTGTTTTACAGAATATCCCTCAGCTGAGGTTGGCCTGTCCTTTCATCCTTCTCAGTACATTATACCAAGTAGTACAATCTACCAGTAAATCCCACTACTGTCAATATTAACTTTGATCACTTGGTTAAGGAAGTGTTTCTCCACTGGAAAATAATTCTCATTTCATGACAAATAAAAAATTCATGAAAAGATAATCTGAGACTAAGCAAATGCATCCACTGATGATTTCTGCCTGAATCACTTGTAACTGTGATAGCTGCAAAGTGATTATTAAAACTCATGGACATAAATTTGCTATCTGACATTCTATAGTGAGCAGAAATTTTTCCTCATACCTTATATATTACTGAAAACAGGGATTCCTACTTACTCAATGGGTTTATATTCCACTTTACTCTGATAGTCAAACAGTCCCAGATAGGTAAGCAGGAGCTCCTTGAGGGCAATGCATACATCCCCCAGCAGGTCCCCGCCCGCTATCTGTCTAAGGACCTTCTTGCTTTCTGACACTAGACATTTCATTTTGAAGTTAGTCTGTACCAGCCTGAAGTCAGCCATTTCTCTAACGTGCTTGGTTCTTCCAGCAAGAGATGAAGATATTTGTGGGAGGAATGGTGGAGATCAAACCCAGAGCCTTGTGCATGCCAGGAAAGCACTCCATTATGAGCCCTTCCCCCTTTTTTTGAGACAGACCTCATCAAGTTGCCAAAGCTGGCCTTGAACCTGATCCTCCTACCTCAACCCTTTAAGCAGTTAGGATTATAGGAGTGTGCTACCACACTCAGCAGGAGATAATTTTTAGAATCTAAACTGTGGCTTTAAGATATGCTCGTTACTATTAGCACATCGTTACTTTTAGGTATTTCCAATAAAAAGAACCTAGAAGTACATATTTTTATAAATTATTTTTTAAAAATTACACCCATCATAAGAAAAACCATATTATCTTATATTACAGCATTCAAGCAATAGTTAACAGAAATATCCACACCTAAAACCATGTAGTAAACTGGCCCAGTGACACAGACCTGTAATTCCAGCACTCTGGGAGGCAGAGGCAGTAGGATTGCAAATTCAAACCCTGCCTACGCAATTTAGCACTTACCACGACCCATTCACAAAATCAGAAATAAAAATGGGCTAAGGTTGTAGCTCAAGGTGTAGCCCTGGGCTCCATCTCTAGTACTGTTAGGTCAGGAGAGATAGGAGGGCTAAGACGGGTTCCAGCTGCCACAGGAGCAGAAGTGGGATCAAGGGGGAGTCAAGGTCCCAATCAAGGCCCTGGCCCCTCCCAGAACAATAAACGAGAAGCAACTAAGACAACAGCTCATCCTCCCTCTCCCAGGGTCTTCTACGTGCCCTACAGTAATTACTGGGCTTACTTCTACAACCCCACCACACTGGAGGAATACTTGAAACCACCTGAGCAAAAGCATGAGAAGTGCTCCAGTCTGCCACGCACAGGGAGCCTCACTTGAAACCCCCTCTCGAACTCTCGAGAGCTTTGCTTTCTCAATAAACCCCTTCTTGCTTTAAATCTTCCATGTGAACTCTGACGGATTATTCTTAATCATAGCAAGAGTTTCTGAACCCTGACATCAGGCAACATGGGTGGTAACATTTTGTGGGCTCGTGGTCCAGGATTCGTTAGCACTACCAAACAGCAAGGGGTGGGAGGGAACTCTGGGGAGTAAAATGCTCTTAAAAATTGGTTAATTTTTCCTTTTAAAGTTTGTGTAATTTTTTAACTACTCAGTAAAGTAGTCGCATGAGTCTTTTAATTTTATGAGAACAAAGCATGAGGAGGCTGGAGGAATAGCACAGCAGTCAGAGCACTTGCCTACCAAGTGCAAATAAGGCCCTGAGTTCAATTTTCCATCATCATATAAGCCAGGTATGATGGCACAGGCCAGTAATCCCAGCACTCAGGAAACTGAGGCAGGAGGACTGCTATGAATTCAAGGCCAGCCTGGGCTCCATACTAAGTTTACGACCAGCATGGACTACAAAGGAAGACCCGTCTCAAAAAAAAGGAAAAAATGTATAAAAATATAACTCTGTAACTTGATTATTTCATGTTTCTGGGTCAAAGACAGAATAAACTCTTTTCTGGTGAGATAAGAGAATTAACAAAGCTTAAGAATCATTAACATTTAGAAATTAAGAGAATACAGACAGCTTTAGGCCATTTTTTTCTTCTTAGATAATAAAAAACACTAAAATTAAATTAGCATGTTCATAAGAGAAATTAATACCAAAAAACTTAAAATTAATTTAAAAATACTAATCCCTATGCCCTCCTTCACCCCCACTAAGAATTACTGGAATTCTCTGAGGGTGGGACAGTCCTTGAAAACAACCCTTCCACAATTTCCACTTACCAGATAGAGGTAGTTGGATCAATTACTTCATGACAAAGAGGAAACTCTTCACAAGGACCTGAGAGGTGTCCTGGATAATGACACACTCCTGCACATCTGGCCCAGGTGCACTGACAACCCTGTCTTCCTAAATGTTCCTCCCTCAGATTATACAATTTCACCACAGACTCTCCTCAGGAATCATTTAACCTCACCTGCATTTATTACATATCTAGTATATTCTATTATACCTTCTCTCTGACTTTCACTCAGTCTCTTACTCACACTGGCATCTCTACTAAACAAACTGCATTCCCCATGCTTTAGAAAAACCTATGGTTGTAGTACCTAATATTAAAACCCAAGTCTTTGCTATAGAAAACAAAGTCACCAGGGCTGAAGGAATAGCACAGTAGTTAGTGTGCTTGCCTAACAACCACAAGGTCCTGGGTTCAATTCCCCACTACCATATAAGCTGGGCTTGTGTCACACTGCCTATAATCCCAGCACCCGCACTCGGGAGCCTGAGGCAAGAGGACTGTAGTGAGTTCGAGGCCAGTCTGGGCTACATACTGAGCTCAGAACCAACTTGAACTACAGTGAGACCCTGTCTCAAAAACAAAAAACAAAAACAAAAAAAGGGACAGAAGAATGGCTCAGCAGATTAAAGCACTTGCCAATCAAGTGCTAAAACAAGTGCCAAGTACCAATGATTCCCCAGCACTACATAATCGCTGGGTGTGACTGTTCATACTTTGTAATCCCACCACTGGGAAGGCTGAGACAGGAAGACTGCTGTGAGTCCACGGCCAGCCTGGGCTCCATAGTGAGTTCAGGACCAGCCTGGGCTACAGAGCAAGACCGTGTCTCAAAAAATAAAAAAGAAAACAAAGTCATCTGTTATCTGCTCCCCCCACACACACCTTGCCTTCAGTTGACTTCCTTCCCCTGTGAACCAGCATTACTTGCTTGTATCGTAAGCTCCAGTCTCTGAACGATAAAAAAATCCTACAAACAGGTGGCTCATCACCACCAATGTCCTATGCTCATACTGCACCATCTCCTGGAACTCCCAGACTCCTTTCCTGACAGTTCACACTTCACACATCTGTCAAGATCTAACTCTAATTTCCTCCTCCATTAAGTCTTCCCACTCCCACAAGTAGTCTACCAGTCTGACACTTATGTATTAATCTCTACTATAGCACATTACCCTTTAATACCATTTAAGGTTACCACGCCTGGGTCTCTCTGAATTGTGAACTCTGGAGAGGGCAACGGTTGCTCTTAATCAATCTAGTGACTATATCCTCTATGCCTATAACACTAATAGGTGTTCCATAAACAGTGGGGGATAAATGAAACTAAAAAAGAATACAGGATGAGATTATAATTTCATACTAATAAATAAATTTGAATATTACCTGGTAAGTAACTATCTTCTTTCCATCACTTCCAGTCTGAGGTAAAGTCAAAGGCCCAGACACTATCCAAACATCTTCAAATCTTTCTGTCAGTTCACGACAGTACATTTCTACTCTGAAAAACAAATCAAAGAAATTGTATAATATTTGCACAGACAGACACGTGGAAAAACAGCAAACCATATTCAGTCCCAAGGAAAGATACCAAGACTAACACATTTGTGGAAAAAAAATTTTTTTTTCTTGAGACAGGGTCTCGCTCGGTAAGCCAAGGCTAGTCCTGAACTCACTATGGCGTTCAGGCTAGCCTTGGACTCACGGCAATGCCCCTGCCCCAGCCTCTGGAGCGCTGGGATTACAGGCGTGCATCATCATACATAGTTTATGTGGTGCTGTGGAATCAAACCCAGGGCTTTTTGTTTGCTTGGCAAGCGCTTTAATCACTGTACCATTCCTCTAGCCCCACATTTGTGAAATTAAATGAGATTATAACACAAGTATGTATGCAATGATTTCCTCAGTTTTACTAAAAAAAATCATTAAAATTCAAACAAATGAACACATTGCCTCCATCTTTCTCTGCACAGAGTTAAGGTATGTTTTAGAATTGATATTCTATTAACTTAGAATTTTTTCCCACTATTTTTATTACTATACATATGTAATACATAGTATTTACAATGAATTTGGGTATTTTGTGCACATATGTATCATATCAACTTTACAATTCCTTCCCATTTTGACCCTCCCACACCCTTCCGATCCCTTCCCCCAACTCCGGCTAGCACTTCATGTGGTTCTACAGAATGTCTGTGTTCTGGGTTTTTCAAGTCAGAGAGACTATACAGTACTTAACATATTAATCTTCCACACCTAAATCATTTCACTTAAGTCACCACTCTAACTCAGCTTCCTATTCCTCGAATGGGTCACAGTAGTTAAATCTTGATGCCTCTTCTCTGAATCCAACCAATACCCAAATTACTGGGATATTTACCAAAAGTTTTTTTTTTCCTATATTTTGCTATATCTTTGTTGCAATTCTTAAACCTGGCCTTATCTACCAATTCACATGAGAAAATAACTACAAGCATGTAGTTCAAAAGACTAGTAAATTTGGGAAAGAAGAAAAAAAAGTTAAATTTCAAATGCCTTAGCTGAATACTGGAAGGTACATACTTGTATATTTACAGGGTAAACTTTACATCAATCAGTTTTCTTAGGATAAATGTTCATCAGTGACCTAATAAGTGAACTGCTACAATAAAATAAAGTTAAAACTATATCACATTGCTACATTTTTTTTATCAGGGCTGACGGTATAGTTCAGTGATAGAGCACATACCAAGCACATACAAGGCACAAGGCCCTAGGTTTGATCCCCAGTATCACCAAAAAAGTCTATGTCACAGTTTTCAAATAAAATATTTTCCAAAAATTATATGTTGCCAGGCCTCGTGTACAGACCTGTAATCCCATCCATCTGGGAGGCTGAGGTAGCAGGATCATAAGTTTGAACAGAACCCGGGCAACTTAGTGTCTGAGAACCTTTCTCAGTATCAAAAATAAAAAGTTATTGTGGTTGGATCTAGAATATCCTCCAGAAGTCGCATGTATTTGAGTATTCATAACTACCTATGGTATCACGTGCTGTTAGAAGACTGGGGTCTGGTCTTGAAGGGCGCCTTATGGGTGTGTGGCAGAAGACAGGCATGTGGACTAGATGACACGTGGAACCTGGAAGGGGCAGAACACTGAGGCTGGACTCAGAAGGGGTGGATCACTGGGATGGGATCTGAAAGAATATATGCCGCTTTCTGCCTTCCTTCTGGACTTGACTTGACGTGGCTTATATGAAATTATAACACAGATTCCTGTTTGCAATGCTATGAGGAGCTGCCTCGACCTCCACCTCCACCATGTGCTCCCACTGTTGCCAGGCCCCCACAATGGAATGTGACCTTGTGAAACTTGTAAATTTTTTCTCCCATAATATGTGTGTGTTGGATATTGAGTCACAGCAGCAAAAAAATAACTAAGACAATTGGCTGAGGATGTAGCCCTGCACAAAGGCTCTGGGTTTGATTCCCAGTACCAAAAAAAGTATGTCATTCCAACAAGCTGAGATACTTAGTATAATCATTCCTACTGGACAATTGGGTTTATCTTAACACTTCTTACATAATGCAACACTGTATTAATACCTCAGGACAAATTTCAAGGGCTGAACTGAAGTAAGAATATTTTAATGACTCAAATTTGGGCAAAATTCATACTGAATATTTAATAGGATTATTTAACTTCACTCTAAGCTTCAAAATGTGACATAGCAGTTTCACAACAATCTTTACAACTCTAGAATTTACCATTTAAAACCTGGGTTTTTCCAGTTTATCAGAAAAATGGCAAGTGGTTCTATATGCACTTTCTAATACTCGCCCAATCTCGTCTAATACTGTAATTTGAAAAGATCTCTAAATAGGAGGTCACAACATTTGTCATCACTCTTCAAGTTCTCTAAAATGTGAAAAACAAATTATTTGTGTATTATAGTATCCATGCCTAATTACAAGAAAAGTTTTTCTTCCATAAACGTATTCCTTGGCAAAGAAACATGTTGAATGCTCCTAACAGGTATATAATCAGCAAACCAGCGACACAGAAACCCCACAGGAAAAGGACTACAGATATTTAAGAAATAATTTGCAATAAAAAACAAACAGGAAGAAAACCCTACAAATTAAAAAGAACTAAAGAAATACATCAACCAAATCAAGGTATAGATCAAATCAACAACAACAACAAAAAATCAAAGACACTCACAAAAATTGAAACACTATAAACCTAGTAATAAAGTTCTTAGTAATTAGGATTACTCCTAGTAGTAAGTAATGCTCTTAATTTTTCATGGAGAATGTCAGCTCTGCAGGTTCTTTTAAAAATTTACCTGGGGCCGATGTCCCAGCATCCCGTCTGGGTCGGCCTCAGCCAACGGCCTCCCGCCTCAGAGTATTTAAAGCAAGCCTTGAAAAGCAACTAGAGGAGACCAGAGAAGAAATATACCAGAAGATGATGAAGACAAAAGAAGAAATTAGAGAAGAACACAACAGAGATATAGAAAAATTGAATGCAGATATTCAGGAAATGAAAAACACACAGGTAATAATAAGCAACCACTTTAAAGAACTTCAGAATAGTATGTCAGACCTAGAAAATAAAGTGACTAAGCTGCAACATACAGGCCATGAAGAATACAAAGTAAATAAAGAAAGCGAGTCATTACAACGACTGATAGATGATTCAGGGAGAAACAACCTCAGAATTATGGGAATCGAGGAGAAGACTGAGGACAAAACAGAAGGCTTAAAGGACATGTTTAATGAAATAATGGAAGAAAAATTCCCAAATCTAAGAAGAGAAATGAACATGGAACTTTTGCAGGCATATAGAACACCAAACAACTTTGATCAGAAGAGACCCTCATCATGACACATCACAATTAAAATTCTAGAAACCCAACACAAAGAGAAAATACTAAAAGCGGTAAGAGAAAAACAGAAGGTGACCTACAAAGATAAACCCATCAGGATAATGGCAGATTTTTCAATCCAAACTCTAAAAGCAAGGAAATCATGGAGCAATATCATCCAAGCACTAAAAAAAACATAGATGCCAGCCAAGACTGCTATATCCAGCAAAATTATCTTGTAACTTAAAGGGAGAACTTAAAACTTTCCGTGACAGAGACAGCTTAAAGGAATTTGCAGCCACTGAGCCAGTATTGCAGAAAATACTTAAAGGAAACTTGGACAGTGAGAGGGAGATCAGCGACACCAATGACCCCAGAGAAAAAGCGACAATAGCTAGAGGAGAATGAGCTGAGAAAAAAAGTAGGTTAGTAATCAGTGAAATATGAGTAAATAAGATATGAAAGTTAGGGAATTCTGAAATAACTAGATTTGCCTTCATGCCTGTCACTTTAAGTATATTTTTGTGGTATAGATTTAAGTTCATTTAATGTAGCAATGTGATATAGTTTTTACTTTGTTTTGTTGTAACAATTCACTTATTAGATCACTAATAAAAGTTTATCCTAAGGAAACTGATTGATGTAAAGATAACCTTGTGAATGCACAAATATGCACCTTCCAGTATTCAGCTAAGGCAACCGAAATTTATTATTTTTTCTTCTTTCCCAAATTAACTATCCTTTTGAACTACATGCTTTAATTATTTTCTAGTGTGAACTGGTGGGTAAGGCCAGGTTTAACAACAACAACAAAGATGTAGGAAAATATAGAGAAAAAAAACTTTTGGTGAATATCCCAATGAAGGGATTGGTTGGATTCAGAGAGGCGATATCAAAATTTGACTACTGTGAACCCATTAGAGGAATAGGAAGCTGGGGTAGAGTGGTGACTTGAGTGACATGACTTAGGCGCGGAAGATTAATATATTAAACACCGTATGGTTTCTCAGACTTGGAAAACCTAGAACACAGACATTCTTTGGAACCATATGAAGTGATAGCCAGAGCCGGGGGAAGGGACATGGAGGGGGTGGGAGGGTGGAAGATGGGAAAGGATTGTGAAGTTGATGTGATGTACGAAACACCCAAATTCATTATAAATACTATGTATTACATTTGTATATTAATAAAAATAGTGGGGGAAAATAAAAAATAAATAAAAAAAATCTACCTGGGGCCAGGCCGGGGAAGGATGGAAGGAAATGAGGACACGTAGATGAAACAAGTGTGGCTATGACCGTTAACTGCTGAAGTCATTTAGTGTGAGGTGCTCTCTCAATTACTTCAAACCAGGAAGTACTATAGGGGAAAACAGAATAGCCTGGAAAAACACCAATTCTTGCTAGTTTTAAATGCGTAAACAGACTTCTTGATAGGACTTGTTAACAGTGTCAGAAAAATACAGACAGTCCAGACAATTTTCTAGTGAAGTTCTACCAAAAAATGGTTAATGGAGCCGGGCATGGAAAGGCAAGCTTGTAATTTTAACACTCAGGGAGGCTGAAGAAGGGGGATCACAAGTTCAAGGCCAGTCTGGGCAAGTTAGCAAGATTCTGCCTCAAAATTTAAAAAATGGTAAGAGCCCAGGCAAAAAACTCAGTGTAAAGGCCTTGGGTTCCATCCCCAGTACCATTGAATATCTGGTAAAAAAAAAAAAAATGTAAAAACTGGCTGATGGTTATGTTCAACTCTACCAGACTTTTTTTCTTCAAAGTTCAGATAAACTTCAGAGCACAAGAAAAATAATTAAGTACCCTCTCTATACACATTCAAAAAAAGATGTTACTGCTCCAATTATACAGAGGAATATTATTCTGAGTAGTTTCTTTGAAAACATAACTTTTTAACAGTGGCAAACATGTTTTAAAAAGCTATCTGTAATGAAGTCTGTTGTCCTGTAGACTACTATAAACTCAAAACTTACAGCAAAGATAATGGCCCAAGCCATTTGCCTTCAATGGAGTTACATTCTGAAAAACAAGACAGGTAGGTGACATATACTAACACATTCTTGTCATACATTCCTCTTCGACAGAACATATTTTTAAAAATCTCATATCTTACCTGTTCCAATATCCAGAATTATTGTCAAAATCCTGAGGCACAATATTAGAAAGGTAAAAGGTTTCAGCCATGGCTTTCTATGAAAAAAATAAAAATAGTAAGTTATAGTGAAATGTCTTGCCCTTTCAGGTATTCAACAAAGCATAACCAGAAAACTCGCTCCTTATTTACACACTGGCTCCAGGACATGACTGACAAGAGCATGTGATTAGATACATGTGAGCTGGAGGTGTCTAGGGCTCACAATTATGCAAAACAAGGATGATAACGTAGTAGAACACAGAAGTCTAAACACACAACTTCTCTAACATGAACAACTGTAGTACAAATAACCAAAAGAGCAAACTGAAAGAGTGATGGGAGAGGACAAGGAGACAGAGTTTGGAGGGAGGGTGATGGAGGAGGAGAGAGGATGGGAAGGGGTAAGCAAAAATGATCCGGACACACTGTTTTATACACCCATTCCTCAAACTGAATGTAATTATTAGGTAATGCAAATACTAATGAAGAATAACTTTGAGGGGAAAAAATAACTAAGTAGTTTGGTGTGCTTAGCTTTATCATTTATAAAAATCCAAATCATATCATGATTTTCGAGACCTAAAAGTTTCCAATTCATAACTTAAGAGTAAATTCTGGTTTTAAGTTTCTGGCAGATAATTTCCCAACAGCCTCAACTTTTAGGAATTTTAAGAGGTACAATAGAAATATTAGTTCAAAAGTAGCTAAGAAGAAAAACCTTGTTTTTATAACCTAGGGAACATAAAATATATTGGTGCCTGGATCTAATCTCCAAGAATTTATTTTTTAGAGAGTCTGGGCACAAGGATGTTTGTACAATGCCCCATGTGAGTAGAAATGAGTACCCAGATTGAGAACCACATCAACTGTTTACATAATAAATATCAACACGGTGAAAATCATTTCTCCCCTTTTTGGCAGGAAAATTATCTTAAAGGAGACCCAAAATATAATATATGTATGATTCATGATTAGATACTGGATCCAAAAGAAAAAAGCTATAAAGGACATAATTAGTACAGTTTGAAAAATCTGCGTATCAGTTATATTTTAGATAATAAATACACAAAATATATCTGTACATACTTCCAGGTACAATACAATTATCATATATTCAAATATCCATTTTCTTAGATCATATGTGCTCCTGAGCAATCTATTTAGGAATACTGCCATGATGACAACTTTCCGTGAATAATTTTAAAATGTACACACGTGTATGTACATATATAAATATATCAAAATATAAAGTAAATATACATACACAAATAAGTGAATGTATCAATATGTATATATAAAAAAGCCTTTATATTATATAAAGTAAACATAACAAAATATGATAAGTGCACTATCTTTTCTACAGGTCTGATTTTTTTTTTTTTGAGACAGGGTCTCACTCTAGTCTAGGTTGAACTCACTAAGCAGCCCAGGCCAGCCTCGAGCACACCGCAGTCCTCCAGCCTGAGCCTCTCGAGCACTAGTACTACAGGCATGTGCCACCACCGTGTCTAGCTTAGACAGTGCTATAGAACTGAATCCAGGGGCTTGCGCTTGTAGGCAAGGACTGTGACCACTGAGCAACAACACCAGGCCCCTGAAAATTTTCAATATATAACTTGGGTCATAAGGTTAAATACTATGTGGCTTCTCTAATATGAGAAACCCAGAATACAGGCATTTTATAGAACCAAGTGGGTGTGATAGTGGGGGGGGGGGGGCGGAAAGGGGAACAAGAGGGCCAAAAAGCAGGAGGGGAAGGGACTGTAATGGTGACGTGACATAGGATGCACAACATACTCAGGCCCAATGGAACCACAGCACATTGTGCATACATACATGCGCACGGACATATGTGTGTGTGTGTGTGTGTGTGTGTGTGTGTGTGTGTGTATCTATGTATGTATGTATATGCTAATAAAAATGGGGGAAAAAGTCAGTTAGGGCTAGTTGTTAGTCCAATGATAGAACATTTGTCTAGTGCGATGAGGTCCTGGGATCTAAACAAATAAATAAATAAATAATATGAGTAACTCCAGTTGTTATTTTTTAGTTCCCCATTATGTAAAATTTGGTTTTCCTCATTTAATCTGTTTTAAGATGTCTTAGCATCTGATAAAACAAGAGAAAAAGACAGAAGTCATAAAATTAAAATAGAAATCCTCCAGTTTTAAGATTTGGTGCCTCATTTATCACCCCCAAGTCCCATGGTACACATAACATTAGCCCCATGTTCATATTTCAAATATGCCTACATTCGAAAATTTGTTATTTCCCGCTGGAGCCATGTGTCCTCGTGACCAGCCGCTTCCAACATAGTCCTCATTGAAGGCACTGAAGGGTGAAGGGATGCTAGGGTCAGGCTGGAACTTACAATGCTTTCTGTCTGCGTCCCCTGAATAAAAGCACACAAAATCAGTAGGACAAATTTATCAACACGTAAATGTCCCTCCAGGTTCTCTAAGCAAGGCAAGCTGACTGCTGCTGGCTGACGTCTCTACAAGCAGCTAGTACTAGGGACTGCATGCCTCAAGTTCCTGGGATAGCTCGGATAATTCATCTGAATTTAGAAAGGACTGGTCTAAAGCAAGAATGCTTTTCATACAGGGAAGCCATCTCCTATCATTTTGATTCTGGCTTTTCCAGTTAAAGAAAGATTATGTGAATAGGATGTAGGTGAAAAGCAATGATCGACTGAATAGCTAAGACATATAAAAAGTTTAGATACCAAATAAACTCATTTGTCAAAAAGACCCCATGTATTGTGTTTTGTGCAACAGTATTTTGATCAAGGTTTTATGTTCTGAAATGACGGATTAAATATAGATATGCAACAATGTGTGCTGGGCAGGCCCAGCCTGTAGAGGGAGGGTGTCTCTGATATCTTGCTTATTGCCACTTACATCATGACAAAACACACTTCTACATAATGACTTCTACCCAGAAATTTCTAAAACTGAGTATCTGAGTACCACATAAGAAAAAGAAATTCCAATTTTTACTTTCTGATCCCTCCAGAATGATTTGCCACAGAGCAGATCAGCAAATTCTAAAACTACATTTTCCAGGGTCATAAAGTCACACCTTTTTAACCTACTAAAACTATGAGGGCAAATGGAATATACTTAAGGCCACTCTTCAAAGTGCAGTGTCTGGGAATGGTGGCACACACCTGTCTGTAGTCCAGCACTCTCAGAGACTAAGGCAGGAGGATCATAAATTTGAGCCAAGCCCAGACAACTTGGTGACCTAAAAAGATCAAAATAACAATATTTTTTTTTTAAAAAGAGTTGGGGATGTAGCTCAGTGCAAAAGCACTACGTTAAATCCCTGTTACCACAAAGAAAGTGTAATAATCCCCAGTACTAATAAAGTGTAAAAAGAGATGGAGATCAATGAAGTTACTGATTCTAATATCAAAAAAGTTAAGAGAGCCCAAGCTTCACAGTAAAGTACTTCCAATAACTAGCTTTTTAGAATCACTTCAAAAAAATAAGGAGAAACCTATGTGTCATTAACTTTGGAATCACTTCCTTGTATACCAGTCATCTCCGCCTGGTGCTCACTGCCCTTAAAAACTCTGGTGGGGACTGCCAAAGGCCTAAAATGCCTTCCTTGAGAAAAGAAGCAACTTTTCTCCTATCAGGTATTATCTAATGGCATCACCAGTGGAAGACTCCATTAAACCACATGCAGAAATTGAGGTTCCCTGATCCTCACATGCTGCAAAAATTTGAGGCTCCAGTTTGCATAATGGCCACTTGGTGGCCTTACTTCATCTGGTTTTTGTTTTTGTTTTGTTTTGGGTTTTTTTGGTTTTCCAGCTTGATTTCTCTCCACCAGCACCAGGACAACTCCCATGTAAGTCTCCTACAGCATGCAGGCAGTTTAGTCTGTTCTGCTGTTCCCCTGTCGGGTCCCAAGTTAATTTTGAGAGAATCTGCCAGAAGTCAGCCTGCTTGGCTGCGCTGAGGTCCTAACTCTAATCCTCCCGCCCAAAAGGCTGTGGAATCAAAGACGAATTGCCAGGCTGCCCTAACCTCCCTGCGTTCTGGCTTTGCCCCAAACAATGGCTTGGCAATTTTCTACTCTACTGTTACTCTTAATGTTTTAGTGATTTTTTAAAAAATACTTTTTACAAACTGCTTGTTAATAACATTCTTGTGGTTTTCAGCAGGGGAGTGAGTCTTGAGTATCTTAGTTTGTCAATAATGAAAACAGAAGATCCTTTAAAGTCAAGTAACACGCAGCTATATTGCTATGTTTAATAATACTAACGGGCTCTATTTTACCGCCTCAAAAGCATACAACTCATAGGATTTACAATATGAAACACACCACTATTCTTATATGCTTTTTAAAATAACTTAATAGCAAAATAAAATCAGTAAAATTAAAATTCTGCTGAGCCTGATGGCACAGCTCTATAATCCCATCATTTTGGGAGACTGAGGCAGGACTACAAGCTCCAACCCATCCTGGGCAACCTAGCAACTTAGAGAAACTGTTTTGAATAAACAATTAAAAGCGACTGTAGGAATAGCTTGAATGAAGGCTCTCCTCCTCAGTACCACCAAAAAAAAAAAAATTCCTCCTATCTTAGGAACATTTTCTGTTATCTTTTAAATGTATTAAGTTTGAAAAATCAATGTTTCTCTCTCATTCTCTCTCAATCTCTCTTCTTGAGACAGGGTCTTGCAATGTAGTCCACGCTGGTCTTAAACTCACCACATAGTCCAGTCTGGCCTCAAAGTCACAGCAATCCTACTGACTCAGCCTCCCAGGTACAGAATTACAGGTGTGCACCACCACACCATGTAAGTGGTGCTGGGGAATCGAACCCTGGGCCTTGCACTTGCTACACAAGTGCTCTAACCACTGTAATATTCCTCCAGCTTGATGAATTTCTCTTGACAGAAACTTACAATCAACTTTCAATTTCCATGATAAAGTTTTCAATTATATCAGTCTCCTTCTAAAAGCAAAGATATTCCACATCTCTGTTGATTACTGTTTATCTTAGAAAGGTACACACCCATTTTACTGTCAGTACTTTCTTATTCACAGCGGCATACCTTGTAAAGCAAAAGTAAGTTCAAAATGGGAATAAACAACTACACTAAAAGGTAATATTCTCAGGCTAGAGAAATAGCTCAACTGTTAAAGCATTTGTCTAGCAAGTGCTAAGTACCCGAGTTTGATTCCCCAGCACCACATAAGCTGGGGGTGGTGGCCCACATCTGTAATCGTAGCGTCAGGGAGGCTAAGGCAGGTGGATTGCCATTAGCTTGAGGCTAATCTGGGCTTCATAGTAAGCTCAGAACCAGCCTTGTCTTCAGAGGAAGACCTGTCTCAAAAAAAGGGTAACATTCTTAATATCTAATAGAGCTACTACAGATTAACCAAAGACTATATCTCAACTGAAAACAGGTATTCTTTTACAGTTTTACAGAGAAAAAAAATAATTCACAAAAGGTTATTTCTCACTGATAATAAACATGAGGGAAATCGGCTATTAAACTTATAAAGCTAGCCAACAGTGGGGGCAACATGCCCGTAATCCCAGCGCTCAGAAGGCTGAGGCAGGACTGCCATGTGTTCAAGGCCAGCCTGGGCTACACAGTGAGCTCAGGCTCTGACTGGACTTGACAGAGGCAGACCCTGCCTCAAAATAAATAAATAAAAATAATTTGGGAAAGCTTAATAATGTTCACCACAGAGGAGGGCGAGGAGTAGTGCCAACACTGATGGTAGGTGTACAAACCGGAAGAACCTACCTAGAAACCAATTTTAAACTTGTTATCAAGACTGGATAACCTTAGCTAAAGGGATTTTCCAAGATGCAAAGACCCACAGACAAGTCTACCTTTCCAGCCTCTTCTCACGTCACACACGCCCTGTGCCAGTTATTCTACGGCTGTGTTTTACTTCCTACAGGTATGAACTCCACTTCACATTGCATTTTTAAAGATAACAACTGTGCCTCTTTCTGGCAGGAAGGTTCCTAACCTTATACCTCATGGCCCACCCAATCTATGTCATGTCGAGGAAGATTCGCCCATCCTCAGCACACTTTCCCACTAATCAAGGTTGTGCATGCCTGCTGTACTCTCATCATCCTCTACTCTCCCTTGTTTTGCTATCCTAACTTGTATACGCTTCCTTCAGAAAAGTTATAATCAACTATAATTATGCATTTAAAACTGGTTTTATGGGCTGGAGGAATGGCACAGGGTTAAAGTGCTTGCCTTGCATGGGCAAGGTCCTGAGTTTGATTCCCCAGCACCATGTAAATAGGGTGTGGTGGTGACACACCCATAATCCCATCCTTACGCAGGATCACAAAGTTACCCTATCTCAAAAAGGGGGGGGGGGGTGTACTAAGGAATGGCAAAGCGGCTATCAATTCCCCAGCACCACATAAAGCTGAGTGTAGTAGAACACGCCTGTAATCCCAGCACCGGGGTGGCTGAGGCAAGCAGATTATCCTGAGTCCAAAGCCAGCCTGGGCTACACCAGTGAGTTCAGGACCAGCCTGGGCTACAGAGCGAGTCCCTACCTCAACAAAAAAAAAGAAAGAAAAAAATAAATAAATAAAATGGCCTGAGGATGTAGCACAAGGACCTTGGGCTCTATTCCCCAATACCACACATACAAATGAGTTTTGATACATCAACCCACTCCCCCACCCCAATAATGTCATAGTGCAGAGATGACCTGTGTCACAGCTATCTTCTCAAGGCACAGTGCCAAACTCATGGTAAGCATTTAAAATATTTGAGATAAAAAATGATGTTTGTTGTAGTGGTACTTATGGCAGTATCCTAACTCCAGCATCCATCCCTCAACCTCTGCGATAGCTGGGAAGGGTCGGGCTCTCTGACTGCTAATCAGTGACCATGCAAGTATGATTTTCTATGTAGGTTGTGAAGTAAAAAAGACAGAATATTAGCAATGATCTTCCTTGTTCTAAATTTGAAAACGTCTTTCATCAATGGCGTTATTTTAATTTTCTTCCAACCACCTACCCACGATCTTGCTTTTGGATATGTGTTCCAGAACCCATCTCGGCACCCGCTTTGCCTGATCATACGACAGGGCGTGATTAGTGTAACACCTTGCCTCTGTTCCAGCTAAAGGGAATCCAAATTGTTCCAAGACAGTCTTTTCTGCGGATTCTAAAAACAGAAAAAAGGGGAGGGGCCAACAATTAATAACTCTTATTAAGAAAGGAATAAGGTGCTGAAATTTACAAAGAACTGGATTAACAGTCAAATCAACCAGATCTCACTTTTGCAATTATTTATTACATCACAGAAAAGAATTTTGGAAAGCACTAGTTTTGCCTACAGTCAGTCACTAGTTCAATCAACATGAAAGTCCAGCTATGACGTACATATGACGTACACTTTTAAATAAGGAGCCATATGAGGGCGTAGCTCAGTTTGCCTGAGGCCTTGGCTTCCGTGCTCAGCACTAAAACTAAACAAATTAACAAGGACCTCATCTTAAATGGTGTGGAAGAGCATGACTGTAATCCCAGTACCCTGGGAGGCTGAGCCTGGGTGATCACAAGTTCAAGTCCTAGCCTGGGGAGCTTAACAAATAAGAACCTTATTTCACTTCACATTTCCAAATCTAACTCACAAATTTTAAAAAAGGAAGGTAAAAGAAAAGCAGCACTCAAAGATTCATGTCATTACTAGTAGTCATTGATACAACTGTATGAAAAGGAGTCTAACCTGACTATGCTTTAACAGTAGAGGAATGGCTCAGCTGCTAAAGTGACTGCCTAGGAAGCGCTCAACCAAATGCCAGGTACCCGAGTTCGATTCCCAAGCGCCACATAAGCCAGGCTTGGTGGCCCAAGCCTGTAATCCCAGCACTAGGGAGGGAGGCATGAGCAGCAGCGGCTCAACAGTGGGTTCAGAGCCAGCCTGGTCGAAAACAAAACAACAACAAAGAAAAAACGTTAGTGAAGGCAAGGCCCTTCTCCAGCACCACATGAAGACTAGCTGGGCAGGAGGAACATATCACGAGTTCGAGGCCAGTCCGGGGTACATAGTGACTTCAGAACCAGGCAGGACTACAGAACAAGGCCCTGGCTCCGAAAAAAAGGCGCAGGGACAAAAAGCACAGCCTCACCTTTAACTTTCCTAAAGGCCATCACTCGCTGCCAGCCTTCTGAAGGTTGTGGTACCGACGCACGGGGACGCGGCCGACAGCCCAGCGGGTCGCGTCTCCCAGTCGGCCCTCCGCCCGCCCCGTCCGCCTCCACCCGCCAGGTGCGCGGGCGGCAGGCTCGGGAGGGCCGGGAGCCGGTCCCGCGCTCTGCTGGGCTCAGAGGTAAGGCTGCGCGCCGACTGGCGTGGGCACCGGGGCAGCGGAGCCGGGCTCGCACCGGGCCGCCGGCCACGCGTCCCGTTCCGTCATCCGCGCTAGCTTACGGCCAACGCTGCGCCGGCCGGTGGCGACCGACAGGGCACTCCGCGCCAAGGGACGACCGGCCTCAGTCGCGCAGGACCGAGCGCAAGCGCGGCGCGCCGGGCGGCGGGGTGGGGCGCGCAGCGGGCGCACCCCGAGACCTACCTTCCGGCGCCCCGGCTGCCGGCGCCGCCTCCGCGCCCCGGCTCCGGAACAACGGCAGGGCCGCGAGCCCTGCTCCGGCGGCGCCCGCCAGAGTCCCGGCCACGAAGCCGCTCAGAAATCGCCGGGAGCCTTGGAAGCGGGAGAAATTCTTGGCAGCCATGACACCCGGCGGCCTTCCGCCAAACGCGCACCCGCCGCGCCGAGCCCGTCGCCGCCGCGGGACCGCCACCCGCATGCGCAGCCTGAGCCCTGCGCACGGAGCCTCCCGCCCCACGACCTCGCGGCTGCCGGCCCGCCACTCGCGCCGCCTGGTGGCAAGTGGAAGAGCGGGCGCTGCCCGCTGCCCGCTGCCCGCTGCCCGCTGCCCGCAACCCGCCAAGCCGGCTGGGCCAAGAGGCGATGCCGTCTGGAGTAACTCCTGGCGCGCACACATGCTCTTAAGCAAGCATCTTCAGGCTGTTAATAGGTGAGTGAACACTAGGACCTGGTCCGCTAGAGCATTTCCAGAGCTGAGTCCAAAATGTTTTCTTATGTGGTACTATAGATTGAACCCAGAGTCTTCAATCCCCACCCCACACTTTTTTTTTTTTTTTTGAGACAAGGCCTCACCTGGGCTACCCTAAATGTCTTTATAATGCCTGGCTTCAAAGTCACATTGTATACAAATCCCTCCTAAAACTAGCTTCGTACCCACCCACCCCCCAGCCCCCTAGAGTTTCTTGGCAAGAAAGTCCTCCATTTGCCTCAAGACCCTGATGGAGTTCAAAAGTCTGAACCTCCTCCACTCAACTGCTATCTACTTTGGCTGTACTGTTTCACCTTTCTTAAGTTTTTGTTGGTTTTTGTTTTGAGACAGGGTCTTGCTCTGTAGCCCAGGCTGGTCCTGAATTCATAATGTAGCTCAGGCTGGCCTTGGACTCCTGGCAATCCTCCTGCCTCTCTGCCTTAGCCTCCTGAGTGCTAGGATTACAGACCTGCACACGCCCAGCTTATAGCCCACATGAGCCTTGTAAACTCACCTGATTTTCAAAATGTAATTGGTACTTGTGATCACACGCTACACCTGCATCGTGCTTGGTGTAACCACCACTTCCCCTACTCCATAAAAACCCTGCTTCGCAACGGCTCAAGGCTCTCTGCACAGATCCACTGCGTTGGTGAAGTCTGAGAGACTGAGTTTAAGCCCGAAATAAAGGCTCTTTGCTTTTGCATGCATGCTCGGTCTCCTGGAGGTCTTTGGGGAATATGCAATCTGGGCATAACAGTCGCAAAGGAAGGACATATATGAACTCACACCCACTCATAAATGCCTTCACTTGGCTATAAAGTCACCGGCTTCCCTTCCTTGTGGACTTAGTTCTTCATAGAACCTTCATGTTTCTCATTTCTTAGCTATACTCTTCATGTCCATCATTACTCTGCAGGCCATTTCTAATCACGAACTGCACAAGTGACATTGTTTGGACAGCCTCAGACATGAGGCTCCTTCGCCCAAGAATGCCTTTTGTGAAGTTGTGTTTTATAATTTGACTCTGGTTGTCTGAGCAAAATCAACCAGAGTTCTTTCTAGGAATTTTGGACCAAGTACTGTCTGCAGGTAGCAAAGCTGTGACTCATTAAACTCTGGCACTGTCAACAATCTTGTTTCCCACGACACAGACAAGTGAGCGGAGGCATCTGGACTTTCACTGATGAATGGAAGCAAGGCTGAGGCACAAGTGGGAAAAAGCCTACAATGCCCTGACCCCAGCTTCCAAGAACCCTGCCATTCCAAGGGTTGGGTGGCCACTCTCCTCATCCTTTCATTGAAGCCTCCTGTCTGCCTAATGGTTTCTGTCACTTGCAATTTAAGACTTCTGAAAATACGAGCAACACCCCTAGATCTGTAGACTTCAAGGCCACTTCAGTAGCTTCCACCAGAATTTTTTAAATGGTCATTTAAGGTTTTCTCAAGGACCCTGAAAAGAAATAATAGATGAGTTTTGCCTCGTCTGGATCCTGTATTTGGAAACAACAGTCAATCTCTTCTTGACCCAAAGAATTGGAAGAGCTGCCTTTCAGTAGTGAAACTGCCTTTGGGCCTGTCTGCCTATCTATATAATGAAGAGACTGGACTAGTCAGCAGTTATCAGGGGAAATCTAGTCTTCCCCAGGGATGTGCAAGTCTTAAGGGACGGGAGGGCAAGTTGAATGGTGCCAAGCCCTCTTCTAGTTGATCACTCAGACCTGCTTTTCTAAAACTACCTTTTGTGTCAAATTTCTTTGATGAAAGAATTTCTCTGTTAATAAAGGGGAAATTTAACCAGATGAGCCAAAGGCCCAACCATTCAGTTTTCATGGCTTCAAAATCTATCAAAAATGTCAACCTTTTAGGGCCAGCCTGGACTCCAGAGACCCTTCTCAAAAATAAGTCAACCTTTTGCCTCCCTTTCCTTTTCTGTTATCATTATAGGCAATCACAAATAAAAAGTGAACTTTCTAAATCTGAAAGACTAAAACATACCAGACTGGATAACCTGTCCCTAAATGTCCCCTCAATCAAAAATTTTTCCAGAAGTTTGAAAAGGGCTCTTAATCTTCAAGGGGTGAATTAAAAGGAGGCATTAATCACAATAAAAAGAAGATTCAAAGTTAGTATTTCTCCACTTAGGCAAATACTAGTATTGAGCCCGAAAACTCTTTTTAACCTCAGAAAAGTGATTTCTGAGGCTTACCTATTTTCTTGGTGAGAATGTACAGACCTTCATTATTTTATTACTGAGATACCATGTTTAAGCTAAGTGTCGTGGTACACACCTGTAATCCTAGAACTCGGGAGGCTAGGGCAAGAGGACCACTGTGAGTTTGAGGCCAGCCAAGTCTATATAGTGAGTTCAGTCACCTTAGATCTTACTAAAGAGAAACAGAGGGAAGAACTTGAGGCCCCCAAAATAAAAAATCACCAGCTTCTGTGTTTCTGAGTGTGCTTTCGGCCTGATGTGGAGGAGCCCGCCCTCTCTGCAAAGAGATAGATAGGTAAAGCTTCCTACTTTGGTTCTTCACCCTCCCATGTCCACCTTGTTTACACAGACGAATCCCTGCGAGTCAGTTCTCACAAGCCAAAATTGGAATGGCAAAGCTCGTATTCTGCAAGTTCCCTACAAAACTTTCAAGGCTTGTCTGTTAGACTTACAAAAACATTATTCAAGGTGGTCTGCAAAGTATAGGGATAGCTAAAGGAGTAGCATCTTGGGGAGATGTGAAAAATACATTTCTATGCTCTGCAGGAACTCACCCAGAATCCTGGAAAGTACATTTAGGAGAATCCCATCATGGCCCCATGTAGGCCCTGAACTTCTGAATGGCAGCAGCTCCACAGAGCCGTGGCAGACTAGGCCTGCCACCAACAACTGCACTGTACCAGGGTGGAACTCACACGCTCACCCATGCTCGCCCTCTAAAAGGGGAAATGACATTTTAATTTCAAATGAAAAGAAACTTCAACCCAATGCCATATGATTAAGAGAGACAACAAGTTGTTTTATGATGATTATTTTATTTTCATATACAAAAAGATAAAACTTGAAATAGTTCTAGAGTTTTTCTCCTATTCTGTTGGGGTGTGGCTGCTTCTTCACACAGGGGGAAAAAACTACATTCACATCGGTTTATTTGAGGACCCAGTGCAGAGTTTAAGCAGCAAAACCCCAACTTAGCAGATCTAATTTCAAATTTGACACTCATTTCTAAAATTACCACAGTAAAAAGGAACAAAGATCCACTGCAAATGAATGAACTATGATACAAATGTTCTTACCAAAATGTTTTCATTTTGCAACTGTAATTACATAGATGTCTGCTTCAGGCCATTTTAGATGTGTGTCAATACATACATACATATATATACACATATATATATATATGTATGTATGTATGTATATACACATATGTCACACATATATATGACATATACATATATATATATATATATGTCACACTTTCCAAATCCAGAGGGTAACAGCAACAAGTTTAACTCTGGTGTATATATGTATATATTTTTAAACATGACACTTTAGTATAACTTTTGTTAATTCAGTAGTACAAGCTATTTCCGGTCTACAAAATTTTAATCATATAGCTACAAGGGTGAAAAGTGACCTATCACATTTACATCTCACATATCCTGGTATACAAAACAGTACTTATAGAATTTGAGCCAAAAACTAGAAGTCTTTTGTTTTATCATTTGCAAGAGCTTCCTTGCCTCTACAAGCCTTAAATCAGATACTAGTCACAATTCCAGAGTCTGCGATTACTCATCATTTTAAACTGTGAGAAACAGGTGAATCCAAACTTAATTACAGTTTGTATGTACAAATTCGATGGCTGAGCTCAGTAAGACTGAGCTCCCATCTTAAGCCCAACACATACATTCTCCACTAAGTCAGTCAATTCTTAGAGTTTTCCTTCTTTTCCTTACAAAAAAATGTACAAATTTAGAAGTAGCTGGTCAAACTGATATGTAAGATGGTAAATAAAAGGTGTTTGTTCAAAACTGGCCTTGCAAATTTTGCACTACGCTGTCTGCTTTTAACTGTACG
Organism: Ctenodactylus gundi; assembly: GCA_004027205.1. Classification (NCBI taxonomy): domain Eukaryota; kingdom Metazoa; phylum Chordata; class Mammalia; order Rodentia; family Ctenodactylidae; genus Ctenodactylus; species Ctenodactylus gundi. The sequence continues at coordinate 154,301 of PVKB01001164.1, forward strand.
TCTAGTACCTGCAGAAAGTTCTTTTCACAAGAATTGACATCAAACTTGATGTAACTTAAATTTACAGTACTGTATAGTTATCAGATTCAAGGAAAAATGTGGAAAAATATTAACAGGTAAGAAACTTGGCCTTTGCCGTTACCATTAAGATCGGTCAAATTCATAAGCAGATTCCTTTGCACAGTTGAAAAATGGCAGTATGTGGATTTGTGGCATGGAACTGAAATCTAGAATTACGTTTCTATCTGCGATAACCCTCTCCTGCAATTCTCAAGTGCTACTCAGTTTTCTTCACATTTTTACAGAATTCTAGAAAAAACAGGGGGTGGGAGGAAGAGCTGCTGTCATTTTAACAACTGCCTCCCTGTTGGTGGTCTTAGCTTTCACATGGGTTCCTCAGGAATCACTTGTCCCCAGGCGACCTCTGACAATGACTTAGCCATACTCTCAAATTAAAAACCAGGTGTTGCCCCCTCTCTCCTGCTCTCCTCTCTGTCACTGTTGGTTAAATCTAGATGACTGTACCTCTTCTTTATGCAGAAGTTATTTCTCTAAACATATGCTTAAGTTGGGACAGTCCTCTGAGAAAACCCCACCTGGGCCAAAGCACTTGTAGAGACTGAAATTAACAGTCCACTGAACAGGGCAGAGACCAAACATTCAGAGGACTGAACCGGGACCCATGTGGAACACAGATCTAGTGTCCCACAGTCAGCAGGACAAAAGGACAGCCCAGGCAGGTGGCTCAGATGACTGAATTCCTTTTAATCCTGGTCTGCCACCTACGTCCCAGAGACAGAAACTGAAATGTGGTGACTACTGGTTGAGCATCTGAACTGTATTTTTTTTTTTAAAAAAAAGGCTCTTTAAAAAATATATTTATTTATTTATTTAAAATACAATGACAAACAGCCATATACCACAAGGCCTAATTTCACAGCAACATATGCTATAAACATCTTCCCCAAATGCACTGTGGTAGATGGTAGGTTTTCATCCTGCCGTTTAAAGGAATGTTCTACGTTTGAGCTTTAGTGACTGGAAATGTGTTATAAAGAGCTTGTCTTTGGGACTAATTTGCGTGCAAAACCAGCCAGTGAAGTTGCTTTGCCTATTCAGACATGACAGAGAGAGAGAGAGAGAGAGAGAGAGAGAGAGAGAGAGAGAGAGAGAGAGAGAACGAGAACTGAAAGTGGCAGAATACAGAGGGGCACAGGAAGCACAGTTCAGATGCCACTCCAGACTGACTCCACAGGCTAGGACAAACTTGCCAGAAGTCCCTGTTTAGCGCCTGAGAAGAACTCTGCTTTAAAATAAGTGCCCATACATACAGCAGGGCTCCTGCACATGGATGTCAGAAGTCTGCAATATCAAGAGGACCCGGATGGTGACACTGTTCAACATGAGGTCTGAGGTAACTGGTTCTGAAAATCCCTGGATCACAGAAGTGCATCCAGAAATTAGAGCTAGGAAAAAGGAAAAGAGGGAAGGGGCTGGGGCCAGAAATAGACAAGTAGGAAAAAAGCTTACAGCAGTTGCTTTTGGGAGAAGGAGAGTGACAAAAACAAAGGCACGAAAGAATTACATTCCAGACAGGTGGCTGGAGAGCAGAGAAATGTTCTTTTATGGGAAACAGAGAAAAGAAATGAAGGGTTGGTTCCTGGAGTGCTACTAGATTTGCCAGAACTATGTTCGCTCCCAAGAGGGGTGAGGTGTAAATACTCTATGCCAAAATGAACAGAAAGCATAGCTGGTTTTAAATGACAAAGGAAGGACTCTCTTAAAATAACTATATCCAGTGAAGCCCTGGAAGCCAGCAGGCAGAGGGCAAGGGACTTGCTTTCATCTGAGCCTGGAATACTAACTAGAATTTAGCTTACTTACTTCCCTTGTATCCTCATCAAAAGTCCCACCCAAATAACCAAGTACTCTGTACCCAAAAACCAGAAGGCTGCAGTAAAGTCCACCTTCCACATGATGGCAGTGATGCTGGCCTTTTTAGAAAACTTTCAGACATCTGAAAGGTGCCTAGCTGTTACTGAGGCTCTAGGCTTCACCAGTGGGCTCCAGGTTAATTTGACAGATTAAAGCAGTTAGCCAACCCAAAATTCTCACCTCAAAAATGGCCATGATCACAGGGGACAAACCTAACAGCTCTCCACTTATGTGAATCACTATGTCCCTGGCCCCACCCCCACCCCAACCCTACCCAGTTCTGAGGAATTACTCAACTGGATAATTTGGTCCTAGATAATTCAGTTTGGTGTAACTCAAACCTCCAAATCCTCTTCATAGGCTCTGTAGCCTGAATCTTACTCTGTTCCCAACTTGCCCCAATCTGCACCCCCAAAACATTTGTTCTCGCCAAATACCCTCACATGGTTATATTCTGTGACAGGCGCTTACAAATGAATTTTAAATCTCAGGATCCTTTGTTCAACAGAAATCTCAGAAGAAAATGTACATCTCAGACATTGCAGGCCCCTCTCCCCTCTCTCACCCCTTCTCCTCCCGACCTGCAAGGAGCCAACCTGAAGCATCACTGCACTACGCAGCCACAAGTGGAGTTTTGGCCAAAGGAGACCATAAACTGACTCCAGGCTGCCAGTGTATACAAGAATCCTTGTGAATGCTAAGTGGAAGTTCCACAGCATTCATGCTCCAGTGTATAGTTATCCTGAAAGGTAAAGCTTATTAGCTCTGATTACAAAAGCATTCTCATTCAAACTCACCGAAGTTTATAAAAATAATCTCTGTGGTATAAAACAATCTCCACACTGTGTAGAAGAAGTCTGTCAGATGACAAAACTAAATATATATGAAGAGCTATAGATCTGTTTAAAGTAAAACTTCAAGTGTCATGCCTCTATCTTATATAACCTAGTCTTTTATTTACAATGCTATCTAACAACATTGATGCAAACATTATTAGGGAAGTCAGGGAAAGGGCCCACAAACAACCAACTGTGAACATTTCCAAGACTCAAGACAACTCACTCATTCACAAAAAACCCCATCCTCATGGGCCTGAAAAACTAAGGAATCACATTTTTCATTAATTGTGAGCTCAAAAAAACGTAAACTTTCCAAATGAATGTAACGCTTTGCTGTAGGCATCCAGAACAGACCACGTTTGAATCACATGTTGCATATACCCACATAGACTCACATAAGCATATACCCACATGGCCTCCTTATATTTCTTTAGTGCCCAGTGGCTGTTTTAACAATAGTTCTTTGAGTTGCCTAAGCCCTTGACAATCCAAAGTCACTGCCCTGGAGGGGAAAAAAGTCAGTGCAGAGCTTATCACCACACTGGTACTTAGGGGATATACATGTTAACTCTTCAGGAGAAAACACTTCTTTTATTTCTGTGAGCTGCCAAAGGAGCAAATAAAGCATCACTGGATTTGGCACTACAGGGTTACATGGAGTACCACAATCAAGGCTTCATTCATACCTGGAAGATACCAACATGAACATATTAAAAACTTAAATAGTGGTAAATTCTTTAAATTCAAATTCCTGTCCAAAGCTGGGCTTGGTGGTGCATGCTTATAATCCCAGCATTCTGGAAGGCTAAGGCAGGAGGATCCCAAGTTTGAGCCCAGCCTGGACAACTTAGCAACTTAGTGAGACCCTGTCTCAAAATAAAAATGTAAAACCAAAAAGGCTGGGGAGGTAGGTCAGTGTGAAGGCCCTGGGTTTAATCTCCAGTCCCTGGAGGATTGGAAGGGGGAGACTCTCATTCAAAACAAAGTTACAGTGAACTACAAATGGGTGTAAGACAAACATTCAAAATATCCTACTAAATAAGTTAGACTTTATTTGTTGATAGTTGATGGGCCTTTTGAACTCATGAATTGTTAAAAATAAATGTGGTTGGGTTAACTGAATCAATTTCCAAGGGAGTGTTTTAAATTTCAATAATTTTCCTACAAAACTAAATCACTGTCTCAGAAAACTTTTCCAAGCCCTCTAAAGGTTTGGAATACATTCATAGGTTGACTGCTGGTTACAAATCAACAACCCAGAATCTTAAAGAACCCCGAATACATTACATATTTAAAATATAGACTGAGAAAACACACAGTTCATTAACTGAATTGCTGGGCCTGTTCATCCAAAATACAATACTGATCAAGACTTAAACTTCTCATCACTCTGCTGAGCATGATAGCTGCTGAGTACTTTATAAGCCTGGCTTTTCAAACAGTCACTGACCAAGAAAAATTCATGTCACCAGAGTAAGAACGAGAAAAGGTTACTGTGCCTCCTTCTCCAGCTGACTGTTCCCCAGAGCCAGGGTAGGCAGATGAGTAGATGTGCTGCGCTTCATAGAAAGAAAGGCATGGCCTCAAGCCCCTGAAATGGAAACCAGGTCTAGCCACTCCTCCAAAAGTGTGTCATCAAAACCCAGCAGGCTGAAATAACTGCACTGAAAACCAAACTGAAAGAACTTCTGGAAACTTGTTTCCAATTAGACATTTTTTTAGTCAATCAAGTTCCTCAGAATATCTGGCTGTCCAACTGCTCGTACCAATTCTAAGAACATACATACCTATGCTTACTGTATTATCTAGGGGAAGAAAGCAAGGAGCAGATTCTGGGTTACCAGCAGGTGCTAAGAACCTCACATACGAAGAAAGGCAAAACTGTGCAAGAGAGTCATCCAGTTTTCCCACTTCTAGATGGGACAGTCACTTCCCTGCCTTTGCGGCTTGAGCCAAAGGGTCACATGACATGTTTTCCCAGCCACAAAGAGCATGGGGATACTGACTACAAAGCTGGGCTTGTCAAAAGAAAAACTACTCACACTACCTAAGCCAAAGAGCAGAGCTGGAGGGCAAGACATAGTCAACTGGGGAGAAGGACAACAGCGCAACCCACGGGGCCACACCCTGTGCTTCCCAAAGTGTCAAGTCCAGCCAACAGATTTCGCTTAGCCTGGAGGGACAAAACTGGTAGCATGGAGATGCCGGAATCCTTCCTTTGCTGAGAAGAATGCAGATGAGGCTCTTGCCTCCTGAAGATGATCAAAGCCGAACAATGTTCTTATGCTACACAATGGCTCGCCAGTGCAGACAATAAATTCAGAGTCAAAAGCAGCAGGCACCTCCTTTCCTTGCAGTGAGGCGTCCTTCTCCCCAGGGCACCCATCTGCAGCCCTTGCCTTCTGCTAGGAATCATCTGACCCAAGAGAAAACTCAGTTTGTTCTCTGACACCCTTCCTTCACTAAGGGTCCCCTGTAGGACCTTGTGACACAATGACCTCTACATTCACCTGTTCCTTCCCTGGGTCATTCCTGGATTTCTATAGCTCAGGATGACTTCACACTATTTTCACAGGTATCTACAAGCAGAACTTTCTTGGCTAAGGCCCATCTCCACAGGGCGGAGCCTACTAAGACAATGGCACACCAGCAAGGAAGGAGCAAAGATTCCTGGTTCTCTTCCAGAACCTTGCCTTTTCTCACCCTGATGGGACAGATAATCTCACAGGTAAGGAAAATAATGACAGGCCCTACTCCCACCAGTCTTCTACAGGATTGGTGGCAACACATTGTTTTAAATAATTTTTTAAAGTTGAAGTACTCTGAGCTTCCCCAAAACAGATCTGTGTGAAATATGTGGGGAAGTACAGACAAGGAGGCCCTGTGACCCAACTGCCATTGTCATCAATGCAAACTATGGCTCCCCTGCCAACAATACATGACTTTGGGCAAAAGGCCCACTAGAGCTCCAAGAGCTGCATCTGGAAGGAGATCTCCATGTTCCCACCATCAGCAACCAAGCATACTGAATCTGATGGGCACAACTGACACCACAATATGAAGGGAGACACAGAATGAAGACCCAAGAATTGGCACACACCAAACAGGTACCACCTCCTGACACTCATTCTGAGGTCAAGGCCCACAGGGATGCTGCGGTGGCCACCCCGAGAGAAGGCAATAGGCTGACCTACCTTCCCTACACAACCTGATTGGGAGGTCCCATGCCACAACCACAGCTCAATACGACTCATGCATAATCCAAACCAGTACACCTAAGACAAGCCACTGGAGGAAATCGAAAACCAAAGGGGAAGTTGAGGCTTAGCGTTTGGCACTGGGTAGGACTGGTGATTATTCCTACAGTGAATTAGCTACATCTGTTAGTGGTTTGTTTCTTCTGAGGATGAAAAGGAGAGATGCCCCCCACTGCCTGAGGAGAAAGCTAAAGAAAGTGGATATGGCACTTTTTAATAAATACTTTAAAGCTTCTTAAAGAAATAAGTGGAAAAGAAAAGCAACTGCTGTAAGGCCTGTTTTGTGGTTAAAAATTATTCTGAGGGAAGAAAATACCATAGCACAAAATCAAATAGAGAAAAAAAGAAAAATACGACATAGCTTACCAAAACCAAAACCAAAACATCTGTCCCATAACCATTTGGCCAGACCACATTTTGACTCATGAAGCAAATACTGAGCTCTGAGAGGGAAGCTAACTGGCCTCCACAGCACCCTGTGTCCAAACACCAGGTGAAAGGACAGCCCAGCAGCCAACCTAGACACCACACACAGCAAGATGAGCAAGGAGCAGCCACCCGATTGTATGGTGTACACCCCAAGTCTGGCAAAGGGTGAGACTCTCCACCTGGACCCACTGCTCCAGAGCAGCCCTCCTGGCACAGTGCAGGTAGGCAATGCCTCTTCCAGGGACACTGCTGCTAATCTTCTGAAGGAACGCACTCTCAAGTAAAATCAGCTTGTGTGGGTGAGTCTAAGGCCCACTTTTACCAAGTTAAAGTACAGATGTCTTTCTGAACATCAACCAATCAAGTTATGGGAAACATCTGAGCTTCCAAGCAGCCCAGGAGGAGGCTCTCTTCAGGTCAACTGATCAGGTCAACCTCTCCCATCACTGGCTAATTTGCTTACCTTCACAATTAAGAGATGCGCTGTTCTTAAATAAAAGTCTACAGAAATTGGAACAAAAAGCCTTCACAACAAGAGTGACAAATGCCCAGACTCAGCCCGGACAACCAATCTACAGTCGGTGACAATTATTTACAAGGGGGCTTTATCAAATAAAAATGGTAGTACTTCCTAGACGACGAAGTTTTTTTTCTTTTTCTCCATTTTTTAAACTTGTCATAAAAGCCAACTTACATTAAAATATACTTACTATGAGACAACACAACTAACAAAGTACATAATAAAACTTACACAAGTAGAAAATTCTGAGGTATTTCTGGTTTGAGGTGGTCTGTGGTCGTGAAGTTTTAATTCTTTTAGTTTTTAAAATTTAAACCTCGGAAGCCACATAGCAAAGCATGTGCATGTATGTGTATGTGTATGTTTTGTTTGAAAAAAAATTTAGCATGTCTTATAAATTAAAAAAATTCAAATGTCGAAACAGCAGCATTAGGAACATTCACTGACTAGAGCAAGGTTATGGCATAATAGTAAAATAGATTTTTTTAGAATATGCACCACTTTAAGGGGTTTGGAGAAAGCCATGTCCACGAACCACAGAAAGGGGTCAATAAAGTCACTACATGGGTGGAGCCAGAGCTGCCAGGCCACAGGGTCATCAGAGACAAAGGCCCTGGACAGGGCCCTACAGGTATCCTCCGGCCCCAGCTGGGCAAGGTGCCCATCAGCATTTCCCTGAGCTGCTCCAGAAGGAAACAGCATTCCTCATTTCCTCCATGAAAGGTTATTTCTTAACAGCATCATGCCTTATGAAGAATGTTCACTGAACTGATGATTTCTGCCCTTACCTCATCTTAGAATCTAGGCAAAGATACTGTTTTGTCCTATAGTCAAGCCCACATTACTGAAGGAATGGGGGGAGGGGGGTTCCTGGTCAGAACTGACAGTTGAAGCAAAGCTGCCCCTGTTCTCAGACTTTCTCCAAACCCCATGCTTGACATCAATGCTCAGCCCCCACAAGGTCCTTGCCCTCAATTCCTGGTTACCTGAGAAGTAGCCTCCATAGCAAATGATGTTCCTCCACATGCGCCCGAGTCCAGTGTAGCTCTGTTCCAAACCCAACCCCAGCACCATCCTCCCTTTTTCAACTCCAGTCCAAACCATCCTTGTCCTGATCCCAGTTTGTCCTCGGTCAGGACAACACCCGTTAGATCCGTGAAAGACACATCTGCTGTTTCTTAAGCTCACTGCCTAAAAATGGGAGAAACACAAAATAAAAGGTGGGAGGAAGGGGTGCAGGTGGAGGGAAAGGAAATCCTCTTCTGAGGACGGTATGTTCTTATGTAACAGTCTTCAAAAATTCCTCTAGTTGAGTTTGCAGCATTAAGTTTCCTAAAATAGGAGAGGGGTTTCTTTGTGTCACAATTCTGAGTCGACAGACAAAGAGAAAGCGGGAAAACTAAATCCCACAGGACAGGAGGTGGCTGGGGCTCTTCAGCATGGCGCTGGCTCTGCTTTCACAGCTCAGCACCTCAACGCCTGCTGACATGGCCGCTGTCCAATACAGTAGAGCAATATGCTGGTAAAAACTGATCCAATCCAAAAATAATATTAATAATAATAATTATAATAATTATAATAATAATAAAAAGTCAAGGTAAAATAGCAGCTGCATTTTATGTGTTTGTTGGTTTTATGAGATTTCCAAAACAAAACACAACTTTGTTTTCCTTTTTTCTTCAGATCCACTGAGTCTGGAGAGACATTCATGTCCTGGGCTTAGATGCTGGACTCTTTAGGAGGCAGGTCCACATTGGTGACAGAGGTCACCAGGGAGACAAGACAGTCCGAGGTAGTGCCGTTGACCGACCTCCGGATCAGGGATACCCGCTCCTCTACGCAGCCCGCAGACAGGCGAGCCTCAGCATCGTGGTCCCAGCATTCCTCAATAGTCACACAGAGCTGGGCCAAGCCCTGCAAAGCAGTGGAGAAGATGGGAAAGATATCCCTGTTAAGGCTCCTCACTAGGGATAAACACAGGGAACCATGAACTCAGTAATGCTCCAGGCAAGCTTACAAGCCCCAAGTGTACCAGCAGGACAGTTAGCCAAGGGAAAGTGCAGAGATCAGGGAGCCTGAGACCATTCATGACCCATACAGCCCCAACTAAGAGTTCACTGAACCACAGCATAGGATGGTGAAAGGCCCAGGCCCTTCCTAGAATAGGCCAAACTGCCTGCCTTGGAGCAGTATTACTCAAATCAAAGCAAAGCCCCAAAACAAAGGCCCAAAGTATAGCAGTTCAGTCACAATGGGACTAGGAGGAGTGCATCCTATCTTACACTTCCCGAAGGTCCATGAAACATGGCAGTCTTCCACCAGGCCCTACTTCCCCTTGATCTCAGGCCCCTGCTACCTGTGGAAGGTCCCCTTCTTCCACAAAGGCCCTCACCGGGTGCTTCAGCCAATGATCCTTAATAGTGGGCCTCATCTTCTTATGTACAACCACCTCCTGCAGCTCCTCCAGTGAAGGGTGCTGGCCAATCTCCTCCTCAAAGGGAAGCATATACTCATCCACAGGTCCTAAGAGAAGAGAGAGCCTAGTGGCATCACCCAAGGCCTGTGGCTCCCTACCCCAACCTGGGCCACCAGGGCCACCCTTTCACTCACCATCCGCAGCCTTGCAGCGAGATACAAGCTCCCACAGCACCAGTCCCATGGCATACATGTCAATGCGCAGGAAGGCATCTCGCTGGAAGTTGATGGCTCCCTCAAGCACCTCGGGAGCCATGTACCGTCTGGTACCTACCTACCCAAGGACAGAGAGGCAGGTCTTCAGAGACTAACCACACACAGAGGCACAGAAGCACACTCCACTGAGCTAGAGCCCGTGTGCTCCAGGCAAAGCACAGACAACAGACTTCAGAGCAGGGTGCCAGTAGGAGCAAACCCCAACTCACCACATCACAGCAGAGTTACAAATCAGATCAATGATAATTTGAAAATATCACACGCCATAGACAGCACTGGTCTGAAATGCAACTGTTATAAAATTCTTGCAGAAATAACACAAGGAACTACAGCAACAATGTGTATTTTATTGAGATAAAGATTTTTTAAAAAGATAAAAAAAGACCACTTAAAGATATCAATGAATGTTTTAGGGTGACATGCCAGGCTTTTTTTTAGCTACTTCTTCTAGTTCCTGGTTTAGATGTTAGTACATTTTTCCATATTGTTTTGTTGTTAGAGACAATTTCTCACTGTGGCTTTCCCACTGGGTTAGCCTTGAACTCAATTTGGACCCAGGGTGACCTTGAACTTGGAGCAATCCTCCTGCCTCAGTCTTCTGAGTCTTGGGATTGCAGGCATGCACCTCTCTGCCTGGATCGTCATGTTTTCTTATTTAATATAATCAGAATTATAATTCCTAATTATAATTGAATGAGAAAGTGACTGAGGCTACAAAGCGAAGTGGCCAAAATCCCAACAAGGAATCTCTAGGCTGCTCATCTGACCTGGAAGAACCACCAACCTCCCAGGCCTTGGTTCCCCCACTGGTAAAACCACCGCCCTTTTCTATGAGTTCTCAGAAACTATTTCATTTACATTACTCTTGCCCCTGTGCCTCACCAGCTAAGTACTAGGTAACCAACATGGACCAGTACATCACTTCCCCGGCCCGGGCTCATTACCTGCCCGTGGGTGTCCCCTGGAGGTTTCCCTGGCTCAAACCGAACAGCCAGACCAAAGTCAGCCAGCACGGCTGTGAGGTCACTCTTCAGCAATACATTCTTGCTTTTAAAGTCCCTGTGGAGACAAGCGTGCCTAGGTGAAGCAGAATATCATGACCCACTCTAACCCACACTTAAACACCTAAACTCCAACTCCCAGGTTGACTCTCAAGATCCTGGACTCTGTACCCCACAGACCAGACCATCCCACCCCATTTGGAGGACAGGGTCTGTGCCCGTGCATAATGGTGAGGCAGTTTCAGGAGCCCATGCAGCTGTGGGGATCCCTCATGGCCTTGGCTGCACGACTTTTGCCAGGATTGGCAAAACAATTACTACCTCAGGGTCTAGAAAGAGACTGTCCCTGTCTCCAGAGTATCAAAGCTCAACCTAAACATTCTCAAGAGTGTTAGGGACAGGAACACTGTTCTGGAGTGCAAGTTTTCTAGAAAGAATTTATAACATTTACAATGTAGAACAGAACAGGAATTTAAATTTAGCTTTCCAAGGATCCTACAGAGGCCATATGAGTACAGCTCCACCCTTAACAAAAGAGCTACTTTGGGTCCTCAACTTTCTCAGCATTATCTCAGCCTGCTGGAGGGATTGAACCAGGTAAATAATGCACACTAATGTCTTGGCCCACTTCTGGCACACTTAGTATGCACCACTCTTAAGTTGAAACACCAGGCAAGAGTCAATAAGCTTTTGATAAAGCTTACAAAAATAGAAATTTTACACAGTCAACCTTCTTTGTCATTCCTACTCATACCTCTAGGGCCTTTTAGCTTGGAAGTCTGCAATTCAAGGCCTTTCCCCCTCCTGTCACAGAGGCAGGCTAACCTTGTATGAGATGTTGACTAAATCACTCAATATCTCTGCAATAGTCTCCTTTCACCTGCAATATGGGGCTAAGAGCATCACTACCTTCCAAGGCAGTAACAAAGTTTCAATAAGTTGGCATTTCTCAAGCACTGAGAGCAGCTACAGCCATTTATAAATAGTAAAGTACAAATGGTGGTGAGGTAATAGGTAGGGAGAGTTGGGGGGGTGAGTATGGGAAACTGAACTCAGGGCCTCTGCCCTGAGCTATATCCTCAGATCTGTTATTATTTTTTATTTTGAGACAAGGTCAATCTAAGTCATTAAGTCAGCCAAGATGGGCTAAAACTTGTGACCCTCCTGCCTCTGCCACTCATAGTGCTGGGATAGCAAGCATGCATCACTATGCTCAACTAACACAGGGGTTCTTAAAAATACGGCTCAAAGACCCCAGAAGATCGCTGAAACTGTTTCAGGAGATCTTAAAGGTCAAAATTATTTTTATACTAATCCTTCACTTACATTTTTTAAGCTTATCTCTCCGGAGTATACAGAGGACTTCTCCAGAGGCCACATGACAAATCCTTATTGCTCTGACAGACAAGAGAATGTGTCTGTGTTCTGCACCATCAATAGACATGACCTGCATATACAAAGCTTTATATCAACAGTACTAACAGGTCCTAACTAAAGCCACCTCAAGTAAACTGACAGAGCTGCCGGAACCACAGATGGATGTAAGCCCCAAACCGGAAACCTCAGACTGCGGTAAGAGTGGATCCAGGAGAAGTGGGAAATGACAGCAGCTGGTAGCCCCAGCCTCCCAAAACACCCCTGCAGAAAGTGCAAACCACAAGATTCCCCTAGAAAATGCCTCCTGAAGCCTAGGCCAGCTTGGGAGGAGTTGTGCTTGGCAACCATAATAGGCAATGACATAGGTAGGAGCATGAGCCTGAACTGTTTAGAGTAAAAGAAGCCTCAGATGGGCCAATTGAGGTTTTGGGGTCACTCTTAAATGATGCCCAGGAAGAATCTGGCAATAAGAGACAGCTGCGGAGAGGAGAGAAAGGCACCAGCCTCTGCAACAGCTTTCAGAGGGTGGAGAACCCTGGAGGAGGGGAGGCAGGACAGGCAGGGGAGTTTTGCTGAGTGGGCTGGGTGTGATTAAGACTCCTCAGAGGCCAAGGAATGTTAGGTTCCCCCCTCACTGCCTACTTCCAGCACAGACTCAGAGGACTTTAAGCTCCACACTCTCACACACATTCAAAGAACCTCTAGGTGAGACCCTTTTAAAGTGAACTACCTCAATAACAGAAACATGAGAAGACAAGTCAACAGGACACACACAGAAATGCCTAAAGCCCCAGAAACTAATGTCATGGGCCCTGAAACACTGGAACTCATAGAGAAGGAAGTCAAAAGACAAATATACAAGTTGGTTTCTGTGAACAGCCAGTTCAAACAAAATATTCTTTTAAAAATGCAAGCAATAATGAGCGGGTTTTAAAGAGGAACTTACTAAATAAATTGTGGTCCTAATGAATACAAGCTTACTGAGCATATAGAAGACACAAATAAAATGTTGGCTGAGGTAAATAAGGAAATGCTAGATATGAAGGAATATTTTGATAGAGAAGTAGAAAATGCAAGGAGAAATCTAGCTGAAATTCAGGATATAAAAAATTAATTTGAAATCTGAGGAAGTCAGCTCAAACACTACAAGGACAGAATTTTAGACCTTAAAGATAAGGCTAAGAAAACAAATACCTTAATTAGGCACCACTCCAAAATTACAAATGAGCAAAGTAGCTGGATACAACAGCTGATGGGTGATTCTGAGAACAAACCTCAGAATTATGGATGTGGGAAAAAGAGCAGAAGACAGCACCAAGAGTATAAAGAATTTATTCACTGAAATCATGCAAGAAAATTTCTCAAATCTAGAAAAACAAATTAATATTCAGGTACAAGAAGTTTACAGAACACCAAATAACCTCAACCAGAAAAGCAACTTGCCACAATATATCATAATCAAAACTTCAGAAATCCACAGAAAGAGAAAATATTAAAAGCAACAAGAGAAAACAGTTCTTATTTTACCAAGCAAGGCAAACCCACTTAAGTTACTCCAGATTTCTCAATGCAAACTAGAAAGGCCAGAAGAGCCTGCAGCAAAATCTTTCAAATATTAAAAGAAACCAAGGAAAGCAAGTATCAGCTCAAGTTGTTGTATCCATAAAAATTATTCCTGAAAATTGAAGAAGTAAAACTTTTTCATGACCAAGAAACTTCAAAACAAAACAAAACAAAACAAAAATAAAACTGCAGGGCTGGAGGAATGGCTTAGCAATTAAAGCACTTGCCTAGCAAGCACTTAGGCCAGTGCTAAGTACCAAAGTTCTATTGTCTAGCACCACATAAACCAGGCATGGTGGGAACATGCCAGTAATCCCAGCACTTGGAAGACTGAGAGAGGAGGATTGCTATGAGTCCAAGGCCAGCCTGAACTCCATAGTGAGTTCAGAATCTGGGCTATAGAGCAAGACCCTGTCTCAAAAAAAAAAAAAAAAAATTGCAACCAGCAGCCCAGTATTGCAGAAAATACTTGAAGGAACTTTAGAGAGAGACAGACAGACAAGCAGTACCAAAAACACAGAGGAAAGGAAGCATCTAAAGAGAAAGTGTAACAAAAAGAAAAAGCAAAGAACCAACACCAGAAGAAAAGATTCAGTAAAAATCTTACAATTATTTTCTCTCAATGTTAAGGGTCTTAACTCACCCATCAAAAGACACAGCTGAGCGGCAGAGTGAATCAAAAACCAAAACCCAACCATTTGTTATCCACAAGAGACACACTTCACCCACGAAACAGCACATACACTGAAGGTAAAAGGATGGAAACCAATCCTCCATACTACTGGAGCTCAGAAACAAACAGGAGCACTGCAGACTTCAAAACAAAAAAGACCAGAAGAGACAAAGATAAACACTACATAATAGTGAAAGGAACAATTCAACAGGAAGAGCTCACAATTATAAACATATATGCACCAAATAGAGGTACATCAGTTATATACACAGAAACTACTGGACATGAAGGCCCAAACAGGCACCAATACAATCATACCAGGGGACTTCAATACCGTACTCTCACAAATAAGACAGATCGACCAGACAAAAAATCAACAAAGAAACATCAGAGCTACATCACACCATGGAACAAATGGACTTAACATGTATCTACAGACTATCCTATCCAACATCAACAGAATATATCTTTCTCTCAGTAGCACATGAGACTTTTTCCCAAAACAGACCATATCCTTGGACATAAGATATGCTCAGGGGATGAAGGAATGGCATAGTAATTAAAGCGCTTGCCTAACAAATGAAATGCCCTGAATTCAATTCCCCAGCAACACACAAGTCGAGTGGGGTGGTACACGCCTATAATCCTAGCAATCAGGAGGCTCAGGCAATAGGATTGCCATGAGTCCAAGGCTAGTCTGGGCTCCACAGTATGTTCAAGAGCATCTGGGCTACAGAGCGAGACACTGTCTCAAGGAAAAAAAAAAAGAAAGACATGCTTACATAAACACAAAAGAACTGAAATCACTCTCTGCGTATTTTCAAATCATAGTGGAATCAAAATGGAAAACTAGAAATCAATAGCAAAAGTAACTGCAGAACCTATTTAAATACATGGAGGTTAAATAATACACTACTGAACAAGCAATAAATTACAGAAGACACCAAGAAAAAATCAAGAACTTCCTAAAGTCAAATGACAATGGAAGCACTTCATACCAGAATCTGTGGAACACAATGAAGACAATATTAAGAGGGAAATTTATAGCTATGAGTGCACATATGAAAAAAACAGAGCAATTTCAGATTAACAATCTAATGATGCAGCTCAAAGTCCTAGAGAAACAAGAACATGCCAACTCCAAAGGTAGTAGAAGGAAGAAAATAATAAGAATCAGAGAAGAGATCAGGGAAATTGAAACTAACAAAAAAAGAAGATCAACAAATCAAAGACTTGGTTCTTTGAAAGGATAAGCAGCCAAACTAACCAAAAGGAAAGAAAAAATTCACATCAACGAAGTTAGAAACGAAAAAGGTAAAATCACAATCACAACAGACACTGTGGAAATCCAGAGAATTATAAGAAACAATTTGAAAACCTATATTCAAATAAATTCATAACTCAGAAGAAATGGATAAACTCCCTGACACATGATATACCAAAACTGAACCAAGATCTAGAAAACCTAAACAGAGCAACAATCAGGGATGAAACTGAGGGACCAATAAAGGATATACCAACAACAACAAAAAAGCCTACCACCTGATAAATTCACTGCAAAATTTCATCAGAACTCGAGGGAAGAGTTAGTACCAATGCTCCTTAAACTATTCCATGAAATTCAAAGAGAGGAAACACTGCCCAACTCCTTCCTGGAAGCCAGTATCATCTTGATCCCCAAACCAGATAAAGACCCAACAAAGAAAGAAAACTACAGGCCAATTTCCTGAATGAATATAGACGTAAAAATCTTCAGTGAGATACTTACAAACAGAACACAACAAATTATTAAAAAGATCAGAAACCATAACCAAGTTTGGCTTCATCCAGGGATGCAAGGCTGGTTCAATATACGCAAATCAGTTAATTTAATACACCATATCAACAAAAGCAAAGACAAATATAACACGGTCATCTCAACAGATGCAAAAAAGCCTTTGACAAAATACAACATTCTTCCTGATCAAAACTCTGATGAAAACAGATAGGACCTTACCTCAAGCTGATAAAAGCAATTTATGACAATTCTACAGCCAGCATCATCCTAAATGGAGAAAAACTGGAAACATTTCTTCTTAAATCAAAACAAGACAAGGTGTCCACTCTCACCACTTCTATATAACAAGTGTTCAAAAACCTAGCTGGAGTAATCAGGCAAAAGAATGGAATGAAGAGAATATGCATAGAAAAGGAAGAGGTCAAACTATCCTTATTTGCAGATAACATTATCCTTTACATAGAGCACCCCAAAAACTCTACTAGAAGACTCTTAGACCTAATAAACAAATTCAGCCAAGTTTCAGGATATAAAATCAATCCACAAAAATCAGCAACATCCCTCTACAGCAACAATGAAAACACAAAGAAAGAGATCAGAAAAACAATTCCATTCACAGTTGCCTTAAAGAAAATTAAATACCTAGGAATCAAACTAACAAAGCAAGTGAAAGACTTCTATACTGAAAACCATAGTACTCTGAAAAAAAAAAAAAATCAAAGAGAATTTTAGAAAATGAAAAGACATTCCCAATTCCTGGATAGGCAGAACCACCAGTGTCAAAATGACCATACTACTTAAACTGACATACAAATTCAATGTAATCCCAATCAAGATACCAGCAGCATTTTTTATAGAACTAGAAAAAATGACTCAAAAATTTATATAGAACCACAAGAGGCCAAGAATAACCAAAACAATCCTAAGCAACAAAACAAAAGCAGGAAGCATCATGATACCAGATACCTTAATTACATTACACAGCAACAGTGATACATGGTTTGGCACAAAAATAGACAGGTGGATCAATGGAACAGAACTGAGGTTGCCAAAACATCCCTGGGTACCTTCAGCTATTTGATCTTTGACAAAGGGACCCAAAACATACACTGGAGTAAAGATGGGCTCTTTAACAAATGGCACTGGGAAAACTGGCTAACCACATGCAGAAGAATGAAACTAGACCCTCAACTTTCACCAAGCACCAAAATCAAATCAAAATGGATCAAAAACTTAGACACTAAAATGGAAACTTCAAACCTGTTGGAAGAAAAAGGAGGCAAAACCCTGAAGACATAGGTGTAGTAGGCAAGGATTTTCTCAATAAAACACCCAAAGGAAAACGGATACCACTTGAGACCATTATGCTCACAAAATGAATCAGACCCAGAAAGTTAAATATCATATAGTTTTTCTAATGAGAAAACCAAACCATAAGAAAAAAATGTAAGAGATATGGAAGAAAACAAGAAGATGGACTTTGTGGAGAGGGTAAAGGAAATTGGGGTTGGGGAAATGAGAAGGTAGGAAGGGGAAAGAGATACAGTATGTAAATTTTAAAATTTTCAAAAATATTTTTAAGGGAAGAAAAAAAATAGTAAAATTTGATCTTATGCTCAAAGAAAAAATAAAAATTAAAAAAAATCTGAGAACTGCTGAGCCAACTCTCCAAAGTACAGTAATAAAGTCAGCATTTCTTCATATGGCCATTAGAGAGCACCAGAAAACTGGCATGGGAAGCCATGCAATCACCAGGACACAGGTGAAGACCAGATTTCATGCCCAGATTCTGTTGAGTATCACAGGCAGACTAAGCATGTCTGAAGAGTCAAGACCGATTCCATACTCTGCTCTCACCCACCAAGCCTCCCTATAGGGCACCTGCTAACCCAGGTACCTGTGGGCAATAGACGGCTTGTGGCCCTCACCACGGCACCAGGGCACATCCTCATGCAGGTACGAGAGGCCTCGGGACATTGTCTCTGCCACATGACACAGTTCATTCCATGTGATGATGTTCCCCTTGAGGTAATCCGTGAGGGAGCCCTAAGAGAAGGGAGCAGAAAACTTGGGCACAGGCTCTGGGGAAGGACAGGAACCGACCTGAACCATTCCACCCTAGGTAAGAACTTTTCAGTGACCAATGGCTGTAATGGACAGTGAGGACAATGAAGCCTAGGGACAGAGCCAGAGGTGTTCATTGTCTGGACACCTGTGGCAAGGGTCACTAGTGATGGACATCACCACAGGACCTTCCCATCTCATCCTGGAGTCTCTCTGACGGACATAGCTCACCTTGTCGTGGAAGGCTGTGATGAGCCACAGTTCCACCTCAAGATTGGAGCCTCGCTTCTCAGCGGCAATGAACTGCAGCAGGTTCTCATGCTTCATGCCAGGTGTGCTGAAGATCTCCCGTTCACTCTGCCATGACTGCTTGTCCTGCAGTGGGAGGCACCTCAGCTCTGGGCTGCCAGCCACATGGTGCCAGGGCAGGATAGCCACCCTTACAGTATCCCCCCACTGAGCCTCCTGCTTCAGCACAGAGCTGAGCCCTGGAGCACCAGACCAACAGCAATCCTTGGGATTGCTTAATGCTGGCACTGGTGGTCACAATCATGACCCCTGGGTCTTAAGGAAGGGGAGTAAGTTGCCTGCTGTCACCTGACAAGAGAAAGGCACCCCCAGGCCTGGCTCTGCTAGTTGTCCTGGGCAACAGCTGAGGTGGTGAGGACCTAAGCCTTGAACGGATCATCCCATCTGGATGAAAAACCCATAAACCAAAGCAGATCAAGGTTGGCAAAGCCCTACCCTCATCCTTCCATGGAAATTCACTGTTCTGCGCCATCTTTGGAGCAGCCAAGTGCAACATGTGTATCTACTCCCAGTAGGACCACATCTCTCTCGACCTACTACGTATTCAGAGAAATTCTAGCCCAAGCTACATTTGAGGCAGGCTAATCTGCAGCCCTCCCAACACTCACCTGGAGCGGAAAGATCTTGACAGCCACGAAGTCGTTCATGAGCTGGGCCTTCCAGACACAACCAAAGCGCCCCCGAGCCTTAATTTCCAGTAGCTGCAGTGGCTTCAGGCCCACCAGAGGGGAGGGGGGTGGAGGCCCAGGATCCTGGGAAAAAGTAAAGGTCTACGAGTAAAGGGTCTGGCAGGACTCCCATGCCTCCCACACCCTATCCCAAGCCTGGAACCGTCTCACCTCATGGATGTCCACATGGCCATAGGGGGGCTTGCGATGCCGATACATCCAGAAGGCCAGCAGGACGATGAGGGAGAGGCCCCCAATGGGCAGCAGCGAGTAGGCCAGCACCGTGAGCAGGGTGGGGGCTGTCGGAGGTGGCTCGTACGTGACTGGGGGACACATGGAGCCCTGCGTCACACAGCCCGCCCACGTCCACACCACCCAAGGGCCCTGGGGCCACTCCCCAGCCAGCTGGGTGCTAAGCACTAAAGGCAAGGGAAAGGGTCAGGACCCTTCCTCCCACCGGCCCCTCACCTTCTGGTCCCCCTGCCTCTGGCAAGTGGGTGAAGCGTTCGTTGCAGAAGTTGCCTTCACAGCAGCAGAAATACACCTGGGGGTTCTCCTCGGTGGCCACACACTCCTGCCTGAAGGCAGAGTTTTCCTTATACCCCCTCTGGCAGGGGATGCAAGACTGTGCCAGGCCTGTCCAGCCGAACCCCTCCCCACAAACAGCATCTCATGGGAAATCTCACCAGGACACTATGAGCACACCTTCCCCAGATCTGAAACAGAGTTGAGGAGGAACAGCCAGGGGTCGACATGCGCTGTAACCCCTCCTCAGAACTACGAGAGGGCAAATCCACTTGCGGAAAGCATGAAACAGGGCACACATCATGAGCCCCTTCCTCCCTTGGACATCCTGAGATTCGCACAGCCCTACAAACAATGAAGCACAGGCAACCTTCAGTAAAGGAGAGGGAGCTTCCAGCGGTACCTGTCGTAGCAGTTGAAGTCGTCCAGCCAGCAGCCCTTCTTGACAAGCTCGATGGTGCCAGAGCTGTTCCGCCAAGAGGCGTAGCAATGCAGCCGCTTGTCCTGCTCGCCCTCACAGCGCTCCAGGCCGCTCTGGTTGGTGCGCTCCAGCTCCCAGTTGGCGTTGTAGTAGATGCACTCTCGTGTCTCAGCCTCCCCGCGCCCAGAACCTGCACCCCCGGAGGGAGAAAGGGCTGAGCACATCTAAGCACTGCTGCCCCAAACCCCACCAACCAGCATACTGGGGCACTCTGAAGGAGGCTGGGGCGGTAAGCCAAGACACATGCATTCAGCACCTCTCAGTGTCCTGTGTCCCACCTGTACCAGCTCCCAGCTCATCTGTCCCCTGCAGCCACTGGAGGCCTAAGAACAAAGGGTGAGGAAGGAGGCCTAATTCCAAAGGTGAATGGGTAGGCAGCCTGCTGGACTGGTGGCCAGGTGTACAGGAGGAGCCCCAACAGGGCCTGTAGTTCATGGGGAAGGGGGGTGCTTCCCTATAGCCTCAGAAAGTAACAGAGGAGCCCTAAAAGCCTCAGAATCACTCTGTGCTTCAGAATCACTCTAAGCACAGGAGTCGGGCAGGGTGAGTGTTCATTAAAGACAACTTATTCCGAGGCACAGCCTAGATCTATCCAATGGAAATGGAGGCAGGCTCTCCACTATCTCACATCTGCTGCAGACCAACAGGACGATGTCTAGCGGAACTACAAGGAAGGTAGCTTCCCACTGCTCGGGTCTCTGCCTGCCCCTTGCTCCCTACTGCCTCCCACACAACTGGCACTAGTGTGCCCTCCACAACTCCCTGCTTACACTGCACAGGAAGCAAGAAACTTCTAGTGCCCTTTCTGCACCTAGTAACCAAAAGTGAGGCCCATACATGCATAGGTAAGGCTCCCAGCCTCCCTAAGGGCAATGGTTGCCTCAGGGAGGAAGGAGGAGGACTACTCGGTGCTAAATTGTAATCATAGATCAACCTTCCAGCTAGGCTTGTCTCTGATGACCCCCAGGCACACTCAATCCACTCCTGAACCCTGTTCTATCGCTTCCAGAAGTGTTATCCACGTAGCCGAACACTTTAATCTCCAACTGACTGTTCAAACACCTTCCTTCAAACATGTTCTCAAACATATACAAACATCACCCTTTCTCATCCCTACAAAACAACACCCAAGTTCCAGGCTCAGATCTACTCCACAGCCCCCATGAGCCTTATAGCCCTGAGCCGGGAAAGAGTATGACAACAAGAGAGCTTCTACCTTAGAGTCTACCCTTCACAGGACACCCACATGAAAAGGGGCAGTCAATGTCACAACTCCACAGAGCCATCCAACAGGAACCCAATACCAAGCATCCACACGGCCTTTCTGTAGTTCTTGGGCCAACTGTGGCGAGTAAGCTGCTACCACCTGTAGCTGTTCTCCCTGACCTATACTTACTCCGGAACGGACAAGGAGGGGCCAGAAACAATCCCAAAAATCCCAGCCAGCACAACAAAAATGTACTTCCTCATCAGTGCAAAAGGTGAGCCGGGGCACCCAGGAGAGGGAGCTCTGGCTGACACAGGGGTAAGGCAATGCTCTTGAGTTCTAGCACAGCTCATGACTTGATTTCCTAGGCCCATCCGAGAGGATAACGACTAGCTGGATTGTGGGAAAAGCCCTTATCAGAGGAGTGGTCATTCTGTGGTCAGGTTTACCCTTGCTACCTCCCTGCAGCGATACGAGGCTCTTCTCTGGGAATCTGGCCAGGGACAAGTAGCAAATCTCAAGTCTCCAGGAATGAACTAGAGGCAGAAAATCAGAATGACAATGCCCAGCCACAACTCTAGCCACCCAAGGCCTGAACCCTGAACTGTGGTAGGAAAAATGGCCTCTTGACCAGCCCACAGAAAGGACCTCAGAGTCCTGAGGGGCTGCACATGGCTATCTAGTGGCTTCTCCCAGTCAGGCCCTTCCTCAACCAAAGGGCTTAAGGTTTAGAAAGAGCACCTGGGGGACACGATTCAAGTAGGAGATTATAAAGGCTGAGCAGCAGCCAGATCAGTGTTGGTACCTAAGCAGCATCTGAAAGCTGAGCTACCAAAAAAATCATCCAGTCCAAAGGACCCTTCCTATTCCTAACCTAATCCTACTGCACTGATAGCAGGTATAAATGGAAGAGACATAAGGCTTGTACAGCTAGCCTCCAGGCTGGAGCTGAGCACTGCACCTTCCCACTCAGCAGCTACATCCTGCTGTCAGATCCTGAACACACTTGGTTTCTGGCTTAGCATCTCTTACCACCCCTGGCTACGAGGTACTTCCTACTTCATCCCTACAATATTACCTCTGCTCTCTCCCCCCAAACCAGGCCAACTCTGGGTTTTATCAGCCCCTGTGCTGCTTCTATCACCTAATTTGTCACCCTCGACTAATTGCCTGTTGATGTTTAAAGGAGTATTTTAGACATTCAAGTGTATGAATCACGTAACCAAAAATAATATCCAAGAACAAATAGCACTACTGATATAATGATCTGTATAAGAAATAAAACATTACAGATCTGCTCAATAACTGCATTCCAATGCTGGGGTTCCTCTACAAAACCAGAAAATTAATGAAGGTAGGGCCCTTGACCACCTTGGGTTCCAGACACATAACTAGATGGATGAACACACAGGTAGACAGAAAGTGTACGTATGCTGCTTACAGCAAGATTTTGAAAGGAGAGTATAAGGGTGGTTTTTGCCTGCAGCCCTTTTTTCTGTGGCTCTGAGGATTGACCCTGGGGCCTCCTGCATGCTAACAGAGTAAGTTCTCTACCACTGAGCAACATGCTCAGCCCAGGAATTTCTACTTCCACTCAAACAATGGGCAACAAGTCCCCAGTGCATGATTAGGAGTCCCAACAACAAACATGGAGTGATCCAAGGACGGTTCAGCTCTGCATCCATGGGCAGGACCCAGATGGCAAAGACTGAGAGCTTCAAACCTCAAGCTCTAGGTAGGACCAAAAGGCTCAGGATGTCACCTGAACTTCATCTAACCAAATACTCCTAGCAACTCAGAAAAATAGTCGCATGTATGTTTTTGATTATGTGATACACTTTTTTTTTAAGACAGGGTCTTGGGGCTGGAGGAATGGCACAGCAGTTAAAGCACTTGCTTAGCAAGCACGTGGCCCTGAGTTTGATTCCCCAGCACCACAAAAGCTGGGCGTGGTGGCGCATGCCTGTTATGTCAGCCCTTGGGAGGCTAAGGCAGGAGGATTGCCAAGAGTCCAAGGCCAGCATGGGTTACATAGAGTTCAAGACCAGCCTGGGCTAAAGAGCGGAAACCAATCTCAACAAAAATAAAATAAAATAAAAGACAGGGTCTCACTTTATAGTCCAGGCTGGTCCTGAACTATGTAGCCCAGGCTGGCCCCTGAACTTACATCGATCCTCAATTACCAGAATTATAGGTATGTGCCACCACACCGTGGGCTAATTTTTATCTGGTGCTAGAGAATCAAGCCCAAGGCCTTGTGCATGCTGGGCAAGTGATCCAATCACTAAGCTACACCGCCAAGCTCACATATAGTTTTTAATGTGTAAAATATTCCTTTAACCAGCAATAGGCAACAGTGGCAGACCTCAAATCCTACTCTGTCATTTCACAGTTGTGTGTCCCGAGCAAATTATCCAACCACTCTGGGACCGGGGTTGAACAGCAGTTTCTAAAACACATTTTGTGAGCGCTCAGAACACACCCCACACACTGATCATTACATCCCTTTCCCTACTGCCTACAATAGAGCCTCTGAGCCCACACATCTTACATGGAACCCACCCCATCGAGTCCTACCTCACAAGAGAGCTTTGCATTCAGAGCAAGGAGACATTCCATGCCTCTCCCAAACCACGCCCTGGCTCTGCTGCAAGCTGAAACCTCAGGGCCTCCCTGCTTCCTCTCTCCTCCCCAGCTCTGTTTCTTCATGCACTCAGCTATTTTTAGCTCTGGCAATATTCCAATCCCACCTCCAAGGCCACTTCCACCATAGAACAGATGAAGGCCTTCCACCCACACCCATGGAAGCACTGCACTCAAGACCAGGAGGACCTGGCCAAGGGGCCGCCCTACCTAGATGGGGAGGAGGCACTGCTTCTGAAATGCAGGCGTCTGCTTCATAGCACTGAGTGAAATGTATCCCAGACAACTGATGGGCCAGTTCACCTCTGAGCCAAAGCAACTCAACTACTTGTCCCCAAGGAACCAAGAGGCAGGCTCTACCTTCCAGAGAAAAAAGTTCCCAGGTTCCCCAAACCTTCTGTACAGGCAAGGCAGAGAAAAATCTCACCCCCAAACACACACATACTGTAAGCATCGCTTCTACTCTGCAGCAACACTGCAGCAGTGGGACCTACGCAGACCCCTTTCGGTGCTCAAGGACAAGCACTAGGAGGCCCTATCTATCTCCCCGAAGCATCTCAGTCCAGCAAGCTTTGGACTATCCCACTCTGCACCGGGGAAAAAGGGGTCATCTTATCAGGTCCTGCCTGGGAGATGCTGTAAGCGTAAAGCAATGGGAGCTGGGCAAGACGGGTGGTTCAGAGCTGGTGTGCCATGCCTCCCCAGGGCTCCCCAAGCTCTGGGCCTGAGGTATCCCTGAGGAGCTGCGCAGCCCAGCACCACCATGGCTCTTGCGCTTTGGCTCCTAGGAGCCCTTACAGCCCCCTCACAGGAAGCCGGCACCCGGGCCCACCCAGGCGGACAGGGTAGCTGATGTGAAAGTACCACGCACCTGTTCATCTACCTCATGTTCCTGCCAGCAGAAACAGACACACCCTCCCAGAACCCTTAGCACACCAGAGAAAGCCAAGTAAGGGCATTCTAGACAGGTTAGTGCTCTCTTCGGCGTCCTCCCTTTTGGGCTGTCCCCACAGTCAGCACCCTTGGGACGGAGGCCCTGCCTTTCCTGAGCACCTCCTGTACCAGTAGCTCCTTCTAGAACGTAAAGGAGGGCTAAGAGACCCGAAGGTCAGGAACCCACGCCCCTAGGGCCACGTAGCAATGTCTCTACTACGTCCATAGGACCAGAGTCGGCAGCAAAGGGCTGGGACCCGGGGACCTTTGGTGGGGGCGGAGGGAGAGGCTAAGCACGAGAAAGACAAAGCTGATGCACAGCATTGTAGAGTGGCACACATCTTAGAGGACAAAAGAACCCGAGATGCACCTACGGGGGTGTTTTGTTTTTGTTTTACTTGTTTGTTTTTTGAGACAGGGTTTCGCTCTTGGACAAGGCTGGTCCTGAACTCACTAAGTAGCTCAGGCCAGCATTGGACTCATGCCACTCCTCCTCCTTCAGCCTCTCAAGTGCTGATATTACAGGGTACTACAGCCACCACACCCAGCTTATGTGGTGCTGGCAAACTGAGTTCAGGTACTTGGCGCTTACTAAGCAAGCACTTTACCTGCTGTGCTACTGCACCAGCCCGTATGTTTTGTTTTAAACCGTCCATACAAGACTGCTAAACACAATCTCAATAAGCTTATCTTTTCATGCTCATATATATATATATATATATATATATATATACCATCTACCTTCTCAACACACAGGTCACACTGCCTTCCAAGTACCATACTAGGCATTTTCCAAGTAACATTTAATCCTCTTGACAGCTCTGTGGAGGCCAATATTTACAAATGAGAAAAGCAAAGCACAAGAAGCTGGGTAGCTCCCCTAAGTCATGCACTAAGTAGTAACAACGAGGCTCCAGAGCCGGGCAGCCTGTGTCTAGAAGCACGCTCTTCGCCCACTGCTCCCTCTCTGGAGCCAGGAAATGGGTATACCTGCAAAGCCATGACCCCCACTATGTGCCCTCACACAGCTTCACCCATTCTCTCACTGAGCTCTTTTACACTTGTTCACAACGCCGTTAGGAACCCTCACTCCCACATTTTCTTGGACTCCTGCATTTTCCTAGGGAAGTTACACACAGGCTGGAATGCTGGGTCACAGGGCCCTGTATCAGCTCACCAGGTATGGCCAAACTATTCTCCCAAGCGGAGGCCCTAACCTAGGCTCCCAACAGCCTCGCCAGCCCATCGAAATCCACCCTGCACTATGGCAACCTCGTGGGCTATGAATCAGTATGTGGTTTTTGTTTTGTTTTATTTTCTTTGAGGCCGGTTCTTGCTCTGTAGTCTAGGCTGCTCCTGAACTCACTATGTAGCCCAGGTGCTGGCCTTGGACTCAAAACATCCTTCAGCCTCCCAAGTACTGGAATTACAGGTGTGCACTGACCACACCTGCCTAATTGTTACATGATGCTGAGGGGTCAAACCCAAAGCCTTGTGCGTGTGAGGCCAGTGCTGCCACTGCTAGGCTGGCTGCACCCTGAGTCCCCCAACTGTCTTTATGTAAGTGTACCAGGGCTGCACGCACGCTGTCAGGTCTCTACCAAGGGCTTAGCTACAAAGATTTTTCTTAACAATGTCTCACACATGCCACATGAGTTACGCAAATTACTACTGAGTTGCTGTCCCAGTCCTTAAATTTCATATTTAGTCATTTCTGATCTAAAAGTAATATATTTCTGTTTCACTCTGGTTTGACTTTAAATTTTAACATGTACACTTAAGCTAAAAGCCTAAAATCAATAAATCTCTCCACCATCTCTATAGAAACTTAATTATGTGAGCTGTTTTAACTCTATTACCTCCTTTCAACTTACATTTAGGAGCTGGAGGAATGGTTAAGCAGTTAAAGTACTTGCCTAGCAAGTGCTAAGTCAAGCACTAAGTACTGGAGTTGATTTCCCAGCATCACATAAGCAGGGCGTGGTGGCACAGGCCTGTAATCCCAGCACTCAGGAGGATGGCCTGTGTGTCCAAGGCCAGTCTGGGTTCCATAGTGAGTTCGGGACCAGCCTGGGCTGCAGAGCGAGACCTTTCTCAAAAAAAAAAAATCAACTTACATTTAGTTTAACAAAGTACTTAATGCTCAACATTTAATGTAACTGCAGTTCTTCTTCCCAACTGCCCATTTCTTAACATTTCTGTTGTATATAGCGCCTTGGACCAGAATTTGCTTGTATAACACAATACCTGAGCCTAGTCACCTATAAGGAATAGATCATTTTTCTTAGTTCCAGAGGCTGAAGACCCAAATTTGAGAGGTCCAAATCTAATGAGTGCTTGCTTGTTCCATCACCCTGTGGCCAAGGGTGAAGGACAGGAAACAGAGGACAGACGGAGGCCAACCCGCTCATTCAGAGAGAAGCTGCCCCAACAATAACCCACACTGAGAAAACCACCTTAATCCAGTCACGAGGCTGTCCTCAAGCCCTAATCACCCCACAGCCCTGGGGGATTCCCCACCACTACACATAAAGATTAACTGACCATGGTGGCCTATACCTACAATCCCAGAACTCAGGAGGCTGAGGCAAGAGGACTGCTGTGAGTTGAAGGACAGCCTGGACTATATAGTGAGGTCAGGGTCAGCCTGGACAAGCAAATGAGACCCTGGCTCAAAAATCATCATCATCATCATCATCATCATCATCATCATCATCATCATCATCATCATCCTACCTCTCATGTCATGGGGGAGAGGGAGTAAGTTTCCAACAAGTGAACTTTGAGGAATATATTCAAATAATAGTATAGTCAGTGATTTTTTTTTGGGGGGGGGGGGCCCTGGAACTTTACCTGACAAAAGCACATTTAGTACTTTTAAAATCTGTGCACACACTTGTCAGCTTGTCAGTTTACCCATCCTCCCACTTCTACCGTTCCTGCAGACACCACTTTCCTCGAGAAAAAACATCCTCCCAGTACTGATGCTGAAAAAGCCTGCCGCGTAACTTAACTGCACAGACACTGTCTTCCCCTTGGGGTCCCTCTCTCATCCTTCACTTTGTAGGCTCACCCCACGGCATACATCCAAGCATATATCTAAACTCATTTTTTACTAATTGGTTTTCACTGTGTTTTTATTCGTTTTTGAGACAGGGTCTCACTAAACCCACGATGGTCCTAAACTCACTATGAAGCCCAGGCTAGCCTTGGATTCATGGCAATATTCCTGTCTCAGCCTCCTGAGTGCTAGGATTACAGGCATGCACCACCATGCCTGGCTTTTTATGGTGCTGGGGAATTGAATTTAAGGCCTTGTGTTTGCAAGACAAGCTCTTTAATCATTGTGCCATTCCTCCAGCCCTCACTATGCTTTTATAATGTGAGGGCTCCTCCTACATTGCTGTGGGACTGTAAACTGGTATGTCTTAGTTACTTTTTCATCATTGTGACTCAATACCAGGCATCCACCAAATTACGGGAGGAAAGGTTTATTTTAGCTCACAGTTTCAGAAGGTCACAGTCCACTCAAGGGCGGCCAGCAGCAATGGAAGTACACGGCAGAGGCAGAAAGGTGGAGGTAGCTTCTCCACATTATAAACAGGAAGCCAAGTCAAGGCAAGTTGAGACTAGTCCTCCCAGGAAGGTAGGAAGCAGCTTACAAATCCTTCCAGGTCTCATACCAGGGATCAGCCCCTCCTGGATCCAGGTGTGGAAGCTGTGGTTAGCCACCCCTACCCGCCTGTAATCCAATTTACATGCCTGTAATCCACCCCTCCAGACTAGGCCCCAATCTCCTAACAGCACATAGTTCCATAGACAATCCATAACATTCAAATACATAAGACTTTTGGGGGACATTTCAGATCCAAACCACAATATGGTACAACCATCATGGAAAGCAGTATGGATGTTCCTTAAAAAAAACAAAAATTGATATTCCATTTGACGCAGTTATCCCACTTCTGGATATCTTCCCATAGTAATGTTTACAGCAGAGCAATTTACAATAGCCAAATCCTGGAAGAAGCCAACATGCCTGACTACAGACGACTGGATAAAGATGTGGTATGTTATATGTACACAATGGAGTAATACTCTGGTATTAAGAGAGATACATTTGAGTCATTTTGTAGGACAACGAACATACCTTGCAACAAATATGCTCAGCAAAATAAACCAGACCCAGAAAGTTAAATATATTATGGTTTCTCTAGTATGAGAAAAACAAACCATTTTTAAAAAGTAAAAGAAATGGATGAAAGATGATGAACTTTGTGGAGAGGTAAAGGGAAAGGGGGGATCAGAGCGTGGAAAAGGGAAGCGATACATAAATAAAAATAAATAATTTAAAAATTAAATAAATTCTGAGGGCTCAATGTCACTTAGGAATTTTGAGGTATTGGTAGCTGTTGTCAGTTTAAGTATTGCACCTATCTATCCTATCTGGAACTCCTGCTGCAAGAATATTAGACCCAGTCCCTTGACTCCCTGCTATGGTTTCAATGTGCTCCCCCAAAACCCCTGTGTTGAAAATTAACCTCCTATACAGCATTGAGAAGCAGGACCTACGGGAAGTAGCTAGGTCTGAGGGCTCTATTGTCAAATGGCCTAACGTTATCATCTCAGGGCAGCCTCACTGCCATGGAGCAGGTCATGGAAGGGCCTGCCTTTCCTTCTCTACCACATTCCAGCAGTGCCCAGTGCCCTGGCCAACCCTGGGCGCCATGCTCCCAAATGCCAGCCTCTACAACTAGGAGCCAATTACACTTCTACTCTTCATGAACTGCTCAGTCGGCCGTACTTTATCAGTGCAGCAGGAGTACACCAAATCCACTCTTGTTTCACAGTTTTCAATTCCTTGTTAAGAACCCTCATAGGTACTTCCTTAAGAACTAACTTTAAATTTATGGATTCTCTTTCACTGTATCTAGTCTGCTGTTTGGCTCTTCTATTTATGAATTCAATTATCCTATTATTTATTTCTACAAGTGCTATTTAAATTTTTAAAAAATCAAAACAAAATGAAACCATAGTCTAGGGGTATAGCTCGGGACAGAGGGCTTGCCCAGCAAGATCAAAGCCTGTGGTTCAATGCCCAGCACCGAAGGAAAACACACACATAAACTTCCTATTCAACTTCGGTATTTCTGCTCTTCATCCTACTTCCAAATCTCCCTTATATTTCTATAATTTCACTTTTTTGAAACAGGACCTCCCTCTATGGCCCAGGTTGATCCTGAACTCATATGGAGCCCAGGCTGGCCTTGGACTCAGGCAATCCTCCTGCCTCAGCCTCCGGAACACTAGGCTTACAGGCGTGAGCCACCACGCCCAGCTTACCGTTATTGAAATTTAAATTATTTCTGAAATTTCTCGTTTCTGATGCTTTTTACTCACAGCAGATGGCTGTGTTACATTTTAGATGTTCAATCACTGAACACCAGCTGGGCGGGCCCCGTTGTGAGGTAACGCCATGACACGTTTGAGAAGGCAACCTTCTGGGGATAATCTGTTATCTGCTCTGACAAACTGTCCAGGACAGTACCAACATGGAATCAATTTAACTTCTCAATTTATAGTTTCCCAGACAACACAATGATATAAACTCCAAGCTCATGTGAACTCAGGCCTAAGGTTACAAACTTTCAAAAAAGGGCTGGGTATAGAGCTCAGGGGCAGCACACGCTAGCAGGCCCTGGGCTCATCACAATCATGACAACAGGGACGCATCTCAAAGAGGCTACCTTGCTCCTCCCATCCTCCCATCAACCCAGGTTACGACAAGGTCATTATCCAGTCTTTGTCAGTCAAGGTGCTTACTCTAGCATGCATTTTCACTGATGGTGTAACGCCATGGAAGTGCTGGGATACATGGCTCTCAGCCAAGCGTTAGCTACTAAACCCACATTTCTGAACTGCGGAGATGAGCAAAGAAGCTGAATAGTCTCCACCAGCACAGACAGGAAAACACAGCTCCTGCTTCCAGAGCCATTCTGCTCTCTCCTTCCATCTTAAGGGTGCAGCTCCTCAGATGTAGTTTTAAAGGATAATTTACTACACTTTTTCTTGCACGCTTATGGGTTTGGTTTTTTCTTTGAGGCAGGGTCTCACTCCGTAGTCCAGGCTGCTCCTGGACTCATTGTGCATGCCTATGTTTTTAAGAGTGCTTTTGCTGATTTGTTGATTGCAATGAAGACTAGAAACAGAAGCCCAGGAGTACATTGGACTTGACAGGAAGCAATCCATTTATTGGCCTTTAAAATCCCAATCTGAAAACAAGGACTTAAGCCAGGTCACCTCAAGTCATTTCCATAATGGACTTTATAAATAAAGCCCCAGTACTCTCCTGTCATAGAACAAGATGTGACCAGGGCTATGCTCATGAGTACATGCCTTTCTCCAGGCACTGTCAATCCTGGAGAACCTGGAGAAAGCACATCCAGGTAAAGGTCAAGGATCACACACAATATTTCCTCCTCCTCTCCTATGAAATCCCACTAATACCTCAGCAGGGTATTCTAAAGTATAAAGCCGTAAGAACAAAGAGAACAGGAGAAAACTCTAAAACTGAAATTTCAAAGCTGGAAAGCAGATACCCAAAGAGGTAGCTAACCACATTCATTCCTGAGCTGGCTGCAGAAAACTGAGAAGCTACATGACCTCTGCCACAGGACCCCCAACGTCTCAGGAACTGCCTGTGACACAGTATCCCTGGAAGAACGGGGTGAAGATGAGTCCAAAGCCAAGTAGGTTGGTAAGAAGCAATCACACCCTCAGATCCTACCATTACTCACAGCTGGAGGCTGCCCTCCCCCAGTCATCAGAGACAAGAAGTCACTCTGAATGTGACACAGCCAGCCTCTGGACGGAGAGGCAGGGCACTGACTGCACTGAAGGGGAAGAACACAGAACAACAGATTAAATACGGACTCCCCCAGCTGTGCTCCTCCACAGTTCCCAGGATGTCACCAGCCTGCCTACACCTCCCCAAGAGCCATCATACAAGATACTCCTCTGGTCAACCTGACTGGTCCCACAGGCAGCCCTACAGTTGGCCAGCTCTACCCAAGGTCTAGGGGATTTCAATCATTATCCCAGCTCATCCTTAAAGATGCACTGCTCTAGAAAAGCTACTTGATGGATAGCAAAATAAAAACAGGGAGAGAAAGAACTTGGAGAAAACAGCACAAGCAAAAAGAAAACTTTGAGGATTATATTATACTCCTCAGAGAGGCAGAGTGCTTGCCTAGCAAGAACAAGGCCCCGAGTTTGATTCCTCAGCACTACCCAAACTGGGAATGGTGGCGCATTATCTCAAAAAGAGAAAGAAAGAAAGAAAGAAAGAAAGAAAGAAAGAAAGAAAGAAAGAAGAGGAAAAGGAATGAGATAGCACTGTTAAGTAATCAGCACAAAAGAAGTCTCAGGTGTTTCAGGCTTTACAGTTTTTACATAAATGTACATATACATATGACAGCAGATATGAAAATTATCAGAAGCTTTGAATAAAACTGAAAAGATCTCACAAAAAAGTAAAGCATACTTACAAAGATTTGGGCAACAGGCGACAAAAGAGAAAAGACAAGGAATTCAGAGTCCCAGTCCAGGAAGTACAAAAGCTAAAAAAAGAGTTTAAGACAGAAAAGGAAAAGGAAAAGGTCTGAGGAACAGCTCAGCATTTAGACCGCTTGCCTAGAAGGCACCAAAGCCCTGGGTTCGAAACTCCAGCCCACATAAACCAATGTGGTGGTGAATGCCTGTAATCCAGCACTCAGGAAGCTGAGGCAGGAGGACGGCCTTGAGTTCTGAGCTACATAGTAAGTTCAGAACCAGCCTATGCTATTGAGGAAGACCATGCCTCAAAAAAAAAAAAAAAAAAGCTTTGCATAGTGCACACCTGTACTCACAGCTCGTCAGAGGCTGAGGGCGAACTGCTGAGAGCTCACAACCAGCTTCGGCTACCAGTGACTTCAGGGCTTGCCTGCACTAGAGAGCAAGAGCCTGTCTAAAAAAATAAAAGAGAGAGAGAGAAAAAAACCAACGGAGACCAACCCTAAGATAAAAATAGTGAGAGTATACTTCTTAGGGCTTTGATCTAAGCTTATCTTAAGAAAACTGATTGATGTAATGATAACCCTGTGAATGTACAAACATGTACCTTCCAGTATTCAGCTAAGGCATGAAATGTAATTTTTCTTCCTCTTTCTCATATTTACTAGTCTTTCGAATTACATGCTTGTAGTTATTTTCTTATGTGAACTGGTGGGTAAGGCCAGGTTTAAGAATATCAACAAAAACGTAGCAAAATATAGATTTAAAAAATAATTTTTTGGCAAATATCTCAATAAAGGGATCGGGTGGACTCAGAGAAAAGGCATCGAGATTTGACCACTGCGACCCATTCAAGGAATAGGAAGCTGAGCTAGAGTGGTGACTTAAGTGAAATGATTTAGATGCCAAAGATAAATATATTAAGTACTATCTAGTCTCTCTGACTTGGGAAACCCAGAACACAGACATTCTATAGAACCGCATAATGTGATAGCGGGAGGTGGGGGAAGGGATGGAGGAGAGTGGGGGAGGGTCAAAAATGGGAAGGGATTGTAAAGTTGTTATGATACATATGCACAAAATACTCAAGTTCATTGTAAACATTGTGTGTTGGATATGTATATTAATAAAAATAATGGAGAAAAATTAAAATTAAAACAGTGAGATTAAAGTACCTAGTATAACAGAGAGAGCCAGGTCTAGTGGTACAGGCCTGTTAATCCCAGCACTCTGGGAGGCTGAGGCAAGAAGATTCTAAATTTAAGGCCAGTCTAGACTACTTAATTACTTAACAAGACCCTGTCTCAAAACCAAAATAAAAATGGCCTGGGTATATAGCTCAGTGTGATGGGCCTTGAGCAGATCCCAAGTACCACCAAAAATGACTAAATAAATAAAACAAGGACACAGAGGAGAATGTTTGCATGAATGCATTAATAGGGTGTCTTAGGGAAAAAAAAAAAAAGCCCAAAGACATACAACTCTAAAACTGAAAAACACCACATCTGAAATTTAAAATTGTTCAAGACAGGCTGAAAGTGTTAAATATCTCCTGTGGAAGAGAAGCTGCAACATGAAGCCCTCAGCACTGCAGCCCCAGTGCTGGTGCAGCCTCAACACTGAAGCAAACTCTCACCCTATGAAACACTACTTCAAAGAAAACTTCATGCATTTTTTTTTTTTTATTTTTTATGGACAGGAACTCACTCTGTAGCCCAGGCTGGCCTTGGACTCACAGCAATCCTCCTGCCTCAGCCTCCCAAATGCTGAGATCATAGGTGTGCGCCACCACACCCAGCTTGTGTGGTGCTGGGGAATCAAACTCGGGTACTTAGGTACTTAGCACTTGACTTAGCGCTTCCTAGGCCAGGGCTTTAACCACTGAACCATTCCTCCACCCCCAAAGTTTTGGTTTTTAATAGAAAAGCTATCCATTTCCCAGCTTCTCACTTGTTTCATCTTAAGTATCCGTATACACGGCCATCTGTATTTCCAAACTGTTTTGCTCTGAGGATTAACTAAAGATTGAGCATTAAAAAATTCTCTCCATCTCCTGAATTAATTTTTTAGTTTGTCCTCCTTTATCCTGTTAATATGATGAGTTAGGGTAATTTTCCACTGTTATTACTGACTATGCATTCCTAGGTATGATAGTAACACTTGGTCATGAGGTATTATTTTTACATACTGCTAGATTATATTTGTATTTCATTGAGGATTTCTGCATTGTATTTTTACTGTAGTTCCATTTGTCTCATCTGTTCTATGTTCCCTTATCTCTATTCTAATCTGCCTTATTCTCAACTGGACAATTTTCTTATTATTCTACTTGCACTGACCTTTAGTTTGAAAGTTACAATTTCTGGCTACCCTAGAGGTTACAGCCTCTCTTCTTGAATTATCAATATCTAACATCAGAGCTGGGATGGAGCTCAGGGATAGAGCTCTTGCCTAGCATGCAGGAGGCTGCCATGGGATCTCTCACCCTGGGTGAAAACAACCCAACATAAATTGGTAGTTCCTCCCTTTCCCTAAACAATCTAAGAAACTTTAGAACAACTTTATCCCCACTTTCACTGTGCTCCCACATACAACACTGTGCTATGCATCTTGGTTTCGGATGTATTTCCAATTCAATATTCCTTTCATCCAATAATGCTGAAATTTTACCATTTTCATAACTCCTCACTCCTCCTACATCTCTGACCTGCTATCTGGGTCATTTTCTTTCTGCCTAAAAGAACACTTTCTTTATTTGAAGCCTTCATTCCTGAAAGACAGTTTCACTTGATGTTAAGGTTTTTGGTTGATGGCAATTTCAACATTTCAAGCTGCTGTCTTCCAGCTTCCATCCTTCCTGTTGTGAAGTCAGCTGTCAGTCTAACTCTGGCTCTTTGGATTGTCATGCCTTTTATCTCTAACTGCTTTGAAGACCTTCCATCTGCTCTTCTGTTTGTCCACCATCATGGTACGTGCCTCATCCCCCGTCCTCACCGTGTCTTCTCACAAGACTTTCAGAATAAAGTGATTCCTGGGAAAGACGCAAAAATAAAATCATCCTGCTCCCCAATGGATCTGGATGAAAACTGGTAATAAAGTCAGGTACAACTCCAAGAGGAGACCCTGGAGGGGTTCGAGCTCGGACTCAGAGTACGAGGCATTAAACATGAGCTGCTGCATAATTACTCTGTAGGCTACAAAGTGAGCTCAGGTCCAGCCTGGGCTACAGATTGAGTGAGACCTGTCTCAAAAGACAGAGACTACCTACCTGCTATCCTTACTACCACAAGTGAAATCAGAATCTTCCTACACTGAGATTTTGCCAAATGCACTCTGCTTGCTGACGTGTAATGGTATAGGCCTGCAATGCCAACTACTCAATAGGTTGAGGCAGGAAGATCCCAAGTTTGGAAACCAGCCTGGGAAACATAACAAGACTTCGTCTCAAAACAAAACTTGTTTTGGTTTTGTTGTTGCTGTTGTTTGCTTTCTGTTTTTTGAGACAGTCTTGTTCTGCAGAATAGGCTGGTTCTGAACTTTCTATGTAGTCCAGGCTGGCCCTGAACTCACCGGCAATCCTTCTGCCTCAGTCTCCCAAGCACTGGGATTACAGGTAGGCTCCCCTACACCCAGCTGATCTTTATGTGGTGCTAGGGATTTGAACCCAGGGACTTGCGCACTTTAGGCAACTGTTTTAACCACTAAGCTATACCCACAGCCACCAAAATCAAACTTTATAAAAAGGACTGGAGATGTAGCTCTGTGAAGGGGTTGGGTTCAACTCCCAGTACCATAAAAAAATAAATAAAAACAGAAAATGGCTGAGGACACAGCTCAGTAGAACAGTGCTTGCCCAATATATATAAGACTGTGGGTTCAGCTGGTGTAGTGGCTTACGCCTGTAATCCCAGCACATAGGAGGATGAGGCAGAACTACCGTGAGTTCAAGGCCAGCCTGGGCTCCATTGTGAGTTCAGGACTTACCTAGACTACAGTGTGAGACTGTCTCAAAAACAAAAACAAAAACCAAACAAACCAAAAAAAGCAGTGCTCCTGGGTATTTTGCTATCCAGAACTCTTCAGCAAGAGGCTGAAGGCAGCATGAGCACAGTAAATGACCACACAACCACACACGTGTATGTCCACTCCAAGCCCAGGCCAGTACATCACAGCTACATCCCTTGGCAGTACAGCAACTAAATTCACAACGGACTAGCAAGCTGTCACCAGTCTTGAAGCCAGTGGAAGTGACTGGGAGCTACTTCAACCTCTGTAGTCAGGCATGTGGGCTGGGGTTGAGCGGGGCTCCAGAGGTTGCTCACACATAGCCATGGACAGCCAGCTTTCCTCTCACCCAGCTTCTGCATCATCACCTTGGTAGCCCTCAAAATAGACAAATAAATAAATATCAAAATACTCTAGTCTTTTTCAGTATTTATTATAAGGTAAAACATACATATTTCATGATCCAGAAATAGTTTTTATTGTCATCTATCCCTGAGAAAAAAAATCTGCATAAATGACATAGAACGACAGAGTCCGTCAATACTCTGGCTAGAGGAATAGCTCAATGGTCAAAGAGCTTGCCTGGCAAGCACAAGGCCCTGGGTTCAGTTCCCCAGCACCACATAAACCAGGCATGGTGGCACACTACCATAATCCTAGCACTCAAGAGGCTCAGGCAAGAGGATCACCGTAAATTTAAGGTTAGCCTGGGCTACCTGGTCTACTCAGGACTCGCCTGGACTATAAAGCAAGACCCTGCCTCAAAAAAGGGAATAAAAAGAAAAGAAAAAAGAAAACTCAGTTAAATATAGTCTAATCTTTTGAATTTTTATACAACTATTAGAAAGATCAAAGTAGAGCCAAGAATGGTAGTATAGGCCTGCAATTCCAGGTCTCAGGAGGCTGAGACAGGAGTATTATGAGTTAGAGGCCAACATAGCTATCTAGTGAGATCCTGTCTCAAAAAAAAAGCAAAACAAAAGAATGCAAACTTGACCTATATATATTAGAAAAGTTGCCAAACAAATGAGTTTTAAGAAATGACACAGGCTGATGGCATAGCTTAGTGGTTACAGCACTTGCCTAGTAAGGGGAAGGCCCTGAGTTCAATTTCCCAGCACCACATAAGTCAAGTGTGGTGGTGCACACCTGTAATCCTAGCACTTGGGAGGCTGAAGCAGGAGGATTGCTTTTGGTTCAAGGCTAGCCTGGACTACAGTGAGTTCAGGACCAGTCTGGACTATAAAGAAAAAGAAGACATGGCATGTAGCAACAAAGCACAGAAAACAGGCAATATGTACAAAAGATGGACACAAAACAGTTCATATGTGTGACCCTATTCATATGAAGTACAAAAATAAGAAAAGCTGACATATGCTGGTCAAAGTCAAGGGTAGAGCTAGCCTCAAGGGTAGAGGCGGTGTCTAGGATGAATGCAGGCTATGTCTAAAATAAATGAGAAAGGGCTTGGGGGTGACAGGGCTCCATGGTTCTGCTTGTGATCAGGATGTGATTAGTGGGTTGGAGCTCCAAGACCGAAGCAGAGGAAGAGGCTGCTGAAGTTCTGATTCTTGATCTGGGCACTAGTTACGCAGACGTGATCAGTCTGTGAAGATTCGCGGAGCAGCCGTTTACGACGACCACGTTACTCCTTTTTGTCTCTGGTGCACCTGCTCCAGTGCACATACCACTGTTCTGTATATATTTTATAAGACTACAAAAGTGGCATACCCTTTGGAGTTAAAAAGAGAGAACAGGGCTGGAAGAACAGCACAGAGGTTACAATGTCTGCCCAGCAAGCACAAGGCCCTGGATTTGATTTCCCAGCACCACACAAACTGGGCGTGGTGGCACACACCTGTAATCCCAGCACTCGGGAAGCTGAGGCAAGAAGATTGCAGTGAGTCCAAGGCCAGCCTGGGCTACACAGTGAGTTCAGAACCAGCCTGGACTATAGAGACCCTGTCTCAAAAAATAAACAGAAAGAAAGAGAGAGAGAGAAAGACAAAAACCTATCTATTTCTCTAAGTATTTACAGATGTGCAGGTGAAATGTCTACAAAGTAAAACACCAGCCTTGGAATATCTGCTAGGGGCCTCTCCTGGCTTGTCAACCAAGAGTCTTTCTTTTCTCTTTTGCTTTATTCAAGAAACTTTTGCATGCTTTATTAAAAAGAAGAAGAAAAAGAGGAGGAGGAGGAGGAGTAAGTATTAGATTTAAGACACCTACTACAGGGCTGGGAGTATAACTGAGTGATTAGAGTGCCTGTCTAGTATGCACAAGGTCCTGGGTTCAATCCCCCAGCACCACAGCACAGTGGCTAAAGTGCTTGCTTAGCAAGCACTAAGTCCCCAAGTTCAAAGTTTGATTCCCCAGCACCACTTAAGTCGAGCATGGTGGCACATGCCTATAATCCCAGCACTTGTGGAGTTGAGACAGGAGGATTGCTGTGAGTCCAAGGCCAGCCTGCGCTCCATAGTGAGTTCAGGACCAGCCTGGGCTACAGAGTGAGACCCTGTCTCAAAAAAAAAAAGAAAGAAAGAAAAAGAAAGAAAGAAAGAAAGGAAAAGAAAAAGGAAAAGGAAAAGACAAGAAAAACTGGCCAGGTGTAGAGCTACAGCCCTGTAATCCCAGGAATCAAGAGGCTAAGACAGGAGGATCACTGTTAGACTGGGGCTGGCCTGGGCTACATAGTAAGTTCAGGACCAGCCTAGACTACAGACCAAGACACCATTTCAAAAAAAATAAATAATTAAAAAGGAACTTACTACCTTTGGAGGGGCACTCCAAAGGCAGTAAGGAGGGGATATCTGTAATAGTTAACTTTCTGCTACTGAATACATATGTACTATCTATATAACTAAAAGTTAATAAAATTGCAAATGAGAAAAGAGCAGGACTAATGTAACCTCCACTTTCCCAACTACACCCCAGGTAGGCTAACCAGGAGACCCTTGGGCAAGGGGACATTTGGTTGTAAGGTATTTCAGAGTAGGGGAGACAGGACTACAGTTCTACTCCCACGTGGCCCTATGAGACTCAACATCAGACACAGAGGAGTCAGAAGAGTCAAAGGAGTGGTCATCATGTGGGAAGTGAAACTGTGCACACCTCTCAACCCTCTGTCTCTCTACTCTCTAAGCACCTGAGCAGTCTGATCCCTATGCACCCATGCACAGACAGCAGGACCTCTCCTGAGGCCTAGACCACTGAGCTCGTCTTTAACCTCACCTCAAACGTCCTTGAGAAGAAAGTCTACAAAGTACATACAACAAAGGTTTCTTAAATCATGTCGTGAACCCAGGGCTCTGAGAACTAATTCACACACAGTTTCTCAATCAACTGGACACAGTAGAGGAAAAAAAGGGTTGTCAACACCAGACATTAGAAGGCATTGTTCTCACACCTGAAAACACTTTGCACCGCTGACTAAGCCAGATGGAAGACACATCCTGGCATCAGCACTTTATAGGCAGCTTCCAAGTCAGCCTCTTATTTTAATTGGTTCAGGTCTGGGAGGCAAACAGGGACCCCTCCTTCTCCTTAGATGGACAGACAACAGCTGGTCTGGACACATCCTCCAAAATGTTCAGCCACAAAACCCAAGGAAGCAGTCTCCTCCATCCTCTAGCCAAGAGCTTGGGTTTCCAACCAGCCTTCCTTTTCCTTCCCCAGAACTAATTTTAGCTTCCTTGGTTGTCAGAGTGGAACCGAAATAGTCTGCCAAGGAACACGTTTGCAAAAAAGAGCATGAACTTGCCTCACAAAACACCTCAGCTTCAGCCCAGGAACAGGCCAGGGAAAAGCCCCACCACCCAGCAGAACACTCCTGGGACAGGAGGCCCACAAATATGCCCAGTAAAGCAGGCTTCCTCTCCACACTGGCTTTCAGCAATCACGTGGCCATGAATGAAAACACCCAGCTGGAGCTGCCAGTCCCCAAGAGGACCTGAAAATGGCACATGTATGTGTACAGCGAGACTGGAATAACCGGGCACAACTAGGGCAGTCCAGAGGCGGGAAGCCATTACTGGTCCTGGGCCAGGAGGAGGCAAAGCTGACTCTGAACAGTCCCAGCCTGCTTGAGCTGTTGGTTTTTAGTACCTACTACTGTCTTAGGCAGAGATATCACAGACAACCTTCATAAACAAAGACTTGGAAGAAAGCAGTAACATCTCCTCACCCTATAATCTGAGCCCCGGCAGCTGTTCGCTAGGACAAGAAGCTAGCGCCTTGGGGCTTGGCTTGGACCAACGTTGAGAAGAGAACAAGAGACCAAAAAGGAAGCCCAGGACAAGCAGCGAGTGTCAGCTCGAGAATCAAAAATTAGTGGTGGAATGGGAGGGAAGGGAAAGAAAACAATTCTAGGAAGCAAGCAAAGTCTCCTAAGGAAAGAATGTAAGAGAGATGACAGAAGTTTCAATCCCAGGACACACTTCACAAACCAGTGATGTGCAGTACTTGGAAACAGTTTTGCCCATCCCGAAGCCCAGTCTATAATCCCAGCATAGAAGGCCCTGTATGGCAGAACTGACAGACAGGAGGAATCCTCCAGTAAGCCCTCCCCTGCAGAGACAGAAGAGGCCAGCGTGAGAGTAGGAAACAAACGTGGGGGCAGCCATAGGAAGCTGCTAGCCTGCCAAGCCCAACACCAGAGCCTCTGCGGAGATCAGCCACACTGGGCAGGGCCTCCAGCACTGGCACCCATCTCAGGCACTGCTGCCCACCATACCTTCCCAGGTCCACAGGAGGAAGCCTGGCCCTTGGATTCCAACCTGGCCACCACACCCTGGCAAGGGAGGAGAGTCTTGCGCCCGTACCTTTGGGGAGCAGCTGCCCTCCTGCCCTGGTGTCCCCATCCCAGGAGCTCCAGGCTGACAGCTGCTGTGTCTCCTCAGAGCGCCACACGGCAGGCCCACTTGGAGGAAAGGGCATGCCTGTGTCCTGTTACAACCCCAGCACTCCTCTTAGCAGACAGGGGTAGCCACTACTCAGCTCGTGGGGCTCCCAGGTGAGCAGAGAGGGGGTGCCAGGCAGGCAGCAAGTCCCCAGCAACAGGCACTTCCTGACATTTTACGCGTGCAGGAGGGAGAAGCATGAGTGCCAGCCTCAAGGCAATGGTCAGAAGTGGGTGGGCGGGTGCGGACGGGCAGCCTGCCCGGCCACCCACAACGGCTGCCTCCCTGAAACCCGAACCACTTCTGGGAAAACTCAAGGACGCCAGCATTCTCCTCAGTGGCAAGCAGTACACCAGCCATGCATTCTGAACCAAACTCTCACACACTGAACAGGAATGTAGCAGCAATCTCCAAAGCTTTGAGGGGAACCCAGCCTCTAGCCCTGAGCTTGAGGAGAAGGCAGATAGATGTGTGCTCATGAGCCATTATCACCACCTCCCATAACTGTCTGCCGCCTTAAAAGCATGAGAATATTCTAGACCACTAGCTTTCAACCTGAGCAAGATTTTGCCCCTGCTTCTGCCAGGGACATTTAGCCCTGTCTCACAATTAGTCAGAGAAGACACTGAAACTAGTGAGCAGAGGCCACAGATGCTGCTAACCCTCTACAATGCACACAAGACCATCCCCACCCTATACATACACAACAAGGAATCCTCAGGTCTAAATGGTCAATGATGTTAATAAATCCTTTTCTAGAAAAAGAGGCCCCTTATTCAGGGCTGCCTATCCAGAGGCACCCTGAAAAGTATTATCCACTCTCAAAAGTTCTGCTCCGGGGGCTGGAGGACTGGCTCAGTGGTTAAAGCACTTGTCTAGCAAGCACTAAGTCAGGCACTTAGTTTCTGAGTTGAATTCCCCAGCATCACATAAGCCAGGTGTGGTGGTGCTTGCCTGCAATACCAGCACTCAAGAGGCTGAAGCAGGAGGATTGCTGTGAGCCCAAGGCTAGCCTGGGCTCCATATTGAGTTCAGGACCAGCCTGGGCCCCAAAGCGAGACCCTCTCTCAAAAAAATAAATAAATAAATTAAAAACCTGCTCCCATCCTTCAGCCTCCAAAATCCCAGCCCACGGTGACATGTCAGTATCTGTGAGCAGATCTGAACTACCAATCCAATGCCCCTCAGTTCCTACTTAGGCTACTCTGAGCTACCAAGCAGAAGGCTGACCACACAAGCATTCAGAGGGGTGACTTCTACGAAGAAAACAGGGTTGGAACCCGAACAGACAAAAATCAAAACAGGCAACAGTAAAGGAGAAGTGGCCAGATGTAGTGGTACACACCTATAAATCTCAGAACTCGCCAGTTAATCCCAGCATTCAAGAGGCTGAGGCAGGAGGACTGGCCAGCCTGGGCTAGACAGTGAGTTCAAAACCAGCATGGACAACACAATGAGACCCTGCCTCAAAGAAAAAATAATAGAAGTATTAGCAAAGGAGAGGACCTGCCCAGCAGCCAGAACAGAGTGAGGAGAGATAGCAAGGTGGGACAAACCCAAGGCACACCCCCGCCCCACTGAGGACAAGTTGCCCCCAAGGAGGGCTATGACATGCAGGGCAGGACTTCAAGGAGCCTAATCAGGGTACAAAACAGAGGGAACAGCAGAGCATGGTGGCATATGCCTATAATCCCATCATTCCAGAAGCCTGAGGATCACA
Source organism: Ctenodactylus gundi (assembly GCA_004027205.1). Classification (NCBI taxonomy): domain Eukaryota; kingdom Metazoa; phylum Chordata; class Mammalia; order Rodentia; family Ctenodactylidae; genus Ctenodactylus; species Ctenodactylus gundi. Next base: position 197,367 of record PVKB01001164.1, read on the forward strand.
AGTACGAGCCCGGCCCAGGCAACTTAGTAAGAGTCTTTTGAAGTCAATAAATTAAATAAATAAACAAATAAATAAATAGTAGCTGGAGATATAGCTCAATGAAAAGGACCTGGTTTTAATCCCCACTACCCCAGAAGACAACATGCATGAGCCAGCAAGTGAGCACACACAATGAGTACACACTGACGATACTTTCCTGGGAGAAAGGTAAAAGCTCACATGGCAGGATCAAAGAAACTTGTGACATAAAAGTCCATATCTCAGTATGCAAGCTCTGAGCTCCCTCAAAGGGAGTTCCTTAAATGAGATGCCAGGGGGAAGTTTAGGGGCTCTGGCAGATTCTTATTACCCTCGAAAGACCCACCTAGGAGACCACCAACAGATTCCAAGTCTTATGTTTTCACCAAGCTGCCAGGCCTAAGAACCTCATGTTATCTGATTATAAAAGACCTCTAAGAGCAGGAGAGGGTACCCCCTCCTCCCAAACAATAGCCCAGGCAGCTTGGGAGTGCCCAGTGGACACAGGGGCAGGTAGCAGAGGACAGACACCCTTCCTTGGGGCAGGGTACCCATAGCCCATGGCCCTGAAGCCTATGTCCTTGGAAATTACCACTCCACTGGACCAGAGGGCAGAAGGTCACTTCACCCACTCATACAGACCTACCTCTTCCTCTAAGGAAATGGACAAGAGCCAGAGAACAGCCAGTCTATAAGCACAGATTAGGGCAGTTAGACTTCATGAGACCCTCCCCAGCCAATGGCTCCTGACACTCTAGGCAGCACACCGCTCTCTTTACCTGACCTACAGACCAGACCCTTTGATCTGAACTCCAAGTATAGGAAAAGATGCCAGGGAAGAGCTGACCAACCACCGATGAAAGCACAAACTCCTTGTAGGCCGATGGTGTCTAATATTGTAACTGCAGAGTAATGAAATGTGGAAAGCCTAAAGTGAGACTCTCTGTAAGTATAAAATTCTTCAAGATTTTGAAGACAGTAAGAAGAATGCTAAGCTGGGCATGGTGGTGCATGCCTGCAGTCCCAGCACTCGGGAGGCTGGGGCAGGAGGACTGGCGTTATTTTTGAGACCAGCCTGGACTACATAGTGAGTTCAGGGCCAGCCTGGACTACAGAGACAGACACTGTCTCAAACAAAAACAAAGGAAAAAAGTCAAGTGTTTCCTAACTTTGAAATAGGGCTTATATGGAACAAAAAAGAATACGAAAGCTATTTCCACTTCATTATTAAAAAGAATGTTTGTGCCCTCTCCAAATGTGTTGAAGCTCCAAACGCCAATAATGGTATCTGGAAGGGGGCCCCTCAGAGGTGATTAAAGTTAGATTAGATCATGAAGTTGGAGCCCTGATGATAGGATTAGTATCCTTTTAAATAAGTTGATGAAGCCTCCCTCTCATCTTTCTGTCCTAGGAGGAGGTGGCTGTCCAAACAAGCAAGTGGGTCCTCACCAGAACTTTACCATGCCAGCACCCTGTTCTGGCTTCTACCCTACAGAAGATAGCAAAGCACTGTGGGTAAAGTTTTCCAGTGTACCATGTTAGGGCAGCCAGAGCCAACTATTCCTTTTCCCTTAGTAAAGCTACTACAAAAATTTATCTTAAATACATACAGTTTGTCCCATTTCTGTCATACAGTACTGTTCTAGATCTTCCTTCTACCAAGACACTGCGCTGCATGGGGCAGGAGTTGGGGTCAAACGGCAAACCAGGAACGCGAAGGAAAGGCCACACTGAAGCCAAGGGAACAAGAGAGGCAGCGCTGTCGCTACTTGGACGCAGGGCAGGGCAGCATCCCCACAGCACCACAGGGAATACCCATTGAGTCCCACTTTCCTCCCAGGATGGGAGCACAGGGTCCTCAGAGTCTCCCTCCAGCTGCTCCCTAGCAAGACATGCTGCTCTGCACTGCCCACGGGGCAGGAAAAGAAGAGAAACAGTCCCAAGTACCTCATCCCACCCTGCCAGGGCTGTGAAGGGAGGCGAATGAGAGGGCCAGACTGAAACAAGCTGTGGGTAGGAGGTGAGCTCCAGATACTGTCTTGAACGTGGCCGAACAGCCTCCCCAGCAGGCCTAGCCTTAGCAGCTCAGACGACCCTGACATTAGGAGCCCAAGCTAGCTGGAGGCAAACACAGGCCACCCCGTGTGCCCTGAGGGACAGCCAATGTCTTTCCTTAAAAAAAAAAAAAAAGGTTTAGTATCTCAAAAGCAGCACTTAAAGACAGTAGGGTAGTGGCTGGAGGATAAGCTCAGAGGTTAAGGGCTTGCCTTGCAAGATTCCCCAGCACCACATAAATTGGTGGCACACGGCTGTAATCCCAGCACTCTGGAGGCTGAGGCAGGAGGACTACCATGAAACCCAAACCACTTCTGGGAAAACTCAAGGACACCAGCATTCTCCTCAGTGGCAAGCAGTACACCAGCCATGCATTCTGAACCAAACTCTCACACACTGAACAGGAATGTAGCAGCAATCTCCAAAGCTTTGAGGGGAACCCAACCTCCAGCCCTGAGCTCGAGGAGAAGGCAGATAGATGTGGGCTCATGAGTCACTATCACCACCTCATCCCAAGGCCAGCCTGGGCTCCATAATGAGTTCAGGACCAGCCTGGGCTATAGAGTGAGACCCTGTCTCAAAAAAAAAAAAAAAAAAAAAAAGTCCATCGACCAGCAGATGAATCCAAGACAGCCATGACACCCCTTCCCCAGTGACACCCCTTCCCATCAGGACCAAAGACGTTCTCTCTGCCCAGGGATCCCTCACTTAGACTCCTCGGCTCCCAGCCCCAAACGACAACTCTCGCTCTCAGGTTAACTGCTATGCCTCACGACCTAGTTAGGGAAGGGACAAGAGTGAGTTAGGTAAAGGACAAGAGCGAGGGTGAGTATGTAAAGCACTTCCCAATGCCCACCCCAGCAGCCCCGCGGGGATCCCGGCCCCTCCCTTCGCGACTTTCCCAGACTCCGCGATGCCGCCACCTCGGGCGGCAGGAGACCCGCACTGCATGTGTAATGGGGGCTGGGAACAAAGACGCACGGGACCCAGCTCCCTGTAGCCGAGCGCCAGCCGCTCCCACCGCCCTGAGCTTTCCTCGGAGCTTCAAAGGCCGGGCTCTCCACGTTTTGCAGGACTTAACCCAGCCTGTCCCGGCGCGCCCTCCTACTTTAGGCACGCCCCGGCACTGCCAGGAGGGAGAAATGGGTGCTCCGGCTTTGGAAAGTGCTTTCCCCGCAGAACTCATGCCTACACCCGCACCTCCACATTCCCAACTATATGCTATAGCACCCTCAACTTCACGCCCACGCCAGCCACGTGCCCCCGGAAGGCCACAGTGAGTGGAGACCTGTTGGCTCTCTTTTACCCCGCTCCCCTTCCAGGTGCCTAAAACTAAATGGTCGCGCGAGGTGACCCCACTCTACAGCTGGGGCCCACCGCAAGGAAAGCGGGCGCCCATGGGAGTCCGCACCCACGGCCAGCCGCGCGCCGAACGCGACGCACAGGCGGGACGGGCCAGGGGCTCTTCCCGGGCGTGTGAAGCCGCCCCCTTCGCGCGGCTGCTCCTAGAAGGTTCGGAGGGACGCGCAGCCCTCGCCAGCCGCTGCGCCAGCTACTACCCCGCCGCCCCCATCACATCTTCCCGCCCCGCTTGGCTGCCTTCCCCGCGCTCGGGTTTTCCTCGCGCGCGCTCTCTCCGCGCTCGCGGAGGCTGAACCCCGACCCTGGCGCTGCAAGTCCCGGCCCCCATCGCGAGGGCGTCTCGGCAAACCAGAATTCCGCGGACGGCAGCAGAGACGCGATCGCCCGAGACCCGCGAGAGGGGGTCCCCCGCGCGCCCCTACTTCCCTCTCGGGAGGTGCGAGCCGCGGGCAGGCGGCGCGGCGACGAGGCCCCGGCCCACCCTTTGTTGGTAAACACCGCGCGGCGCCCAAGCGCAGGCCCGCGCGCTCCCCTCGCAGCCCACGCCGCGCCCGGTCCTTACCGGCGCACAGCGATCCCCAGAGGAGGGCGAGGGCCGCCCAGGGCGCCGTCATGTTCCGCGGCGCCGCCCCGCGGACACTGGAGCCCTTCGGCGGGGCCGCGCGGCGCTCCCGGGGAGCGCGGACCCGGGGGCGGTGCGCTCTTCTTCCCGCTCCTTCCTTCGGTCGCCCTCCCCGAGCGCTTCCTGCGCCTCCGTGCCCGGGCGCCGTGCGGGCGCCGGCTCAGGGCCGCTGCGGACGGCGCACACTGCGGCCCGGGCTTCGGGGAGACGCGGGGGCCGGGGGGCGGCGGCGGGGCGCGGGCCGGGGCGCGCCCGACTCAGGCATAGCGCGGCGGGGCTGGGCCCGGGCCCCGGGCGCAGGGGCCGAGTCCGGAGGGGCCATGAACGGGGGGAGAGGGGGAGGGGAGCTGAACCGAGTCCAAAATGGCTCCTGAGCGGCGGCCGCGGAGCCGAGCCAGCGGGGAAACCCGGATGTTGGATACAAAGAGGCGGGCGAGCTGGGGGGGCGGGGGGCGGGCCCTCCGGCCGCGTGGTCCGCGCCCCCCGAGGGGCGGGGCGCTAGGGAAACAACAACACCGAGGCCCCGCCTCCGCCCTCCCCTCCAGGAGCGCGAGTGCGCCCCCTCTCCCCCAGCCCCGGCTTGCCTGAGCGCGGGGCGCGATCGCGGGCGGCCGGGCGCGGTTGGACTACGGACCACTTCACTCTGGGGTTCACTCTGGGGTCTCTGAAACCCCGGGACCCCGTGACCACCCCCCCTGGGATTCCTGCCCGGCGCCCCGGAGCGCACGGACGGAACGCGAGTTCTCGGAGACGTCCGGGTGCATGGACAGCACGACTCCCGGACTCTCTTCTCCAGTTCCCCGTGAGTCCTGGACCAGTCGTAGCTTTTATTAATGATCATAAAAATTGGCAGGAAAAATGCTAACTTCTCAGAATTGACACGTGGACGCCCGCCACACACACAAAGCTGGGAATTCAGGGGAGTCATGATTTGCTCCGTGGATGCGAATAAAAGAGGGCCGAAGCACCAGCTTTCTGAAGAACAGCAGGTGAAGAGGGGCTTGTGGCGCCTGCTTCTCCAGCGGACTTGAGCTCAGGCCCCCACCTGCGACCCCTTCAGAGCCGCACTCAGTTACCTTTCAACTCCCTCAGTTGGAAATCTTGTGTAGCAAATGGCTCTTCTCACCCCCAGGTTCGCCTTCGGATGGAAATCACAGTTTTCTGTTTCAAATTCCACCCTCCATCTTACACAGGCAGCTTGTGAGGGCCTTGGTGGGACTCCCAGCTTAGCACATAGCTTAGGAAGGAGGCTGCTGAGCCCTCCAATACAGCCAGTGTCCTTGGACATCTCTTGACTTGTCGTTTCTCTGCTTGAAGCAATCAGAAGGGAGGTGGCACCCAGAAGTCTGAGTCGTTCACTTTTCAGGGCCTCAGTTTCTCCATATGGAAAATAAGGGGTTTTCTTGTCTGCTGGTGGAACCCGCAGCATTGCAGCATGCTAAGCTTCTGCTCTACCACTGCACACCCACGGTGTGATTTTTTGCTTTTTAAATGGCAGAAACTTACTTAAAATCTTATGTAAGAGCCCATACCGAGGAATCTATATTTCTCTGACTGAAGCTGAAATGGAAGTCAAATTCAATCTTCAAAACACCAGAAACACCTCAGGGACCACATTTTGGATCGACTTTCCAAAGAAATTTCTGGATCTCTGAAGGTCTGTTCTGGTTCTGGAAAATCCCATATGGAAAATGTGACCCCTCCTTGCCACAACCACTACGGGGGAGGCTTTTTTTTTTTTTTTTTTTTTTTTTTTTTTTTTTTTTTTTTTTTTTTTTTTTTTTTTTTTTTTTTTTTTTTGGACAGGATTTCTCTCTAGTCCTGAACCCACTATGTAGCCCATGCTGGCCTTGAACTGGCCAGGCAATCCTCCTTCCTCAGCCTCCTGAGTGTTGGAATTATAGATATGCACCACCATGCCCAGCTAATAATTTAGGCCTTTTAATACAGAATGACTACCACCGTGTGCCAAGCGAGAAGCAGTGCTGTTTGGAATACCATGGCTATATACAATATCATATTTGGCCTCTTCAGGGAATCTTTCCAAAAGAGTTAAAAGCATCATATAAATGAGACATATGTATACCCATGTTCATAGCAGCACAACTAACAATAGTAAAAATGTGAAAGACACCATCAACAGACCAATGTATACAAAAATTGTGGTATTTGTACACAATGGAGTACTACTCATCTATAAATACAGATAGGTTTGAGGCTTCTGTAAGTAAATGGAGGCAACTTGAGGCCATCGTGCTCAGTGAAGTGAGTCAGACACAGAAGGTGAAATATCAAATGGTTTCTCTAATATGAGAAACCCAGATTACAGTCATTTCATAGAACTAAAGGGGTGGGGTAGTGGACGTTAGGGCAAGGCTTTTTGAGGGTCAAGAAGGGAGAGGGGAAGGGGTTGTAACTCTGATTCTCTTGAGATATATATATATGCACAAAATACTCAAGTTCCATGTAAACATTAGTATCACATGCATACATAATAGTAAAATGGAGACAAATATAATATGGTATTTGATAATCCCCCAGGAGGCCTCATTGGATAGAGTACAAGTCCATATCCTATGTAAGTGTCATTTCTAGGAAAGATAGTCCATTGCTTCCTCCGTTGGAGAAGGTATCAACTATAAGCCATGTGCCAAAACTAGATTTTGGCTGTTCTCCACCTCTGTTCCACACCAAGTCAAGGACCACGGTCAGAACTCAGGATGATCCACGTTGGCCTATACATATGTGCCCTCCAGCCTTTATGGTTTGAATCTTGAGTGGCCCTCCAAAGCCTCATGTATTTGGATATAACAGGATGCCTAGGGAACCCTGTACTTTGGGGAGGTAAGACCTGGCTGGAAGGGGCAGAAACTTGGGGTTTGACCTGGAGGGATTGTTGTCAACTTGTTGAGATTAGGGGGTGCCCAGGGCAGAGCTTTCAGATGTTACTGATTCTTGGGGCAGGGAGGGAGGGAGAGGTACCCACCCACATAGCCCAACTGACAACTTGAGACCTAAGTAAAGGAAAGAACAAACATCGTTACAGCTTCTCGAGGGGAAAGTTCTAGGCTTGCAAGAGTCTCCAGACATCAATTTGCTCCTCACTCACTTGTCTGCAATGCAGTAGGCAGTTCTCCAGCCTTTGCCATGTGTTCCCACCATTGCCTGCTACCCGTAAGTGGACTGTGTGAGACCTGAAACTGTGACCTAAAATAAATCTTCAAGTTGTGGGTGTCGAGGTTCTGTCACAGCAATGAAGGAGTAACTGAGACACACCTGACCCCAAATTTGTGTATCCAACTGGCTACTTGAACTGCACTGGCAGCCTGTCAGGCATCTCAGACTTGACCTAGCCAATGCAAAATTCATTCCTTGACCCATAAATCTACTCCACTGCCATCTATCGGCTGAGTCAATGGCATAAGCAATTTCTCAAATCAAAACTCTATGGGTCATTCTTAATTTGTCAGAATCTAGCCCATCAGCAGGTTGGCTTCAGGAACCTAGCCACCTCCCAGCTGCATTTGTCCCTACACTGTGTACTGCCCCTCCCAGCATCATATTCTAGAGCTCAGCTGTCATAATCTTCAGTTTTTAATTTTAATTTTTTTTTTGTAGTGCTGGGAATGGAATTTGTGGTCTTCACACTGAGCTACATTCCCAGCCCACTTTTTAATTTTGATTTTGATATAGGGTCTCACTAAGTCACTGCGTTTACCAGGATGGGCTCTGAACTTGTGATCCCCCTGCCTCAGCATTTCGGAGTGCTGGGATTACAGGCCTGCTCTGCCACCAGGCTCAGTTTGTGGTATACCCTGTAAACATCAACTAAAGTGGCCCTTCTTACTTCTTTCAGTACTAAGGATGAAGTCTAGAGCCTTCACACTGAGCTCCAGCCCGTTTTTATTTTTTTATTTCAAAACAGGCTCTCACTAGTTTGCTAAATTTTCCACTCTGGGCTTGAATTTGTAGTCTTCTGCCTTGGCCTTCCACAGAGTGAAGTGAGTCTCTGTCTATCTGTCTGTCTCTCTCTCTCTTCCTCTCTCTCTCTTTCCCCCCCAAGGTCTCACTCTAGTCCAGCCTGGTTGTAAACAGGCTGGTCCTGGCCTAGAACTCGCAGCTATCATCCTTCCTCAGCCTCCTGAGTGCTAGGATTACAGGCATGTATCACCAAGCCCAGCTATTAGAAGGTGCTGCGGAATCAGACCTGGGGCCTTGCAGATTCCTGGGCAAGCACTATAATCCCTGAGCTGTGTCCCCAGTGAGTCTTTTTAAAATGAAAATAGCTGGGCATAGTGGTGCAGACCTATAATCCTATGACTCCAGGAGGCTGAGGCAGAAGTATAGCAAGTTTGATCCCAGCAATTTAGCAGCATGGTGAGAGTCTCTCTCAAAATCAGAAATAAAAATGGGCTGGGGGTATAGCTAAGAGTGAAAGCCTTGGGCAGGATAACCAGTACCGCAACACACACACACACACAAACACACACACACACACACACACACACACAAATAAATAAATAAACATGATATCACAGTTCAGGTAACTCTTACTATACTTAATAATGGCCCCAATACACAAGAGTAATGATTCTGAAAAATCAGATGTGCCAAAAAAAAAAAAAAAAAAAAAAAACCCTGAAGTGCTCCCCTCAGGTGAAAAGGTGAATGTTCTCAAACCAGTGGGGCAGCAAACTCTATGCTGACTCTACCATAAGAACAAATCTTTTGGTGACATTTTGAGAAAAATCTGTCCCAGTTTTTCTGTCACACCTAAATCCACAAGAGTATGGCCACATGTGACAAGTAATCACTTAAGATGAAAACTGAACTGTGGAGTTTGGTACCACCCATGGTTTCAGGCCTCCGCAGAAGTGCCTGAAATGTATCACATGCATAAGAGAGGACTAACTTGCTGAAATCCTTCCTGGTATCTTGTTACAGTGGCCTGCAAAGCTCTGTGTAACCGCCCTTTTAACCGTCCCCTCTCACGGTCACTAGCAGGACATGCTGGCATGCTTTCTGTTCTCCCAATATATGAAGGTTGTTTGTTTTTAATTTGCACTTTTTGTTTTGGTAGGTGGTGGTGGTGCTCCTGGAGCAGCCCAGGGCCTTCACACTTAGCTATGTCTCAAACCCATTTTTATTTTTGATTTAGAGATAGGGTCACACTCAGTTTATAAATTGCCCTGGCTAAGCTTAAACTTGCAGTCTTCCTGCCTCAGCCTCCCAGTGTGCTTAGATTGCAGGCCTGCACTACCACATTCAGGTGGTTTATCCCGTAGTTTCTCCACCACTGCCATCCCCACTTCTAATCTCCGTCCCCACTGCTAGATTCCTCCTCCCATGATTCTCGTGGAGACCTGAAATCCATGTTGTTAAGCTCACGGGATAAGCTTCTGTCTCTGCCTCCATCTTGTTTGTGAGCAAATATGAGGCTGTTTGAGAAGAGTTATGATGGATATCTGAAAAGCAGTCCCAGCTGTCTGAGAAACTAAGGGAGGAGCCAGTTCAAGCCCAGCGTGGGCAATTCAGCAACTCAGGGGAAACTCTTCTCAAAAGCAAAAGCTAAAAATATGGGCTGGAGATGCAGCTCCGTGTGAAGGCTTTGGGTGCAATCACTCACATAAAAAAAAAAAAAAGTTTGACTTAAACAGTCAGAGTGCTGATCCTTCCTGTGATCTCTGATATGGGGCAGCTGCAAGAGCAAAGACAGACAAACAGTCCTAACCCCAAGGCAAGGCACCAGGCTCAGAGCCTCTCGCATGCCAGGCAAGTACGTGCCCCGAGCTACATACCCAGATGCATCCTTCCCCTAATGTATAGCCTTAGGGTAACCAAAACATTTGTACTTTGCAGAATTCACTTCAGAAAATAGTAGTGGCCTCAGTACCTCTCAGGTTCTGAGAGGCTGTGGTTAGGCATATTTTATAGGGGGTAACTTAGGGGCAGCAGTACTGCACTAATTTCAGGGAGTAGTGTTTACACTACACGGAGGGGAAAGTATGTGGTTTCTTTGGCAACACAACTTCATCCCAAAACTTAATAAGCTGTGTGTGTGTGTGTGTGTGTGTGTGTGTGTGTGTGTTACTGGAAACTGAGCTCCAGGGCCTTCATACTAAACTATATTCCCAGCTGATTTTTAATTTTTAAAATTTATTTTTATCTTATTAATTTGTGTTTATTTTACTGTGGCAGGAATTGAACCCAGGGCCTTCCCACTGAAATACATCCTCAACACTTAAAAAAATTTTTTTTCCAGACAGGATCTCAGTCTATGCTCCAGAATGGCCCTGAACTCACTATGTAGTCAAGGCTAACCTTGAACTCACAGCAATCCTGCCTCAGCCTCCCAAATGCTAGAATTATCAGCATGTGCCACCATACCTGAGTTGTGCTGCTGGGGAATTGAACTCAGGGCCTTGCTCTTAACCTCTATGCTATTCCTCCAGCGCCATGCCCCAAAATTTTTGAGACAGGGTCTCACTAAGTTGCTAAATAGGCCAGGCTGGGCTAATATGTGCAAATGTCCTGCCTCAGCCTCCCAGAGCACTGGGATTATAGGTCTGTGCCCCCAACCTGGTAAACTATTTATTATTTGTTTCCTAGACATAATTACCAAACTATTTTATCTCTTTGTCTTACTTTTTTCTTCATGGACCCTACAATTCTCTCTCTCTCTCTCTCTCTCTCTCTCTCTCTCTCTCTATCTATCTATCTCTCTCTCTCTAAGAGATATGAAGTGATTTTGCTTTTCTTCACTTTGAGCCAATATGAATTTCACAGTGATTTCTGGGGTGGGCCAGAAAGAAGGTGATGTCGGAGTCGTCAGGGCCGGTCGTCAGGCCCAGTTGGCCTGAGGAGGGCTGCAGGAGGCAGGCCCCTCCGGGGCAGCTGGAGCAGGAGAGACTGTCCCCGCGGCAGGCAGGTGACGTTGCACAAGCCAGATGTGCTATGTCCCTGCAGCTTCTGGCTTGTGCAGCTGCACCAGGGCATCGCCTGCAGCAGCCAGCGCTCGGCTGCCCACCCTCTGCGGAGATGATGGCTGCCTCCTGCTGCTGCTCCGCCTTTTCCACCATGAACCTGGCCCTCTCTTCTTCCTGCTGAGCCAGCTCTCCGGCTCCTGCTGCTTCTGTGAACTCCTTCCCGAAGGTCAGGTGAGCAATGACACGTTGTCCAGGGTGAGCCCAAAGGCCATCACTCATGTAGCTCTCTCCAGGCGACAGTTCTCCAACACTGACAGATCCCCCGACTCGAGGATCTCCATGATGACGACGGCAGCGCTGCTAGTCGCCGTCATCTCCAGGTCAGGCATGACAGTCAAAGACAACTGGTTTCTGTACCCAAGGAAAGAGAAGGTGAGTCCCTTCCCCTGCGGTCATGTTCTGTACTCCATGAAATCAAAGAAGACAGCTCAGTGCCCAGCAAACATGTTCTCGAGGGCAGTGTTTGCCACACCTCCTGCAACAGCTCAGGCCAGGCAAACTTGCCATTGGACTCAACCACTGTGGCAGTCGTGTGCCCTTGTGCCTGACCCACTCACATCTGCTTCCACTCTGACCACCTTGGGAATGCTCCGATCTCCTGTCCCAGCAGTGGCTACTTTCAGAGCAACCGAATGAATTGATTGGACTGGGCAATAAGGTAGCACTTTAAATCCTGAGAAATACCAGATTATTCTGTGCTAGTGGGAAACCTCCAAATCTTAAATGGCTTAAAATAACAAAATGTATTTCTCACTCACACTATATGGCCGATAGTGGTCCTCAAGCAAGAGCTACTTGTTGTGGTAGCTAAGAGACAGAGACAGAGGGTTATTTTTTGGTGGGGGAAGCACTAGAGACTGAGCCCAAGGTCTTGGCACTGAGCTACCTCCCAGCATATTTTTTCTTTTACATTTTATTTTTAAATTTTATTTTGTGGTACTGAGGATCCAGTCCATTGTCTTCACACTGAGCTACATTTCAAGCCCATTTTTTAGTTTTAATTTTTGAGACAGATCTAAGTTGCCCAGACTGGACTCAAACTTCAACCCCTCTGCTCCAGCCTCCCAGAATGCCAGGATGACAGGCCTGTGACACCAGGCCTGTCTTATTTTTCAGTTTAGACAGGTATCATTAAGTCTCTAAATTGCCCAGACTGGGCTTAAAATTTGTGATCCTAGAGCCACTGACTCCCAGAGTTCTAGGATCCTATGCCAGCACCACCGTACCTGGTTTAGAGGTGACTATTTTGACAACATGCTTCTCCTATTGCAGAGACTGGGAAAGAGAGCATAGTAAATTACGTGCTAGCTAGCTCTTTTCTTTCTCCTCCTTCCCCTCCCCCCACCCCTTCTTCTCATCACAGACTGAGCTGTGTCCTCAGTCTATTTTTGATTTTGAGACAGGATCTTGCTAAATTGCCAAGTTGCCCAGCCTGGGCTCAAACTTGGAATCCTCCTGCCCCAGCCTCCCAGGATGCTAGGACTACAGGCCTGTGCCACCAGGCCCAGTTTATATGCTATATTGTTTTATTTGGGGAGGGTTTTGTTGTTTTAAAGATAGGGTCTCCCTCTGTGGTCCAGGCTGGTCCAGAACTCCCTATGTATCCCCGGCTGGCCCAGATTCATAGCAGTCTGCCTACCTCACACTCCCAAGTACTTGGATAACAGGTGTGTACTACCACACCTGGCTAATTTTTATGTGTTACTTGGGGGGACTGAAACCAGAGCTGATTTTTATGTGGAGGCTAGGGGATTGAACCCATGGCCTTCTGCATGCTAGGCAAGTTTTCTAACCACTGAACAATGTCCCCTTCCCTACATGCTACTTCTTAAAACTTCAACCAGATTCTGAGAAGGTGGTGGTTAGGATGTTGTCGTCACAGTTTTGAATCTTTAAAAACCCTCATATTAGGCCTGGGGGTATGGCCTAGTGATTAAAGCACTTGCTTAGCACATGTGAAGTCCAGGGTTCAATTACCCAGCACCACATAAATCAGGCATGGTGGTACATGCCTGTAATCCTAGCACTGGGGAGGCTAAGACAGGAATATTGCTGAGGTTTCTGGCTAGCTTGGGCAACATAATGAGTTCAGGACCAGCTCTGACTGCTGAGTGAGACCCATCTAAAATAAGTAAGTAAATAAATAAATAAATTCTCATATCATGAGGCTGGGGGCATAGCTCAGTGGTTAAAGTGGTCTCAGTGGTATAGCAGGCACCGGGCCCTCAATTCAATTCCCCAACAACCCACAAAGATTATCTGGGTATGGTGGTGGACTCTAGTAATCCCAGCTCTCTGGAGGCTGAGACAAAAGGATTGCCATGAGTTTGAGGCCCACCTGGGCTACATACGAAGCTTTGGTGTAGCCTGGATTACAGAGCCAGATCCTGTCTCAAAAAAAAAATCCCTTGTATGAAAACATTGAGTAACTACATGGAAAAAACAAAATCAATCTGTGTTCATAGTAAAAGTAAGGGACAAGTCTCCTCCCCACAGAAATGCAGGAGGATGAAGACCAACTACCAACTGCAGTAAAAACAACATGAGCCAGAGTCTCCTCAAGCATCAGCAGAGGGGCCACAGCAGGGTTCCTGAGGTCCCTGACAGTAACAGAAGCCTGTGAAAGGTACTCCCTGGGGCACAATCAGGAACATAAACATGAAACGGGAAAGGGCTTCCCCAGGGCCTGTCGCTGGTGAATGTAGGGGGTTCCGCTGCGGACAGAAGGAGGTACAATTGCCTGCTCAATGAGTGAAGTTAACCACCTAAGAAGGAAACTCCTAGAGGTACAGTCTAACTCTTGGCAGGGACAGAGGTATAGCTTCCAGTTAAAGAGCTTCCCTAGCAACTACAAGGTCCTGAGTTCAGTTCCCCAGCACCACATAAACTGAGCATGGTGGTGCACATCTGTAATCCCAGCACTGAGGAGGCTGAGGCAGGAGGATTGCTGTGAGTTCAAAGCCAGCCTGGCTACATAGTGAGTTCAGTATCAGCCTTGACTACAGAATAAGACCCTGTCTCAAGGAAAAATAAAATTTGTTAATGACATATACAAGGGGGTAAGCAGAAAGCTAGAATGACAATTTTAACAAATTATCTAGGGCTGTGGACATAGCTGAGCGGTTAGAGCACTTGCCTAGCAAGTCCAAGGCCTGGGGTTTGATTCACCATATAAACCAGGCATAGTGGCACACACCTATAATCCCAGCACTCACTAGGCCGAGGCAGAAGAATTGCCATGTGTTTGAGGTCCTCCTGGTCTATGCAGTGAGTTCAGGACCAGCTTTGTCTTGGTTACTTTTTCATTGCTATGACTCAGTACCTGACATCCACAAATTTAGGGGAAAGGTTTATTTTAGCTCACAGTTTCAGAAGGTCACAGTTCATTCAGGGGCGGCTGGCAGCAATGGAAGCACATGGCAGAGGCAGGAGTGGAGGCAGCTTCTTATCACATCACAGACAGGAAGCCAAGTCCCATGAAGTCCAGTCTAGTCCTCCAAGGAAGGCATGAAGCAGCTTATATATCCTTTCAAGTCTCATCCCAGTGATCAGCCCCTCCTGGATCCAGGTGTGGAAGGTGTGGTAAGTTCCCACTACATGCCTGTAATCCAATTTACATGCCTATAATCCAATTTACATGCCTGTAATCCACTTGTCCAGACTAGGCCCCAATCAACAGCACATGGTTTCATAGACAATCTATAACATTCAAATACATGAGACTCTTGGGGGACATTTCATATCCAAACCACAATAAGCCTGGAATGTAGGGTAGGATACTGGCTTTTTTAAAAAATCCAGGTGCAAGTGCTGCGTGCCTATAATCTCATCACTCTGGAAGGCAGAGGCAAGAGGATTGCAAACCTGAGTCCAGTCTGGGCAGCTTGACCATTTAACAAGACACTGTCTCAGTAAGAGCTGGGGTTGTTAAAAATCACTAAGTTGCTGAGTAGCCATAGCTGGGCTTCAGCTTTCTCCTCAGTCTCCCAGAGTGCTGCAATTACAGGCAAGTGCCACCAACCCCATCCCACCCTGTTCAAAAAATCCCTGTTGGCACCACGTTTTTGACAATAACATTGGCTGGGGGTTGAGGGTGTAGCTCAGTAGTTAAAGTAGTTAAAGTGCGTTCACTTCCCCAACACCACATAAGATGGCTGTAGTGGCGCATGCGCCCCATGATCCCAGCATACAGGAGGCTAAGGCAGAAAGATTGCTTTGAGTTGGAGGCCAGCCTGGGCTGTATAGTGAGGTCAGAACCGTCCTGGACTACAAAGCAAAAATCTTTATCTCAACAACAACCACCACCAAAACAGACAATATCATTTGAAGCAAATCACATGGCAGAGCCCAGAGTCAGTGGAATGGCCCAACAACAGTCTGCCGCAAGGTATGTGGTTATGGGGACAAGTGAAGATTTGGGATATTTTTTGCCACCTACCACAGGTCAATGGATGGGGTCAGTGTTAATTTGCTTTATAAAAATAATCTGTAGGTATTTCTTCTTTTCCAGCATCTGTTGTGGAGGCATTGTGATGCTCAGAGTTCTCCATGTAACATAGTACCTGTTTTTTATAAGATAATTATTTGATAATCTCTATTTTCTTTATGAAAATTAGTCCGTTTAAACATTGTATCGACTTCTGGGTCAAGATGGCAGCCGAGTAACAGAGCTGCAAAAAATGTCTCCTCATCAACTCACTTAAAAAGTTGAGAATTTAGTCATAAAACACCTGTTCAGTGTAGCTAGGACAGGGAGGAGAACCCCAGCAACTGAAAGGAGGCTAGGGACAGGTTTGAAATCTGAAGGAACATGGAAAGCTAAGAAAAAAACCCCAGCACCTAGGAAGCCGCCTCAGGCTGGCTGCAAATGGCTGGGAGTCACAGCCATCTGCAGATAGAGGAAAGTCAGTGTGGAGCCTGGAACAACTGACCGAGCTAGGAGAGAAAGGAGCTCCCCAACAACTGACAGGAGGCCATGGGAAGGTCAAAAATCCTGAAGTCTCATAGGACGTGGAGAAAAACAGTAGCCAGCTCAGAGCAGCCCTGAGCTGCCAGCATCTACAGACCACAGACAAAAGAAAGCCCGGAGTCCGGAACCTCAGACTGAGGTAAGTGTGAATCTGGGAGACGTGGGAATCATCAGAAGCTGTCAGCCCCAGCTTCCTGGTAAAAGAACCTGCAGGTAGTGCATACTACAAACACAAAGTGAGCTCCTCCTAGGAAAAAGCCTCCTGGTTCCCAGATCAGAAGCAGTGCTTGGCAGCCATAACAGGCAATGATGTAAGCAAGAGCCATTAAAAAAAAAAAAAAAGCCTAAGACCGAACCGATTAGAGTAAAAGAAAGCTCAGAAGAGCACAGCAGGGCTTTTGGGGTCACCCTTAAACTGCGTCTAAGAAGAAACTGGCACAAGAGGCAGTTGCACAGAGGAGAGAAAGGTCACTGACCTCCTGAACACTTACCTCAGTCTGAGGTTCCAGACTCTGGGCTTTCTCCCATCTGTGGTCTGTAGATGCTGGCAGCTCAGGGCTGCACTGAGTTGGCTACTGTTTTTCTCCACTTCCTACAAGACTTCAGGATTTCTGACCTTCCCATGGCCTCCTGTCATGCCATTAGTATCTGGGGTCTTAGTCATCTCTGTGGGTGCCCTGTTGCCCTGTCTCTTCCCATGTTTCTGGGGTTGAGGGCCTTCATTTTAGAGGCTCAGCCGAGAGGTTTCTTTGAATGGCTATGATAGTATGTGGTGGGGAGCCGCAATTCCTCTTGGTTCTGTGCTGGAATAGGCATCAAGAGGGGAATAATTTGGGGAGTTGTTGGGGAGCGTCTTTCTCTCCTAGCTCGGTCAGTTGTTCCAGGCTCCACACCGGCTTTCCTCTGTCTGCAAATGCCTATGACTCCCAGTCGTTTGCAGCCAGCCTGAGGTGGCTTCCTAGGTGCTGGGGTTTTTTTCTTAGTGTAGTGGGAGCACCTGCAAGGGTGGAGAGCCCCACCCTCAGGGGAGGGAAGCCAAGACAGGTAGGAGAACCTTGGTGAGGGGGCTTGGGGTGATTGTGACACCTCAGAGGCCATCGGACTGTTAGGTCACCTCTCGCTGCCTATTCCCAGCACCGAACCAAGAGGGATTGTGGCTCCCCACCACATACTATCATAGCCATTCAAAGAAACCTCTCGGCTGAGCCTCTAAAATGAAGGCCCTCAACACCAGAAACATGGGAAGAGACAGGGCAACAGGGCACCCACAGAGATGGCTGAGACCCCAGATACTAATGGCATGGGCCCTGAAATAATGGAACTCACAGGGAAGGAAGTCAAAAAGCAAGTAAATGAGTCAAACAACCAGTTCAAACAAAATATTCTCAAAGAAATGCAAGTATTGATCAGCAGGCTTAAAGAGGATCTTACTTAGCAAATAATGGTCCTAGTGGAGACAAAGCTCACTGAGCATATTGAAGTCACAAATAAAAAGTTGAGTGAGGTTAAAAAAAAAGGAAATGCAAGATATGAAGGAACATTTTAATAGAGAAGTGGAAAATCTAAAAAGAAATCTAGATGAAATTGAAGACATGAAAAACATATGTGACAGCAGGAGAAGATCACTAGAATATTGTGAGGACAGAATTTCAGACCTTACAGACAAGGCTGAGGAAACAAATGATATAATTACACACAACTCCCAAGTTAGAAATGAGCAAAGTAGCGGGATACGCCAGCTGATGGGTGATTCAAAGAGAACCAATCTCAGAATTATGGGTGTGGGAGAAAGAGCAGAAGACAGCACCAAACGTATAAACAAATTATTCACTGAAATGGTGCAAGAAAATTCCCTTAATCTAGAAAAAGAAAGTAATTTCCAGGTACAAGAAGCTTATAGAACACTAAGTAACATCAACCAGCAACGAGACTCACCACAATATATCATAATCAAAACCCCAGAAATATAACATAAAAAGAGAGTATTAAAAGCAGCAAGAGAGAAACAGTTATTCCACCAAGGCAAACCCATTTGAATTACTACAGATTTCTCAAGGCAAACTTTAAAGGCTAGGGGAGCCTGGAACAAGTTCTTTCAAGCTTTAAAAGACAGCAAGTGTCAATCCAGGTTGTTATGTCCAGCCAAATTATCTCTGAAAATTGAAGAAAAATAAAAATTTTTCATGACGAAGAATCCCTAAAGAAATTTGCAACCACTAGGCCCACATTGCAGAAAGTACTTGGAGGAATATTTGAGAGAAGCAGAGAGACAAGCAACACCAAAAAAAACATGGAAAAAGATTGGCATTTGAATAATTTGGTTGGTATCCTCCTAAAACAGTACCAACTGTCTCATAAAATCTGTGTGTCTTCCCCCATAATTATTATCTTCAATAGTGTATAAGTTTACAAAACATAATAATTATATTCAACATGGGGAATTGGTATAAAATCTTTAAAATATGTATGCATTAAGTTAGGGATGGATAGGTAGGTAAAAGGATAAACCAAATCTGGCAAGATGTTAATAATTGATGACATGTGAGTAAACAATTTATGAAAGTTAAAGAAATCTGAAATAACTAATTATGCCAATCTATCTATTGTAGTATACTTATGTGATACAGATTTAAGTTCATTTGATATAGCAAATTGATACAGACTTAAGCATGTTTAATGTAGCAATTCACTTTTTTGATGTTGGGTATAAGTTTATCCTTTTTGAGGGAGGCAGAGAGATGAGCAGAACCCTAAAATATGGAGGAAAGGAAACATCTAAAGAGAAAGTGTAACAAAAATAATAGATTGGGATTTGAATCATTTGATTGATATACTTCTAAAACAGTACCAGCTGTTTTATAAAATCTGTGAAATTTCCCCCTATATTTATTATTTGTAATAGTATATTACTTTGCAAAACAGAATAATTACATTCAACATGGGGAATTGGTATAAAATCTTTAAAAATATGTGTGCATGAATTTATGGGTGGGTAAGAGATAAAATGATAAACCAAATCTGGCAAAATGTTAGTAATCAGTGAAATGTGAGTAAATAAGCTATGAAAGTTAAAAAATTCTGAAATAACTAAGTATGCCATCCTATCTATTGCCTTAAGTATACTGATGTGATACAGATTTAAGTTCATTTAATGCAGCAATTCAATAGAGACTTAAGTTTGTTTATTGTAGCAATTCACTTATTTGGTCTTTAAGTTTATCCTAAGAAAACTGATTACTCAGCTGAGGCATTTGAAATTTACCTATTTTTCTTTCTTTCTCATATTTACTAGCCTTACGAATTACATGGTTGTAGTTCTTTTCTTATGTGGGCTGGTGGGTGAGGCCAGGTTAAAGAATCTCAATAAAGATATAGCAAAATATTTTTTAAAAAGAACTTTTGGCAAATATCCCAATAAAGGGATCTACTGGACTCAGAGAAGAGGCATCAAGATTTGACCACTGCAGCCCATTCTAGGGGTAGGAAGCTGAGGTAAAGAGTGGTGATTTGAGTGAAGTGATTCAGATGCATAAGTTTAAATATGTTAAGTATCGCGTGTTTTCTCTGATTTGAGAAACCCAGAATACAGGCATTCTATAGAACCACATGGTGTGATAGTGGGAGTTACAGGGGGATGGGGAGGCTATGGGAGGGCCAAAAATGGGAAGGGATTGTAAAGTTGATGTGATATGTATGTGCACAAAATACTCAAAATCATTGTAAACATTATCTATTGCAAATGTATATTAATACAAATGGTGGGAAAAATAAACATCGTATCTATTGGAATCTCTTTAGTAAACTGTATTTTCTTAGGTCATTAACCCTTTCATCTAGATTTCTGTCTCAGTTACTTTCTTTTGTGACTCAGTACCTGATACCTATAAATTTAAAGGAGGAAAAGCTTTTAGTTCAATTTCATAAGTTCTCAGTCCATCAGGGGTAGCTGGTGATGGCAGAGGCCAAGCTGGGGGAAAGCTGTTCATGGCAAGTCAAACAGGAAGCCAGGCGAGCAAGGAGGGGCAGAGCATACATCCTTCCAGCTCATGTCCTGTGATCTGCCCCTCCCGAGTCAAGCACCAGTGTTCTATCCTTTCCAAACAGCTCCACCAAACAGCACATGGTTCCATTGGTATCCCACAGTGTCCAAATTACATGAGGCTTTTGGGGACATTCTAGACACAAACCTGAGCAGTTTCCAAGTTCGTTTGCATGGAGTTGTGCAAAATAAAATTATTTTGTTTTCAATGTTAATTTTTCTTTTTTTCTCGGTATTTTTTTCTCTTTTTAAGTTACTTAGTACTTTATTTTTACTGTTCTCAATCAAAATATTCATTTATTCTATTTCCTCATAACTTACTAATGTATATTTTAATTTTCCTTCTCTTTTAGTCTTTTTTTGAGTATTCATTTTACTTTTTTCCTTTATTTTTACCAATGTTCCAATATTATAAGCTACATTTTCCTTTCAGTTTAAGTTATATACTATAGATTTCACTTTCTTCAAAAGCTTTGATATTGATTTATATTCTTCTTTTGTTCCAAGAGTTTTGTTCAATATGGGACTCTTTCTTTCCCCACGGGAAAGGCCCAATTCAGGGCCTTCACAGTGGGCCTTTTTTTTATTTTTAGAAAGGGAGGGGCTCACTAAATTGCTAAGTTGCCCATGGTGAGCTCCAGATGAGATATTTTATTTTGTCTTTTTTATTAACATGAGTTTTCATTACATAATAATAACAAATCAGCTTGAGAAATTGGTGTTACTTATATATTGCATCCAGAGGGGACTTTTTAAAAGAGCATTTTGTTAGCCAGGTCTGCTAGTGCAGGACCCTGCACTTCGGGTGGATAAGGCAGGAGAACTGCGAGTTCAAGCCCAGCCTGGACAATTCAGCAACTACTTAGCAAGACCCTGTGCAAACAATGAAAAGGAGTTGGCCATGTAGCTCAGAGCAGAGGCCTTTGTGTTTAGTCCCCAGTACCACACACACACACACACACACACACACACACACACACACACACAAATCATTTTATTGATTTATTACTTTATTGCTGTCATGGTTTGGATCTGGAGTGTCCCCCCAAAGCCTCATGTTCCCATGGATACTGTGTAGGGCTGGGAGGTGGGGCCTGGCTGGAAGGAGGCAGGTACTTGGGACCGGACCTGGAGGGGCGGGTGCTGGGTCCGCCCTTCCTCTCTGTACCACCATGTTGAGAGGATCTCAGCCGCTGGAGCTCTGACCCTGGCCCTGCCCCAGCTCCAGCCCTGCCATGTGCTTCCACCATTTTCCAGCCGCCCACGTGTGAAGGGACAGAGATCTTCTGAAGCTGCAAGCTACAATAAATCTTTCCTCCCTAAATTGTGGATGTCGGGTATTGAGTCACAGCAACAAGAAAGTAACTAATAGTAACAATTGCACTGGGACAAAAGGAGGCTTTATCAGTTAGTGGAAACTACTGAGATCTTCTTACAACTTTTTTTCAGTACTGGGGATTGAACACAGGGCCTTTACCATGAACTACTGTCCTAGTTATTTTCTTATTGCTATAACAAAATACCCAACATCCACAATTTAAGGGATGAGAGATTTATTTTAGTCACAGTTTCAGAAGGTCTCACACAATCCATTCATGGGGTAACAGGCCACAGTGAAGGCACATGGCACAGACAGAAGCTGCAGAGCTGCTCACCCCGTTACAGACAGAAGCCCAGTGGGAGCAAGCTGGTGAGCTTTCCCAGGAAGAAGCTGCAACAGTGTTCCTTCTTCCGTTAGTTACTTCAAGCTGCCACTGCTCCGCCCCCACCCCGGTGTTGGTGCCCCCCTCACTTTCTGGCGCACTGATCAGTAACAAACACCAGCAATCTCTGCCCTAGGCGATCCCCAATCTCTACAATTGACAATCTTTCCAGGTCGAACCTTGACCCCTTGCTCCTTCCAGCTAGGTCCCACCTCCCAATAACACACAGTTCCAAACACACGAGGCTTTGGGGGACACTCAACATCCAAACGGTAGCAATTACATCTCCAGCCCTTTTGCACAGGCTGGGCTTGAATTAGCCTCTTGCCTCCCTCCCTCCCACAATGCCAGGCTTATTGGCATGTACCACTGTACCTAATAGTCTATTTTTAAATTTATTTTCCCACCACTTTTATTAATATATGTGATACATGTTTACAATGAAATATTAGATCTGATATTTTTATCTCCTTAACTTCAATCTTGGAAAAAAGACTGATGTTAAAATTCTCTGCCATTTCTAGCTTTCTACCTGTTTGTTTTCTTTGCAGTTACTTGTGATACAAATGTAATGTTTGATAAACTAAAAGTTAACATGTCTGTATTATGGTTTGGGTCTAGAATTCCAATCTCATGTATTCAAATTCAAAGCCTATGTATTTCAATGCTATGGATTACCTATGGAACCATGTGCTGTTAGAGATTGGGTCCTGATCTGGAGGGGTGAATTAGATCACAGGGATGTGGACTGGATTACAGGCATGTTGTGGGGGCTTAAACCTGGAAGCGGGTGGAACACTGAGGCTGGACCTGGAAGGGGTACATCACTGGGACAGACCTAGAAGGATATATCCAATTTCCTTCCTTCATTCTTTACTTGGCTTCCTGTTTATAATGTGTGAGGATCAGCCTCCATTTCTGCCTCTGTCGTATGCTTGCTTCCACTGTTGCTGGTCACCCATGAATGGATCATGACCTTCTAAAACTGTGAGCTAAAATAAACTTTTCCTTTCCTAATCTGTGGATGTTGCCCATTTAGTCACAGTGATGAAACGTAACTAAGACAATCTGAAATTATGGAAAGGGAAGAGGAAGCAAGTACAAAGACCTGTTGGACAAGAAAAAGGCGGGAGTCAGAATATCATTGAAAATTGAGAAACCAAATAGTTAAGGCTGTAACATTCATAATTAGTACACCTTCACTGTGAATGTGGTTTTCAGCATCATAATGTCCTTGTCCTTTCCTAAATTGAACTGTCCGTGATTGATACTGTAATCTTTGCTTTTGATACATATTTTTTTCATTTTGTGATTTCTATTTGTCTATCTTATGGTTTGGATCTAGAGTGTCTCCTCAAAGCCTCATGTATTTGGATGTTGTGAAATTCCCATGTTCTGTTGAGAGGTGAGGCCTGGCTGGAAGGAACAAAATACTAGGGCTTGACTCAGGAGTGGGTGACTGGGGCAGGATCTGAAAGAGTGTCAGTATGCCATGCCATGAAGAGTATTCCTCCAACTAGGGCTCTGCCATGTCCACTTACCATCGTCGGCTGCCCATGTATAGACTGTGAACTTCTGAAACTATAAACTGAATCCTTTCTCCCTTAAATTGTGGATCTCAAGCATTCTGTACCAGTGATGAGAAAGTAATCAAGACAGAAACTGGTACCAGAAGTGGGGTTGTTACTGTAACTGTGCCTGTGTGGTTTAGCTTTTGAAACTTGTTTGCAGGAGGAGTGTAGGAAGATTTGAAGAAGCCAGCTAGAAAAGCCTTAAAATGAAATCAGCCAAGTTTATTGGGAGATTCTGGGTGAGCTCAGAAGACCAAAATGCTGATTGTAAGACCAGAATGTGGATTGTAAAGGCTGGGCTCAAGAAGTTTCAGATGGGAAAGAGGACTTTATTGGCGGTTGGTCTAAAAACCATGTATGCTATGTTCTGGCAAAAAGAGTATTAGCATTTTGCCATTGTCCAGAGACCTTGACTGAAACTGAGATCTAAGGGCAGTAGACTACTTAATCTGGTAGAAGAAATCTGAAAGCAGTCTAATATTCAGGCTGTCACATGGCTACTGTTTGCAGCTTTTAGCCATCTCTACACCAAGAAGCAGGAGAAAATGTTAGAAGCGCATATTGTTGTTAAAGAGATCAGCATTGAAAAGAAGCCATGAGTTGGATGCAGGATTATAAAAAAGATGTCAAAAGGGTGTGTCAAGGATCAACAAGACCCCTTTACCAATTCAAGTTCAGCAAAGCAAAGGACCTTCCTTGTTCTGAAGAGTACTCCAGGGTATTCTGTAGGACCAAATAGAGAAGTATTTGCTAGTGTTCAGCCATCTAAGAGCTCAGAAACCTCAGCAGTGATTGTCCAAGAGGCCAAACTAATGCTCAAGCCTGTGATAGACCATGGTGATATCCATGCAGTGATGGATTTACAGGGATAGAGGGTGCAAAAGTCATGGAATCATGGAGGCTTCCATTTAGATTTCAGAAGGCCTTGGAGGCCAGACAGTGTCCCCCTGGGAGGGAAATGCATGAAGTTGTAAAGGAGAAGCCAAAGGGGGCGGGAGGAATGGTGCAGCAGTTGCAGTATTTGCCTTGCAAGCATAAGGCCAAGTTTGATTCCCCAGCACCACAGCTGGGTATGGTGGCACAAGCCTGTAATCCCAGCACTCAGGAGACTGAAGCAGGTAGATTGTCCTGAGTCCAAGGTCAGCTTAGGCTACACAGTGAGTTCAGGATCAGCTTGGGCTACAGAGTGAGAACCTGTCTCAAAAAGAAAAAAAATGAGAGAGAGAAGCCAGAGGTAAATGGAGACCCTGGAAATTTGGAGATGCCACAAACATGGATTATCCTATAAGAAAGCCTACAGACTGTGAATAGAGCTAGCCCAAAGGAGGAGCTACAGCCAGAGGAATGCTGTCGGGGCAAGATTACCCCAAGCCCTTTGGAGTTCACAACTTGCATGGGGTACTGGATACAGGGCTACAGAATTTAATGGAACTGTAGGATTTGGTTCTTGTGCTGGGTTTCATTCCTGCTTTGATCCAGTTGCTTTCAATGCTACTCTTTCTCTTTCTTGAATTGGGAATATTTATCCTGTATTGTCATGTTGGAAGTGTTTAACTTTCCTTTGATTTGCACAGGGGCTCATAAGTATACCTTTTGTCTGAAAAGAAACTTTGGACTTGAACTTTTTAACAGTGCTGAAACTACTAAGGCCTTGGTAACTCTTAGGAAAAGACTCAATGCATCCTGCATAGAAAGACAGACATGAGTCTTTTGGGGTCCAGGAACAGAATGTTATGGATTTGGATCTGCCCCAAAACCTCGTGTATTTGGATTTTGTGAAATACCCATGTGCTGTTGAGAGGTGGGGCCTGGCTGGAGGGGGTGGACTACTGGAGCAGGATCTGGGGAAGGGTAGCTCCACTCTTACTCCCTTCCTCCAACTATGGCCCCTGCCATGTGCTTCTGTCACTGCCAGCTGCCCATGTATTGACTATGACTTTTGGAAACTATAAACTAGAATAAACTTTCCTCTCTAAATTGTGAATGTCAACCATTCTGTCCCAGCAACGAGAAAGTACGAAGACAGTCTAGTATGTATGCTGTTGTCCATCCCTTTGCTTTTTAGTCTTTTTGAATCACTTATCTTGATGTGTCTCGTAATAGACATGTTTCATCCAACCTGGAATTCTTTTTTTTGGAGACAAAGTCTCTCTCTGTAGCCCAGGCTCGTCCTGAACTCACTATGGATCTCAGGCTGCCCTTGGACACGCGACAATCCTCCTGTCTCAGCCTCCTGAGTGCTGGAATCACAGGTGTGTGTCACCATGCCCAGCTTATGGGGTGCCAGGGAATCAAATTCATGTACTTGCCACTTGCTATGCAGGTGCTTTAATGGCTGAGCCATTCTTCCAGCCCTAAAATTCTTTTTTTTTTTTTATTAAATGAATTTCTCTCACATTTATGTACTTGACTCATAAGCTTGGACTTACCTTTATCATGTATGGTATTACATTTACTGTGTATTTTTCACTGTATGATCTACTGCCTTTCGTATTGTTCCTTTGGCCAGCGAGGAAGATTTACATTTTATTCTAATGATACTATTTACATTACACCGTTACCTTTGTTCACTGCTCTACTGTTTCCTTTGATGGCGTAAACACCTTTAAGAGCCATAGCTCTCCCTTTTCCTTAGCTAAGCCTCATCTACTTGGTTCAGCAGTTTTAAGTACTATTCCTTGGTTTCTGCACATTTTCTAAGCAATCACGAGCTCCTGGTGCTTGTCTGACACTCCCTTCCTTTTCACTTTTCTAGCCGTTTACCACAACAAAGCAGGTACCATTCGCCACTATTTTTCCACCATTATCCACAAGTACGTTAGTTTTAGATATACAGCTAGATATTCACACTTCACCTTGTCCCCTTAATCAAGTTTCCCCAATATTCTCCTAGTTAGGGCTGGAGGAATACCACTATGGTTAGAGCACTTGCCTAGCAAGTACAAGGCCCACAGTTTGATTCCCCTAGCACAACATAAGCTGGGTGTGTGTGGTTGTACATACTTGTAAACTGAGCACTGAGAAGGCCGAGGCAAGAGGATTGACCACAGTTCAAGGCCATCACATGCTACACATAGTGAGTTCAGGACCATCCTAGACTACAAAGTGAGACCCTGTCTCAAAAAAACAACAACAACAACAACAACAAAACGTTGATCGAAGTCTTTTAGTAGAATGCTATGGGAAAAGTTTTAAATATAATGTTCTCTGAACTCTTGCATAACTAAAACTTCTATGTCCTTGATAGTTAAAATACAGCCTTATCTGGGTACAAAATCCTTAATTCATACTTCTGAATTTTTAAAAGTGTTGCTCCACTGCTGTCTTGTTTTGTTTTTTTTTTTTTTTTTTGAAAAAAAAAGTGCCAACTTGTTCTACTTTTTTTTTTTAAAGGGGCTAGATATTTGGGCCTACAGACCTAAATAATTCTTCCTTTACTTCCAAAATATAACAGTTGGTTAGAATATGTCTGAGTTCATCATTCTAGGTCAAATTCCTAAATAACAAGATAAATCTTTTCAAGATGGCTCCAGGTCTTTTTGTTTTCAGCACTTTCTTTTGTATAGAGCTGTGAATACGATCTCTGGTCTGCTGTCCTGTCTTACTTTGAGGAGCTTCAGTGTTACCTATGTTGTCTTTTCTTTTTTCTAGGGTCTCGCTCTGTAGTCCTCATCCTTAACTCACTAAGGAGCCCAGGCTGACCTTGAACCCATGCAATCCTTCTACCTCAGCCTCCCGGGTTCTGGGATTACAAGTGTACACCACCACACCTGACTTATGTGGTACTGAGGAATTAAGCTCAGGGCCTTGTGTTTGCAAGGCAAGAGCTCTAACTGCTGTGCTATATTCCTCCAACCCCACGACTGTTTATTTAAAATTCAGATTGGAGGATTGTTTTTTTGTTTTTGTTTTTCCTTTTGAGACAGAGTCTCACTTTGTAGCCAGGGTTGGTCCTAAACTCACCATGGAGCCCAGCCTGGCCTTGGACTCATGGCAATCCTCCTGCTTCAGCCTCCCGAGTGCTGGGATTAGAGGCATGTGCTACCATGCCTGACGTCACGTGGTGCTCAGGAACTGAACTCAGGGCCTTGTGCCTGCTGGGCAAGCATGTTGACCAATGTGCTGTTCCTCCAAGGTTTGCATTACAATTTACTAGTTCATGGTCCAGGAGAACCCTTGTTTTATCGGTCAATCATGTAAAAGTTTCTCTAACAACGGAAGGCCAGGAAGTGGTGGGGAGTTGTCTGATTTCTGCTAAATCTTGGCCCTACAGGTCTACCCGGTGGCCCATCGGGCTGTCTTTGCTAGCCATCTCACTGCCTCCTCCTGTCATCCACGGAGCCTCCAGGGGACACCACTCCCCTTTGGGATGGCTCCACCCCTGTCAGAAGCAATGTTTGGTCCCCTCTTGTCTAAACCCCTTTTTCTCACTTTCCACCAGCATTGCTCTGATCCACCAGGTCCCAGACCTGCCTGTAACATCTAAGTTCAGTGAGGGCCTGAGGCAGAAGAAAAATCTGACAGGGCTGGGGCAGGTAGCCCAGTGGTTAAAACACTTGCCTAGGGGCTGGGGGCATAGCTCAGTGGTTAAAGTGCCTGCATACCATAGGTAAAGCCCTGGATTTATTCCCTAGCATCACAGAAACTCCTGGTGTGATAGCACATGCCTATAATCGCAGCACTTGGCAGGAGGATTACTGAGTTTGAGGCCAGCCTGACCTACACAGTAAGTTCAGGACCAGCTTAACTATAGGGCAAGACTGCCACACGCACCACAAAAAAAGATCTGATAGATTTTGCAGGAGTCGGATCACAGAGGGATTCTACAGAGGTTTTTGCAAAAATGTGATCAGGGAGCAGAGAGATGCACAGTAGAACAGAAGGATGGAGACGGGGGAGGAAGGAATTCACCATCTGTACAGGTAGAGGCAGACAACTAAAAGTGAGAATTACAGTTTTCATCTAATGAAAGGACTCAAAAGAGACCCAGAATTTGGGAAATTCTCTTAAGAGAAATGACACAATGTCATCAACAAGGGAACTGCAAGGAGAGAGCAAGTAAAACCCTACACAGTGCCACCACCCAGCCCGGTGACTGCCGAGCTGAGCCAGCAGCCTGGGGAAGGTGACAAAGGGCAGGGTGTGCCAACAGGTGGGGTGGCCTGCAAACTGCTTTGGGTGGGGAGTGACAAGCCCAGCAGGGGTAGAGAGGAGACAGTAAGCAAGGAGAGAGAGAGGGAGGGAGGGAGGGAGGGTGCTGAGAAGATGGAAGGCTGGGAGCACCGGAAGAGAGACAGCAGAGGCTGATCAAAGGAGCGGAAGGCGCCTCACACCTTGAATTGAGAAAGGCAGGAACTGCTGAGTGGGTCAGTGTGTGGAGAGAAGTGGCTGAGCTGGGGAAGGTGGGTAGGGGGTCAAAGTACGGGGGACTAGTAGGGTGGTGGCTGCAGTTCAGGCTCAGGGTTTGTTTCCCTGATTCTACTGATTTTGGTCCTGAGATCAGGTGTCATTCTGCTTGTGGAATGGGAAAAGTCACCATTTTTAGTGGACATAGCAAGACTTGGTGTTATCCTGCCTCCTGGAATAGACGGGAAAGTAGAGATGCCCTCCGGCCCCAAATGTCTGCAGGCAGATGGCTTCTGGTTCCACGACAGTGGTGGGCAGGGCAGGCGCCCTCTGAGTAGTCCGCACAGGCAGGCAGAGGCACTCAACTCAGGGAAGAGCAACCCCGCAGCTCAGGCCACGTGTCCAAGTCAGACCAGTGAGTCTAGGCAGGCAGTGCCTGGCCTGCAGAATTCATTCTGGAGGCTTCTGGGTCTGGGACAAGATCTTCTGCTCAAGTTTGGCATACCGGGGAAGGAGGGCCTCATAGACCTGGAGGGGCAGAAAGAGCAATTTAGAGCAGGGGGGAGAAGAAAGCCTTTTTCTTACATTTGGTTACAATTTGGAATTAAAATTTTTGAATTCCTTGGGCTGCAGGAATAACACAGTGGTTAGAGCACTTGCCTAGCAAGGGCAAGGTCCTGGTTTTGATTCCCAACACCATATAAGATGGGCATCATGGTGGCACAGGAAGTAATCCCAGCACTCAGGAGGCTGAGGCAGGAGGATCACTGAGTTGATGGCCAGCCTGGACTCCACAGTGAGTTCAGGACCAGCCTGGTCTAGAGAGCGAGACCCTGTCTCACAAAGAAAAAAATGAATTCCATTTACTTGCAGTTTAATTTCTTCTTTCCGGGCAAAGCAAAGGAACCATCATTTTCATAAAGAGAAAATTCTAGCTAGGCATGCAAACCAGTATTCCCAGTTACTCAGAAGGCTCAGGTATAGAGGATCAAAAGTTAAAGGCCAGATTAGGCAACTTAGTAACACCCTGTCTCAAAATAAAAGAGTTGGAGATGTAGCTCAGGGGTCAAGCACCCCTCGGTTCAATCCCTGGTAGGACAAAATAAATAAATAAATGAGAAAATCTCAGTAGTTTTGAAGCCTTACAGTTTATGATTTTTTATTGCTTACGGCAGTACTGGGGGTTGAACATGGGACCTCCACATTGAGCCATTTTCCCCAGCCCTTCATTTGGAGACAGTCTCCACTGCACTGGGCAGGTCAGACTTCAACCGAGCAGGCCACATGGCAGGCCACACAGCCATCCAGGGCAGGGTCTCGGCCTGCCCGCCCTTTCCACATTCCAGCTCAGGTACCATCTGATTCCTGTCTCTGAAGACAAGTGCATGAGTGTGTGATACTTGGAGCCAGTGCAGATGTCCTGCGACCACACAAATGCATCCAGAGCCCCACCCATCAATACGGCAGCCAGAGCTGCGAGGCGTGCCCACAAATGTACATACCAAACGCACACCAAATTCCAAAAGTCTCACATACAAAGCAGGATGTGGAATATCACACTAGTAATATTTCTACTAGATTACCTGTTCAAATGACAATATGTTGGCTATCTTGGGCTCAAATAGAATATTATTACTAAAATTAATTTTACTCATTTCTTTTTATTTACTTATTTATCTACCTTTTTACTTTTTTTTTTTTTCCTGAGACAGGGTCTTGCACAGTAATCCAAGCTGGTCCTGAACTCACTATGTAGCCCAGGTTGGCCTCAAATTTACAGCAATCCTCCTGCTTCCACCCTCCGAGTACTGGGATTACAGGCGCAAACCACCACACTGGCTTTACTTTTATTTTTGAAAAAATCAGACTGCCAGAAAGTTGATGTTGATGTCTGTGGCTCACACCAGGTCCCTGCTGTCCACTGCTGACCGAGGAACCGCAGCAAACGTGAACAGATCCCTGATGTGAGACCTATGATTCAACACTACTTGGAGACTTCCCGTGTGAGCAAAATACTGCATTCCAGCTGATAATCCAGCTCTTTTACTCTATTTGGTTGATTTAAAAAAAAAAAGATCCTGCTTTTAGTTGAGCATAATCAGGTAACACAGATGACGAAGAAAAACTTACATGTTTGGGGAAAAGACCCCAGTGGGCGTTCATACTGCGGATGCTATGGTAAAAGCTGATGGTCTCTCACCTGAGCAGCCCCCAAGGCAGGGGAAGCAGCCAGTCTGGGGCTTGGGGCCAACTTCACAACCTCGGAAAAGGGCACACGTGCTCCACCTGCAAGGCCTAGAGGGGAAAGGTCACTTCATACCTGTGCAAACGCAGAGGCTTAGCAGTCGGCAGCACAAAGGGCCCGGCCAGAGTGGCCGCACATTCTCAAACCGCGCCCTGGAGTGCTGCTGCGGCTGCGTGCAGGCTTAGTGTGCTCAAGGCCTCCGACTCAACCCCCACAACCAAAGGAGGAGGAAATGTTCTAGAACTGGATCATGGTGACGGTGTCACAACTCAGCATGTTTATCAAGCATCACTGAATTGTACATTTACAATGAGTAGTCTTTTGTTGTTGTTGTTGTTGTTGTTGTTTTTGAGAGAGAGGGTCTTGCTGTACAGTCCAGTCTGGTCCTGAACTCACTATGTAACCCAGGCTGGCCTTGAACTCATGGCAATCCTCCAGCCTCAGCCTCCTGAGTGCTGGATTGTAGGCGCATGTCACCACACCTAACAAAAGGGATATCTTTTATACTGCATACAGTTGTAACCTGATAAAAAATGTTGTAAGAAAAAAATTGGAGTGCAGGCGTCTTTTCAGCATGGGTGAGGTGGTCTTGCTCCATGGACTGCACCTTTTATGGGGGGGGGGAGCAGTCAGCTCCAACGTTTGCAGGAAGGGAGGGCGGCCTGCCTCTGCCCCATCATTTGCTCTCCTATCCCTCACCGCACTCTGGCCACCAGGTCTTCTCTCAGTGTGCTCTGTCCACAGCAGTGTGACTGCGGAATTGTCTTTCTTCCTTTGTCTTTTTTTTTTTTTTTTTTTTTTTTTTTTTTTTTTTTTTTTTTTTTTTTTTTTTTTTTTTTTTTTTTGGGCTACAGGGTCTTGCTCTGTAGTTCAGGGTGGTCCTGAACTCACTAAGTAGCCCAGGCTGGCATCCAATTCACAGTAATCCTCCTGCTTCAGCCTCCCAAGTGCTGCGATTACAGGTGTAAGCCACTACGCTCAGTTTATGTGATGCTAGGGAACTGAACTCAGAGCTTGTTGCTAATTGTTGTGACATTCCTCTAGTCCCCTCTTTTTCTTTCTTAAGACAGGGTCTCATTCTGTAGTCCAGGCTGGTCCTGAACTCACTATGGAGCCCAGGCTGGCCTCAAACTAATGGCAATCCTCCTGCCTCAGCCTCTGGGTGCTAAGATTATAGGTGTGTGCCACCATGTCCAGCTTATGTGGTGCTGGAGAATCAATTCTTTGCCCTGCCCTTACCCCTAAGCACATCTCCAGCCTCGGAATTCTCTTCTCACTCTTCACACCCTGATCCTCTTCTTAGATAAGTAGCAGCTAGGAACATCTCTAGTTTGGGAGGCCTCCCTCATTCCCCAGCCCAAGCACCACGTCTGTGTCCTGGCGCCCAATTCACAATTTGCAGCCACAGTCAGGTGATTCTGTCTCT
The DNA here is from genome assembly GCA_004027205.1 of Ctenodactylus gundi. Classification (NCBI taxonomy): domain Eukaryota; kingdom Metazoa; phylum Chordata; class Mammalia; order Rodentia; family Ctenodactylidae; genus Ctenodactylus; species Ctenodactylus gundi. The sequence goes on from PVKB01001164.1 coordinate 229,709, forward strand.
CCTAGACCACGCTGTAAGCACCTAGAAGCGAGAGACAGTGTCTCTGTGGGTTACCACCTTAGCCCTGGTGCCCAGCACACTACCAGGCATGCAGAAGCCACTCAGGGATTACTCGCCAAGCAAATGGGCAAATGAGAGCTGGAAAAGGAAGGTGGCCACAGGCACGCGGCGCGCAAGCAGGCACTTCTAGGCAATGTGAGCAGGAGTGTCAGAGTGATGCTGCTAACAAGGGACACGAGGAGCCCCAAGAAGTGAAAACCGGACACCAGAAAACCCCAGACGAAGGACTCTTCTGTCTCCCTCACGTTCACAGACTGGCTGTACTGGGGCTCATCGGCAGGGCCGCTGGGAGGACAGAGCTCCACAGGGAGTGGCTACAGGCCTCCGGGGCCGACTGGTGAGCCAAGGTGTAGCTCGGGCTTTGGTTTTGGAGGGTAGAGCAGGGCAGGACCCCAGTAGCACCCTTGGGAGTTCAACGAGCACAGAAAGGGACAGTAAGGCAGACCACGGTCCAATGGAGCAGTGGATTCCCTTGGGCAATGCCCTTCCCACCTGTGCAGAGGGACGCGCGCAGGGCAGACCCCAGTCTCTTCCTGGCTGTGCTGCCTGCCAGCTTTTCAATGGGATTCTAACATTCCCAGGAAATGTATTCTGAACTCAGAGTCCTGTACTCAGCTGTTCACTGAGATGGCGAAACAAAGAACGTGTTGGACATGCAAAGCCTCAAAATCATTATTTGTTGAATTTGAGTTCTCTCAAAATATTTCTTTAGAGCTGGCCCTGGTGGCATATACCTGTAATCCCAGCTCTCAGGGGAATTATAAATTCAAACCCAGCCAAGTTCGAGCCCAACTTGGCATCTTTATGAGACCCTATCTCAAAAAATAAAAATTGCAAAATAATTGCCAGATAGTATAGGCTTATAATCCCAGAACTCTGGGAGGCTGAGACAGGAGGATCACAAGTTCAAGCCCAGCCTGAACAATTTAGCAATGCCCTGTCTCAAAAATCAGAACTAGGAGCAACTCACATTTCCAGGTCCCTTTCTGAGTTGCAGAAGCTTTATCCCCCCCTCTTTCCCCTTCTGTCCTTCTTTTTCCCCCATACAGTTTTACACTTTGCCCAATACAGTGTTCTCTTCACACACACACACAAAAGGAAAAATACGGGCTTGGTATGTAGCTCGGTGTGAAGGCTCTGGGATCGATTTCCAGTGCGAAAGAAAGAAAGAAAGAAAGAAAGAAAGAAAGAAAGAAAGAAAAAGAAATTTAAAGAATTAAAAATTTAAGAAAGGGTTAGCCCAATGGATATAGCCTAGTGCAAAGCCTTGGGTTCAATTTCCAGGACTGACAAAAAAAAAAATTGAGTTGCATAAGCCACTGCAGCTAGCATAGTGGGCTAGGGGGTTAGCACAGAAGTAAAGCATTTACTTAGTATGTGCAAAGTCCTGGGCTCAATATCTAACAACAAAAACAAATAAATCCTAGTGAAGAAAACAAAGCCAAAGAAACTGCTAAGAGTTGAAAAAAGACCTCACAGATAAATGTAAATAAGTCAACATGCTGTAAAATTAGCAATGAATTCCTCAACGATTTTAATAAAGGAGTAGCATGAGGTAGGATGGAGGGATAGGAGGGGAATAAAAGAATTATTAAAGTAGATGCCCTCTGATTGGTTCTCAACACTGAAAGAAGTGTCTTGGCTGGAGGAATGGCACAATGGTTAAAGCACTTGGCTTGCAAGCTCAAGGCCCTGAGTTCGATTCCCCAGCACCACACAAGCCAGGCGTGGTGGCACAGGCCTGTGATCTCAGCACTCTGAGAGACTGAGGCAGGAGGACTGCCGTAAGTCCAAGGCCAGCCTGGGCTCCATAGTGAGTTCAGGACCAGCCCGGACTACAGAGTGAGACCCTGTCTTTAAGATAAATAAATCATATTTTGTAAAGTTAAAGAGCAAAACATATGAAGACCGGGACCACTAGAGGGAATCTGGACAGAGCCCTGGAGAAACCAGCGGCCAGGAGCACCCTGAGCAGCGGAGAGGCAGACTGTTACAAACCCAGGCAGGACGCCCGAGGAGCAGGAGGGGGACGCCTCCGGGCGGCACCTGGACGCCGGCCGCGGCCCGCGGGGGCCTCCGCGGAGCTGTCCGGGGTCCTGGACCGCTAGCCTCCCAGCCCGCGCCACGGTCTCAATTTCCCGCTCTGCAGAGCTCGCCGCCCTGAGCCTGCCTCACCCGCGGCCACAGCCTCGCCCGCACGCCTTCAGGCCGGCCGGGCAGCAGGGTCAGTCCAGACTCTGCTTCCCTTTTCCCAGGGCACGCAGACAGAGAATAAAGGAGCACAGGGGCAGGCTGGTTCTCACCCGCTAAGAGGGAGAAAATGAGGCTGCTGCAGTCCCCTAACCGCCAATGTCCCCCAAGACGAGAATCGCCCTACCCTCGCTTGCCACGTTCCGCAGCCCAGTCAGTGCCCCAGCCACTTGCAGGGACAGCTGTGCCCCAACCACCCACCTACCATGAAAAGCGCGGTAGGCAGAGCCCACACCGGCAGAGTTGGCAGTGTCTGTAACGTACACGGGGGCGCCGAACACATCCGCAAGCACCTGGCAAGGACACAGAGGCAGTCCTCAGGGGCACGCAGGCGTTGCGCGGTCGCCTTCTGCGTGTCTTATGATCTCTTCATTCTACCTCTGCTGCCTTAAAAGAAGTACAGCAGATGTTACGTATCCCAAGGTTTCTCTAATATGAAAATCCCAAAGTATAAATAAGTAAAAGAGCCCAAAAAGAGAGATGATGGGAACCACGGAGATAGATTTTAATGGAGGGGAAAAGGGAGGAGAGGGGAGGCGGGAAGAGAGGAGAAGTATATACCATGAACAGGTGATGTGCACGTGCACAAGTGCCTCAAGTTGAGTGGAATCACTATGTATCACAAATACGTACTAAAAAAAAAAGAATAATTTGGAGGAAAAAAATTTGAGACAGGATTTTACTTTGTAGTCCAACTGGTTCCAAACTTACTATATAGCCCAGGCTGGCCTCCTGCCTGAGCCTCCCAAGTGCTGGGGTTACACGTGTGCACCACCACACCCGTGTATTTAGAGCTGGGGTATAGCTAAGTGGTACAGTGCTTACCTGGCATGCACACAGGCATAGGTTTGGTACCTAGCATGAAAAGTAAGTATGTAAATAAAAGGTAGAAGGTATGCTTGGCCACGGCCACATTCCCCTAGTGGTCACAGAGGGAGGACGAGCTGGAGGGACCACAGCTCTCCAGGCTGCCACCGTACTTCTTAACCATTTAATTAAAGACAAAGGAGAATATTTAGGAAGTATGCTTACCAAACGCCTCATCGACCTAGAGCTACAGAAAACTGAGTATCAGACTAATATTATATAGACCAGGCTAGGCGTGTAGCTCAGCAATTAAAACATTTGCCTAGCAAGCCCAAGACCCTGGTTTTGATTCCCCAGCAACACGTAAACCAGGTATGGTGGCATACATGTGTAATGCCAGCACTTGGGAGGCTGAGGGGCTGAGGCTGGAGGATTGCCATGAGTTTCAGGCCAGCCTAGACCTACATATTATATAATTCAAGACTTGCCTAAGATTCAGAGCAAGGCACTGCATTAAAAACAAAAACTAAAAACTAACAAGGGTATGTTTCATGGGGATAATATTTAAAAAAGAAGGAAAAAAAGCTTTAAATCTTTAAGTACTGGTGACTGAACTCAGGGCCTTGCACTGAACTGAGTTGCATCCTTCAGCTATCTACCTATCTATATATCCATCCATCTATTTTTTGTGTGAGACAGGTTCTTGCTCTGTAGTCCAGACTGGTCCTGAGCTTACTATGTAGCCCAGGATGGTCTTGAACACATGGCCATCCTCCTGCATCTGCCTCCCAAGGCTGTCACACTTGACTTATGTAGTTCTGGGGAACAGAACCCAGGGCCTGAGCTTGCTAGGCAAGCACTTTAACTGCTGAGTTACACCCGTAACCTGTTCTGTTTTTATTTTGAGACAGGTTCTCCCTAATGCTGAGTTGCCAAGTTGCCTAGGTTAGACTCAAACTTCTGATCCTCCTGCCTCAGGCTCCCAGAATGCTAGGATTACAGTCCTGTACCATCATGTCTGGCTATAAGTTTTCCATTTAAGCAAAATAAATAAATAAATAACATAACATAAAGACCATCTGTAACAAAAAGAAAGTCTTGGTGGTATATAGATTAGTTAACCAGAGGTAACAGATGCTAACAGTGCCTGGCCAAAACTCCCTTCCCTGCCCCACCATGCGTACCCCTCATTCAGCTGCTGCAAGCACCATAGGGAAAGAGCTCACAGCTGACAGCACTCACTCCTCATGGTGACAGGCTGTGGTGCGCAGAGGCTGGCTCTCCAGGGCATGTTCACCCTTCCCAGGGCAGCTGCCTGGCCCAAGGCACTGCCAGCTCTGTGGCTGACTATCGGGGAGATGGAGCACACCCTGTCTTCTCTTACCCTCCTCCCCTGCCTTGTCCTGAGTCCCTCACTGCCTTTCTCTTAGGGAAAAGAATTTCCATTTTGGCTCTGTTCCTAGAGAATCTGACCTAAAACAGACACATCACAACTCAACAGCTAAGGTATACAGGCCGGAAGTGAGGAAGGGACACCCACCCTGGGTGTGGGGGACCCAACTGGCAGAAGCTGCACCTACAAATACACTGTGTCCCCGTGAGAGAAGCCGATGGCCCACAACTTTAGCACCCAAGTGCCAGGCACCTGAAGGTCGGTTCCACTTTTGGCCATGTATTTCTAGCACAGTGGAGGACCTGAAGGCAGAAATGAAGCCTGGAGACCATTACAGGAGGAATGGCTGGAGAAGCAGGGAGTTAATCGGAAGGGAGAGGCGTAAGGAGTAGAACAGCGCTGGAAGGTTACCGTGGAACACACAGGCACTTTTCAAGTGACCCCCGAGGCCAGCGCTATCAGAGGCTGCACTGTGCAGGGCAGCAGAATTCCACGGCACATGGGACAGCACTGCTCACCGTGGAAGCTGAGGGCGACTGAGCCGGCTTCCTGAGCTTGAGCTCTGTGCACCAACTCCCGTGGATGGGAACGAAGGTGCCCGATCCTGTGGAGTGCCTGGCTTCCACACGACAGACACAGAAGAGGTCCCGGAACAGGGCTCATGACTGGCACCTACCTGTAAGATGTCTCTATTGTGAGATGCCCCTCCGGTGGCCAAAATCTTGGTCTTGGACACTATAAGGGAAAAGAAAAAGAAGACATGGCAGTGGCCCCTGCCCAAGGCATGGGGTCCGGCTGGCAGCGGCAGTTCCCTAAGGCAACTATTTTCCAGTGCTCTTCTGCTGCAAAGGGCGCATGCCCTCTGTTTGCCTCCCGGGACTGAGCCGAGAACCAGGGCTGGATCTGCCCATGCAGGACCGGGAGGAGGTGAGGAATGCTGGAGAAGCTCATGCCATCTTTGTCACCTCGTCCGTTTTTCGGCACATTGTTATCTACACAAGGATAGAATTCAGCTGCCAGAAAATTAGGAAAAAACATCAAATCACTGTGTGTGTGCTGGGGGGGGGGGGGGGGAGGGTCCCCCTCATCCACTGTAGAAAATTCTCTTTGTGAATATATTTCAGCCTCTCTGTGTGTGTGTATGTGCGTGTGTGTATGCACAAAGAGAATTACACACATATGTATGTATGTATGTGTGTGTGTATGTGTGTGTATAATATATTACATCTTTTCCCTGAATACCAAAGTAATATAGTTTCATTGTAGAAGATTTAGAAAATGCAGAAATGTGATTCAGGTGTGGTGGTTCATGCCTAAAATTCCAGGACTCTGGAGGCTGAGGCAGGAGGATCATAAAGTTTGAGCCTAGCTTGTGCAATACTTACCAATTTAGTGAGACCCTGTCTTAAAAATTAAAATAATCAAAAAGTTTTAAAGGGCTGAAGATGGCAGGGAAGGGGTAAGGGGACTACCACTTGTAATTTGTAAGGCAGCTGCCATCTGCTTTTATTATCTAAATATTTTTTTGAGACAGGGAATCCTGCCTGAACTTACTATGTAGCTCCAGCTGGCCTAGAACTCACAGCAATCCTCCTCCCTCAGCCTCAGAGTGCTGGATTACAGGTGTACACCACTGCTATGGTTTAGATCTGGAGTGTTCCCAAAAAATCTCATGTATTTGGATGTAGTGGGATAGCTGTGGAACCCTGTGCGGTTGGGATGTGGGGCGTGGTTGAAACCTGTGGTTGTTTGGGATCTGACCTAGAGAGATTTATGTAAACTTGTAGAGACTGGGCAAGGCTTTCAGGCATGTGTTACTGACTTATGGGCCAGGGAATGAGGGAGGGGCACCCAGGGGGACCAAACAGGCAGCTTGAACTAAGTACAGGAAGGAGGGAGAAACATGGTTACATCATCTTCCGGGGAAAGTTCTGGCCATACCTAAGTCCCCAGCTGGCTCCTGCTTCACTTGGCTTCTGTCTACAATGCCCTGTGCAGCTCTCCAGCCTCTGCATGTGCTTCCTGTGCTGCAGTTGCTCGCTTCCTGTGAATGGACTGTGACCTTCTGAAACTGTGAGCTCAAATAAATCTTTCCTCCCTTAAGTTGAGAATGTTGGGCATTTTGTCCCAGCAATGAGAAAGCAACTAAGACAGCCACCGTGCCTGGCTTATGCGGTCCTGGGGAATCAGACTCAGGGGCCTGCACTTGCTAGGTAAGCACTTTAACCACTAAGCTATGCCTTCAGCCCTATCCAATTTTTATTTTCTTATTCCTTTTTTTTTAACCTCTCAACAAACAAGGAACAGAACTTCCTTAGAATGATAAAAGTAATATATCCCAAAATTACAGGAGGCATTGTTGTCACTGTTATTATTATCATTATTATGATTATCTGCAGCATTGGAGATTGAATCCAGGGGTGTCCCACCACTGAACTGAATCCCCAGCCCATTTATTTTATTTATTTTTAATACAGGATCTCACTCTGTAGTCTAGGCTGGTCCTGAACTATGTTCCCCGGCTAAACTTGAAGTCATAGCAACCCTCCTGCCTCAGCCTCCTGAGTGCTGGGATTACAGGTATATGACACAGTACCCAGTTCATGTGGTGCTGGGAAATCAAACCCATGGCCTTGTGATGGCTAGGCAAGTGCTCTAACCACTGTGCTATATCACCAGCTTCACGCAGGGTGTTTTTTTCCCCTCACTTTACAGATGAAGGGATTGAGGTCCAGAGAGTTCTGATCACCATGCTATTCCCCCAGCCCATTTCAGACAAAGTCTCACTAAGAAGTGGCCCAGACTGGTCTTTAATTCGTGATCAACCTGCCTCAGCCTCCAGAGCATTTGTGTGATTCTTGGCATGTGTCACCATTCCTGACACATCTGTATCAGGATCAATTAGAAGCATCCTGTTTGTGACTCGCATCCCGCATCCAGGCAGCCTTTCCAATGGCCTCCAAATGGCTCCCGCCTCCTGAGAGCCACATTTTGCCACTCAGGGGTCCACACGGTAAGGATCCACGCCTCCTGCCACCGCCCAGGAGTGTGCCTGCCTCCTTGGAACATTTAGCAGAGCCGGACCAGGTGCAGACTCAGCCATGTGCAAGGCTGAGATGGGGGATCACTTCAGCCCAGGGGGACCTGAAGGCCAGCCTGGGCCCCACGGCAAGACTTCATCTCTTAGAACAGACATACAAACAGAAAATCCACTCAGCTACACTGCTCTCCAATTCTTGACCATGGAAACTGTGTAAGATTATATGAGTTGATTATTTTTATTGTTGGTGGTACCAAGGATAGAGCCCGGGACATGTGCACTAAGCTATATCCCCAGCCCATTTCTATTTCTGATCTTGAGATAGGGTTTTGCTAAGTCACTAAGTTGTCTACACAGCAGTCCTCCCACCTATGAGGAGGCTCAAATGTGCCACCCTCCTGTGTGCTGGGATTACAGGCCTGCACCACCAGTCCTGGCCAAGTATTGATTATTATTTGAAATCATTTATTTTTTTAGATAATTTGTCACACGGGATAACTGTAGTTGTGCATGCCTGTAATCCCAGAACTCTGGAGGCTGAGGCAGGACCAGCCTGGGCTACTGAGTAAGTTCGAGGCTAGTTTGGAATACAAAGAGAAATCAGACAGTCTGGACTACACAGTGAACTTATCTCAAACACCAACCAAACAGGGCTGGAGGAATGGCACAGTGGTTAAAAGCACTGGCCTAGCAGCACAAGGCCCTGGGTTCAATTCCCCTGTACCAC
>PVKB01001164.1:238085-478257 GCA_004027205.1 Ctenodactylus gundi
AAAAAAAAAAAAAAAAAAAAAAAAAAAAAAAAAAAAAAAAAAAAAAAAAAAAAAAAAAAAAAAAAAAAAAAAAAAAAAAAAAAAAAAAAAAAAAAAAAAAAAAAAAAAAAAAAAAAAAAAAAAAAAAAAAAAAAAAAAAAAAAAAAAAAAAAAAAAAAAAAAAAAAAAAAGAAGAAGAAGAAGAAAGAAAAAGAAAATAAAAAAAACCTAACCAATCAGTCTTCCAAAATGTGTCACAAAGCAATAGATAATAAAACTAAGAACAAAGCAAAGATCCGTTATATTCAGTAGTTGGTGTAATATAGTTATAGATATACTAATCAATGCCATAAGACAAGAAAATAAATATAAGACATATGAGTAAAAGAAAAATCACTATTTGTAGACAATAGGCCATCTACTGAAGAAAAATTTAAACATGAGCAAACTAATAAAACCAAAATATTTAACAAAGTCATATATGTTACATAAAAAGGAGACATTTCTAAAAATCACAGACTAGTGAATGTAAAATAAAGAAAATTATCATTCACAATAGTAACCAGAAATGTAATGTAGCTAAGGAATACCTTAAAAAATTCAAAATTTCTTATGAAGAAAAAATCTAAACCATTATTAAAGGATGACAAAAGAATATTTAAGTAAACTAAAAATATCCCATGGTCATAGGGCTAGAGGAATAGCACCATGGTTAGAGTACTTGCAGAGCAGGTGTAAGGTCCTAAGATCGATCTTCCAGGACCATATAAGCTTGGTGTGGTGGCACATGCCTGTAATCCCAGCAACCAGGAGGCTGAGGCAGGAGGACTGCCATGAGTTAAAGGCGAAGGCCAGCCTAGGGTACATAGAGAGTTCAGGACCAATCTGGACTATACAATGAGACCCTGTTAAAAAAAAAAATTGCATGGTCTTGGATGGGTTTTAATTAGCATTAGGTCAATTCTTTTCAAATTAAAACATAAATTCAACACAACCTAAAAAAATTTCTAAATAAAATTTTTGTTTCAGGAATTGAGCCAATTTGTTATAAGATAGTCATGGAAAAATCGAGACCTATAAACAGCTAAGATTATACTTAAAGAAAAGCAAAGAAGAGGAAAATTACTATATTACATATTATGACTTTTTTTAGGGTAGTATGACTCGAACAGAGGGTCTTATATATGTTAGCTAGGCAACCACTCTAAAATTGAGCTACTTCCAAAACTTTATTTTATTTATTTAGTTTGGGTCAGAGTCTCACTAAGTTGCCTGGGCTAGCCTTAAACTTGTGATCCTCCTGCCTCAGCCTTCTGAATAATTCGAACTATAGGTGTGTGAGGCATCACACTGAAGACATTATTCCTCTTTGAGTTTTGTTTTGTTTTGAGGCAGTTTCTCACTATGTAGTCCACGCTGATATTTTTTTTTTTTAAAGACAAGGTCTTGCTCTGTAATCCAGGCTAGTCCTGAACTCACTATGTAGCCCAGGCTGGCCTCTAAATCAAGGTAATCCTCCCGCTTCAGCCTCCCAAGTGCTGGGATGACAAGCAAGCACCACCACACCTGGCTTATGTGGTGCTGTGCCCAGCACCTCATGCTTGCTAGGCAGGGCTCTAACCTCTGTGCCATTCCTTCAGCCCTCCAGCCTGATCTTGAACTCACTATATAGCCCAGGCTAGCCTCAAACTCAGAATCTTCTTGCCTCAGCCTTCCAAACACTGGAATTACAAGTGTGTGCCACCCACTCCTAGACGGCATAAGGCATTTTTATGAGTTGCACTGTGTTCCCCATAACGTCCATATGATGAAGTTCTAACTCCATCTCAGAACGCGGCTGTCCTCGGCCCTACAAAAAGAAAGGCAGAAAAAAGGAAGGAAGAAAAAAGAAGGAAGGAACAGAGAGAGAGAGAGGCCCATAGATATGTAGGAATGTGGCAAATGACAAACTGGCATGATAAAACTGGTGGAGCCAGCCTCACGGCACAGCCTGTGATCCCAGCACTCTGGGAGGCTGAGGCAGGAGTGCACAAGTTCAAGCTCAGCCCGGGCCTCTCAGCGATTCAGCAAGAGTATGCCTCAAGATGAAAAACAAGAAATGGGCTGGTGATGCAGCTTAGTTAGTGTCAGGCCTTGGGCTCCAGCCACAGTAAAAGGAAAGCAAGTGGATAAAGAAATAAGTGGAAAGTTCAAAAATAAATATGTTAAGCTGGACCACAATTTATTCTATGTAAAAGTCTCCAGATGGATCAAATTCTTCAATATGAAAAGTAATATTACAAAATAGCAGAAAAAGCAAAGAATAAAAATGTGACACTGGGAGAGTGGGGAACCTCTTAATATTGCAAAATCATAAAATGAAAATGGCTTTAATTGGTAAAAACTCTACTTAGGGCCATGGGTATAGCTCAGTGGTTAACATGCTTGTCTAGCAAGTGCAACTCCTTGGGTTCAATCCCCTGACACCACATAAGACAGGTGTGGTGGCACACATCTGTAATCCTAGTACTCAGAAAGCTGAAGCAGGAGGATTGCTGTGAGTTTGAGGCCAGCCTGGGATATAGAGTGAGACCCTGTCTCAAAAAAAAAAAAAACCTTTTTAATTTCTGACATTGCAACATTAACAAACATATGTGTGGAATACAGAAAATGGACAAGGATCTAATATTCAAAGTACACAATAAATTCTTGCAAATAAATAAGGAAAAGGCAATCTAACAGAAGATAGGAAGGGGTATAAACAGGCAATTTGCGGAGGAAGAAACCAAAGTGCCAAAAAGCTGTTTAGACTCATTATTAATGAAAGAAACACAAATTAAACCACACTATCAGTTTATACCCATCTGCCTGGCAATGGATGTAAAGCTGGTTGACGTCAAGTGTTGTGGTAACATGGGAAGGGGGAGCCACCAGCCTTGCTCCCAGGAGCAACACGCCATCGACTTAAGAACAAACAGCAGAATCTCGGCCCCTTCTCCCAGCCCTACCCTGGGAGGACCTGGCCTCAGGCTCAAAGGGAACAGCTGCCTCTAGTGAAAGCGAGGCATTGGCTGGGAGGGGACTCAGCGGCTTCAGAGGGACAAACACTGAACTCCAGTGGCAGGCACCGTGACACACGTGGAAGGTGGCCACTTGTCAGAGAAAAAAACTGAAATTGGGCTGGAGAAACGGCACAGTGGTCAAAGAACTTGCAAACGCAAGACCCTGAGTTCAATTCCCCAGCACCACATAAACCAGACGTGGTGGCGCAGACCTGTAAGCCCAGTGCTTGCAAGGCTGAGGCAGGAGGACTGCCTTGAGTCTAAGGCTATCCTAGGCCATAAGTGAGTTCAAGTGTAGCCTGGGATATAGAGTGAGACCCTGTCTCAAAAAAGAGAAACCAGAATCTTCTAATCAGAATACAATCCTGCTTACTTTGGCGTCTGAAGAGACACTGTAGGGAAGACTCCAGCTCATATCCCTGCCAGGTGTCACAGGCATCCAGTTAGATCAGTTTTCACATGCCCATTGTTTTCCCCCACCATTTTTATTAATATATATATGCTATATATAACATTTATAATGAACTTGAGTATTCTGTGCACATATATGTCACATCAACATTACAATCCTTCATCCTCCCCACTCCCCTGTAACCCCCACTATCGCACCATTTGGTTCTACAGAAAGCCTGTGTTCTGGGTTTCCCAAATCAGGGAAACAATATGATATTTAATATATTAAATCTTCTGTATCTGACTCCGCCACTCAAATCACCGCTTATTAGCTCAGCTTCCCACCCCTAGAACGGGCTGCAGTGGCCATATCTTGATGTCTCTTCTCCGGGTCCAGCAGGGCCCTTTTTTGGGGTGATTTGCCAAAAGTGCTTTTTTTCTGTATGTTCTTGTATCTTTGTTCAGATTCTTTAACATGACCTCACCCACCAGTTCAAGTAAGAATAGAACTGTAACCATGAAATTCATAAGGCTAAAAAAACCCTGCTGTAGGTCCTTGTGTGCCTGGCTTCACCCCAGAGGCACTCCCATGACCCCTCAGTGACAGGTAACTACTACTGTTCCTGGTTTCCAATTATGACAAGTACTTGTGTGTTTTGAATGTGATGCACACAGAGCCCTGCTGTAGGGCCTTCTGTGCTTGGCTTCTCTCACTCAGCATTGCACAGGTGATGGTCACCCACTTTGTGGCCCACAGCTGAGTATGGCTTGTGTTCAGTTCTGTGACTACCCCACTATGCACTGATCTTGTCTGCTACGATTAGGCGCTGGACTGCTTCCTACACAGGACTAGTAAGCCCCGAGCTGTAATAAATGTCCTCATGCCTATTTTTACACACATTCTGTCGCACATGTACAGAGACGTGAGGGTGCTGGCCAGGTGACTTTCAGCCTCAGTAGATGCTGTCTAACAGGTTCTCCAGGGGCTCACCTGATGCTTATTTTTATAGTATCCTATTACTCGCTTGGCTCAAAGACATAATAAAACATATCCTACATAGAATTTGAACTACCCAAAAGGATCCTAAGGGGCCTCCGGCACAGAAGCTTCTCCAGCAGCACCAACTGCTGTTCAGGTGTACAGACACAAACAGGTCAGGACCCGGGACTCCAAGGCCAGCCAGTCCAGCCTGCTCCCATGCCTCCAGGCCACGGCAGCCGCAGCATCCCTGGGGAAGCACTGCTCTGGAACCGGCCTGCTCCACAGCTCCACGCAGGAATCCCTCTCTCCTTCTAATGGTGTCCCCCTTCCTGGTCTGCCCTCCCATGCCAGCCCTGCATTCTCATGCTGGTACTGTGTGCCCACTCTTCCCTGTCCACACCGTGGCCCAGCGCTTCCCCATCCGCACTGCCTATGAGTCAGGACATTTATTCTGAAGCCCATTCAGGTTACAGAAAGACCACTCCAGAGTCCTATAGTTCCTGGCCAGGAGATCAGGCTCCTGCGGGCAGAGCTGAGAAGCCAGCTATCCGGTCACCTCTTCCTCACCTGCCCTCAAGTGCCAGTCAACTCACTTGTCACCCACCACAAGGGACACCTCCCTCCGTGTGAGGCCCCCATGCAATACAACCCCAAGAGATAGGGCCGCTCTAGCCCTGCCCGGGCAGAGAGCTGTGCCTGGGCACCCCAGGACACACCCTGCCAGAGGCTCACTTACTGACTCGATAGCCCAGGCCTTCCGCGTGAATCCTCTTGGCCATGAACTGTCCTTCTATCAGTGCTCGAACCTCCACATCCCCAGAGAACACGGGGACCTGTCTCCAGGAAAACGGAAGCACAGGTGTAGAATCCTTATCGGCCATTCGTGTGCACGTGCGTGTGTGCGTGTGTGTGTGTGTGTGAGTGTGTGTGTGTGTGTAGGTGTGTGTAGGTGTGTGTGTTTGTGATCTTTTAAAACTCTGGCCCAGGGCTGGGAGCATAGCTTAGCAGTTAGAGCACTTGCCTAACAAGTGCACAGCCCTGAGCTCAGTGCCCCAGCACCACATAAGATGGGCGTGGTGGTGCACATCTATAATCCCAGCACTTGGAAGGCAGCTATGCTAACCACCACACCACCAACACAACCCCAGCACATGGGAGGCTGAGGCAGGAGGATCACTGTGAGTTGGATGACAGCCTGGGCTACGTAGCAAGTTCAAAACTAGCCTGAACTACCAAGTGCAACTCATAAATAAGTAAATAAAACTACCGCCCAGGACATGTCTGGTTCATGGCAGACCCTTGACAAAGGGCAGCAAGGACAACCTCACAGTCTTGCAGATGCCATGTGCCCTATGCTCTGGCGATAGGCCCTTGGACAGAAGCTATCCAGAGAGGTTTCTGAGCCTCTCGGTCCTAAGTACCATTGTGAAATTTGTAGGCCTAGTCATTCCAGCCACCCCACCCACTGCACAGGTAGGGAGTCATGCAGAAGCTCATGGGAATGTACATCTGGTCTCTTCAGTCACCTAGCTGGTCACATGAATGCACAGCCTCCACACACAACACAGCCTCACATGCGGACCATGTGGGGAGTGCCAATCATCAGAGTTCAGCCTCAGGATCTGCGGGTTCAAGTTTGACTCCACCATTCAATTCTGTGACCATGAATATGTTATGCAAATCTTACTGAAGATTATCCTCTCTTCCTTTTTTTTTTTTTTTTTTTTTTGAGACAGAGTCTCCCTCAGTAGCCCAGGCTGGACTTTAATTTGGCAATCCCGCCTCAGCCTCCCAAGTGCTGGGATTACAGGTGTACACCACACACCAAGCTTTATGTGGTGCTGGAGAATTGAACTGAGTCTTGCACTTGTAAGCAAACACTTTTAAACACTGTGCCATTTCTCCAGCCCCTCATCTGGTTTTTTTGTTTGTTTGTTTTGTTTTGTTTTTGAAACAGGGTCTTGCTGTGCAGCCCAGGGTGGACCTGAACTCACTATGGAGCCCAGGCTGGCCTTAGACTCAACATCAATCCTCCTGCCTCAGCCTCCCAAGGGCTGAGATTACAGGTGTGTGCCACCATACCCAGCTTATGTGGTGCTGGGGAATCAAACTTGGGCACTCAGCACTAGACTTAGTGCTTTCTAGGCAAGTGCTTTAACCACTGAGCCATTCCTCCAGCCGCCCCCACCCCCCACCCCCATCCTCCTTCTTAACAAACTTAGGTAACAGCCTAGAGAGCACCCAGGCTGCTGCACTCCCCTGGGGTAAACGATGGTGCCTATCCTGGACCCTGCTCACTCCCCAGCCTCTAGAAGGTTCATATTGCACCCAGAGGGTCGCACCAGTGGATGAGGGATGAATCAGGGCCCTAAAAGCAGCGTCACTTGATAGGCTGCTATTAAATTTAAAATCCAAACCTGGAATTAAGGTAGCTCTGATACCAGTAACATACATACCTCACAGTCTTCTGCATTGAACCTATGGCGCCCAGCAATTTCAGGGGTGATCTCCATTACATCAAAATAAAAACCTGAAAGAAAACCAGGAAGAGATTAGCTGTCAGGGTTAAAGTCAGCTTCTTAACAAATTTAGAAAAGAGATAGAGCAAAATGACTCATCTCTGTGTCCCAGTCTCCTCTCTTGGCCCTAAGGAACCTTGTGAATATCTCCATCCTTGTCTCCAGCGGGCCAGAAAGGAACCCACAGGCCCAGGCCCGAGGGGAGCCCATGGGCCTGGGATAGCTTTTCTCAGTGGAAGCCCAGATGAGGAAGCAGCTGCCCAACCAACACACATTTGGCAGAGAAGGCACATCCGTTCCCTGCTCCAGAAGCCTGCTAGGTGCCAGTGCCTTTCCTAACAGAACCTTAGGAAGCTCCAGGGCAGAGCAGACATTGCAGCTACCGTCTGTGATGCTGACACCAGAGACTTCCAGGGGATGGAAGTCAGGGCTATGGCCTGCCCTTGGTACATGGAGCAGCCTCGACCACCCTCACTAGCTCACGGGTCCCACACCAGCTTGTGAGGCTGGTGCAGAAGTGTGGGGGCATAGGACACGCCAAGATTTCTCCATGACGCTCCTCCCATCCACCTCCCGCTGTTGCCCCGTCACAGGGGCACGCGCCCCTGACAGCCTACCCAGATTTCCGCCGTTCCCCATCTCTGTGGACCTCAGTGCCTTAGAGAACTTGCTCCAGGACTGGGAAGCAGACTCATCGCGGATCTTCTCTCTCATGAGGGAGCCATTTTTAAAGCTGCAAAAGTGCGCACAATGCTGAGCACTAGACCCACAGGCCTCCCAAGAGTCCCAGGCAGAGGGGCTACGGGTTAGCGGGGTCCACAGTCCCTGGGCAGGTCCACAGCAGGCAGCCTGAACCTCTGGTATCAGAAGTGCTCTGCCAGGATGTAGGCCCCATGCACTGGAATCACACCTGTCCTGGGCTCTGCTTCCAATGGAAGCTGCTACAGAGGGGCCCAGATGGAGCCAGGGTCTCCACGGGCTTCTGCATGACTCCCTACCTGTGCAATGGGTGGGGTGGCTGGAATGACTAGGCCTACAAATTTCACAATGGTTCTTAGGACCGAGAGGCTCAGAAACCTCTCTGGATAACTTCTGTCCAAGGGCCTATCGCCAGAGCATAGGGCACATGGCATCTGCAAGACCGTGAGGATGTCCTTGCTGCCCTTTGTCAAGGGTCTAACATGAACCAGACATGTCCTGTCAAAGTAACACTCGTACTCTCCCAATTCTGTGAGGAAATTATGACTCAGAATGCCTTGGAGTTTGCCCAATAATGCATAGGACACAACTGGTTGAGGGTAGAATTTGGACTCAGGTTTAGGGGAGTTCAGGTCTTGGGTTTTCCCCACTGAGCTGTGCTGTCAGCAACAGCTATGAGCCCCTGGGTCTCAGCTGCCCATATAAGCCTACTTAAGCCAGGCCTGATGGTAATGCCACCACCCAGAGGGGCTAAGGCAGGAGAATCATAAGTCCAAGCCCAGCCTGGGCAATTTAGTGACTTAGTGAGATCTTGTCTCAAAATAAAAATAAAATAAAAATGGGCAAGGGATATAGGTCAGTGTGGAGGTACCAAACACACACACACACACACACACACACACACACACACACACACACACACACACACAGAGGCTGCTTTGCAGAACAACTGGAGCAACACAGCAGAATCTGCCCACATACATGCCCCTTCCAAGAGCAGTGCCAGCCCATGCCCGGCCTACCACAAGAGTGCCATGTAGTGCTGTGGGTGAACTGGGCTGCAGAAGATGTGGCCTTCCAGGGCAGGTGTAGGCTCCTGAAGCCAGAGAAACAGGGTGTCGCTGGTGCCCAGGCTGATCTGGGGAGAGATGAGCAGAGGGGTGCCTCAGACTTTGCCTCCTTTCTGCCAGCAACACACTCCACCTTCTCCCACAGGGATCCCGCCACTTTGCTCTCACCTCAGATGAAATGCCCTTCCTCAGAAATACCTCTTCTGACCCTCCCTCAGCAGATAGATCCAAAGTCATATGCCCAGATCCAGGCTCTCATAGATTCCTTTACTTTCTCAAACTTCTTACAGTTGCATTGAAATAATGAATTCCGGGTGGTGGCTGATTCCCCACATAGCCTTCCCACTACCCACCAGACAGTAAGGGTTAAGTCTTCCTATTCACCTGAGAAGCTCACAGCCCTCTGATCGCATGTCTGACCCTTGGCCATAGCACTGACCTTCCACAGAGATAAGCGACCAAGCCCTTGGTGGGACCAGCAGACCCTCTGATAGGTAGCAAAGTTGCTGATAAGACCTACCACTACAGTCCCTAGAGCAGAATGAGCCTGGGGTGTGAGAAATCTCCTTACCGCAATGTCACCTTCCTCCAGCCTCATGCCTGCCAACGATGCTGCGAACAGGAGAGGAGGTTTGGTTAATGGAGGCCATGGGAGCCCCAAAGCAAACCCCAGTGTGTCCCACGTGGCAGCTCAGCCCTCACCAACAGGCCAAGCTGAGGGGTGTGGAGGCCCGAAAGGCTACAGCAGTGTGGGGGGAATCTCTGTGGTCAGGGCCTAAGATTTGAGTGAGGAAATCTTTTCCCCAAGCAGGTACAAACTCCCCTCTACTGTCAGGCACTCTGAGATGTGCAGAAAATCAAGGAATCCAAGACAAGCCACGAGGAACACACGTGTAGAGAAGGACAAAGGCCAGGCAGGAGAGGAGGGCCTTCTGTCCTACAGTACGGAAAGGGAGGCCCAAGGTTATGCTGTTGTCCCTGCCTTGGACGTGAGCCCAGAGGAGTGATCTTTATTGACTTTGTTAGCTGATGTACCCCAACAGCGAGAAAACTCCCAGCACACAGCAGGTGCTCACTAAAGGCTGACTGGATGGACAAATGAATGGAGGAGAAATGGGGGGGGGGGGAGTGGCACCCCTCAAGCTCCAGGGAGGACACGCCGCCAGCAGTGGCTCAAAGCCTCCAATCCAGGCACTCTACTTCTGAAGTTACCCTGTTGTGAAAAAGGACAAACAGGCTGTGCGGCCCAAAGCTGCTGGTGCTGTCCTCACGCCAGAAGTAACACCAACCTTCATCCAGATAGAGCCCATGAAATGAATGCCAGTGTCACATAAGCTGGGCATGCTAGCACACACCTGTACTTCCAGCACTCGGGAGGCTGAGACAGGACTGCTATGAGTTCAAGACCAGCCTGGACTACAGAGTGAGACCCTGGCTCAAAAAGCAAAACAAACAAAATATTAAGTTCAAGCCCAGCCTGGGAAACTTAGTGAGTTACCCAGATCTTGTCTCAATAAATAAATAAATGAATAAATAAAACAAAAAAAAAATAGAGGCTGGAGGCTGGGAATGGAGCTTAGTACAAGGCTCTGGGTTCAATGCACACAAAGAGAAAGCCTTCTTCATGAGCACAGAGAGGAGACTTCAAGGAGCGTCATCTCAATGATTTACGCCCACCTGTGGCTCTGCAGGACAAAGGCTGCTACTGCTAGGGTGCAGCTGAAGGCCAGCAGTCTACTAATCATTGTAGCTCACCCAACCTTTCCTGAAAGACCTGAGAGGAAGAAGGGCCGGGCAAGGGATCAAGGAACCTGGACAGAAGTAAGCTATATTTAGAGATCAAATGACCAGGCAAAGGCTTAAAACCATGTCTTGGGAGAGCTGAAGAAACCACAAAGGGCTTGCGGTGAGGCCCACACCTGCCTCCTCTGAGGACCCTCTGCTGTCACCTGGAGGGAGCAAACCTACCAGGCAGAGCAGCGCCCAGGGTGGTCAGCGACCAGCAGGGACAGGGACAACAAATCCGTTTTCAGAAGGAAAAACCAACACCACCTAAGGGCCAAGGAGCTTCGCCAAGGGGCTCACCTAGAATTCTCAGACATCACACACGAGCCATCAGCCCGCTTGAGAATGAAGCTCCCAACACACTCACCTGGGTTGTCCCCAGTGAAGGCCACCACTTTGCAAGCCGGAGCAAACCCATAGCGCTGGACATAGTAGGAAGAAACGGTTCCCTGGGGAGAAAGAAAATGCAAGTGCGCCCTGCTGAGTTAAATCCAGCCCGCTCAGAGCAGCCTGAGGCCAAGGAAACGCTCCAGGCTCCAGGCCACTGGAGCCGAAGGGGCTTGCCGCAGAGCCCCCAGGTTCTACGCTCCCTGTCACAAACCAGGCATGTCCTTCAAGTTCACAAAGTGCCAGAGGTACCGAGTGCAGGTTTGGAGCCACAGCATGTGGTCCCCCAAAGATCAATGGATGCTAAGATTCGGGGCAGTGAGAACGAAACAATTCCCTACTTGTACCTGATTTCGTAAGCTCCGAATTCTGCAACCAGCATTGGAAACAGGACACAATAAGCAAACTCCTGGGAGAAAACAATGCCCGGCAGGGCTGCTGAGCACCTCACAACTGCACCAGCCACACTGTGCAGAAAACAATGTCCTAAATAAAGACCAGACTGGGGGAAGGGCCCCTCAAGACAGCCTGTGGGGTCAAAATTCAAAACAACACCTGGTAGATCTGTATTTTATAAAAAAAACAAGTTATGGGAAAAAAAAAAAACTAGGCGGGGGCCATACCTCAGCAGTTAAAATGCTTGCACAAGGCCCTGGGTTCGATCCCCAGCACCACATAAACTGGGAGTGCTGGCACACACCTGTAATCCTAGCATCTGAGAGGCTGAGCACGAGGATTGCTATGAGTTTAGGGTACATGGGGAGTTCAGGATCAGCCTGGACCACAAAGTCAGACCCTGCCTTACAAGTGAAAACGAAATTTCTTTTTAACTTTTCTACAAGTTTAAAATAAATCATAGGACTTCTTGGTGTCTGAGAGAAAAATTCTGCCCAAACTAGCAAAATTTTAGAATCTCATCAAAGCAAGCCATCTCCTAAGAAAATCAATGCCCTGGTTTCGGCTGCCTCAGAGCCCAGGGCTTGCACACAGGTGGTCTTATGTGGGGAAGAGACGAGAGTAGGGGCCAGGTGTGTGGCACATGCTTGTAACTCCACCACTATGGGAGGCTGGGGCAGGAAGATCACAAGTTGGAGCCCAGCCTGGACAACTTAGTGACTTGCTGTGACCCTGATTCAAACTAAAAAATAAAATAAATAAAAGAGCTGGGGCTGTAGCACGGTGTGAAGGCCCTGGGTTCAATCACCAGAACTGCAGAACAACCAAGCAAACCAAGAGAGAAGTGGGGAAGCAGGGAGGTGACCTGGAGGAGGGGCAAGCTGGCCCACCGCACCAGGAAGCCCGCCACTGCTGTGTGCCAAGGGGGCTGGAGCCCCGGAGGAACCTCTGAGAGCTGGACTGAGGACAGGAGAGGGGAGCTGTGGCCCACCCCAGGCTCCATTCCCCTCTGGTGACAGGTGTCCCGTAGGGTGTTCACCCCCTGCGCCTCCAGGTTCACAGAGTGTAAGCACAGCACCAGAGAAGCCCGAGGAGGAAGAGGGAGGTGCAGGGCAGGCAGCGGCTGCCCTGTGACACCTGAGAGGCCAGTAGCAGCGAGAAGGGCGAGCTGGGAGGGCGCAAGGCAGAGGTAGAGGCAGGCCTAATACAACACGCACCTGCAGCTGTTCTGCCTCAGAAAAACGACAGGAAGCTATTAGGGGGCTACTTTCAAAAAAAAAAAAAAAAAAAAAGAGATGAGGAGCTGGAGGAATGGGTCATTTGGTTAAAGAGCTTGCCTAGCAAGCGCTAAATCAAGTGCTAAGTACCCGAGTTCGATTCCCAGGCACCACATAAACTGGACGTGGTTGCACATGCCTGTAATCCCACCACTCAGGAGGCTGAGACAGGAAGATTGCTGTCAGGAAGATTGCTGTGAGTCCAAGGCCATCCTGGACTGTGGGCTCTATAGTAAGTTCAGGACCGGTCTGGACCACAGAATGAGACCCTAGTTCAGAGAGAGAGAGAGAGAGAGAGAGAGAGAGAGAGAGAGAGAGAGAGAGAGTCAAAAATATGGCTCTAGCTTGCTTCCTCAGTCATGGTCACATAAGTGACAACTGAAAATGCAATTTTAAGAGTCAGATGTGGTGACACAGGCCCATAATCTTGCAAGGCTGAGGCAAGAGGATTGCACAAAAATATATATAAGGTAATAAATAAAATTTTAAAATTTTCAGGATCAGTTCCACCCAGTTCCTCCAGTGCTCTGCACAGGCTCCTTGGAAATACACATTTACTCAGGCAAACAAAGCCCACTACCCAGACAAAACATGGCTCGGCTTTCAATTTCACAAGAGCGGAAAGCCACGTGTGGGATGGACTCCACCCCCAGGGCGATGCTGCTTTCTGTTTATCTCTGTCTTCCCTTTCTGTGCAAATGCACGCATGCAAGTGTGTGAGGAACTGTGGACTGAACACAGGGCCTTTGCACTAGACTACATCCTCAGTCCTTCTTTTTTTTACTTTGATACAGGGTCTCACTAAGTCGCTGTGTTGACCAGGCTGGGCTCAAATTTGTGAGCCTTCCTCCTCAGCCTCCCATAGCTTGGGGGTTACAGGCTGGGTCGACCACATCTGGCGCGGTCTTCCTGACTCCACCGAGTGCCCTCTTGGGCTGCACACTGCTGGCTTCTCTGGGGCAGAACCCTTCTTCCTTGGGCTGTGTGTGCTTGGGGTGAGAGTGGCTTGGCTTTGACACTCCGCCACATGATACTAAAGGCGATTTTCAGCACATCAGAGACTCACAGCTAAGAAAAGCGCTTCTGCAACTGAGACCAGCCTCATGGTGGCTAGCTCCATGACTCAGGCCCTGGGGCCTCTTCCCCGCTTCACACCCACACTCTGTCCCCAACAGAATTCCTTCTGGCTGTCCTGGCTGTGAGGCACGAGCACCCCCAGAAAGACCCTGAGGACAGGGCTCAACTCTCTCCACTCCACTGTCTCCATGGTTCGGCCCAGAACAGAGCCGGGAACCAGGGCCCACCTGGGTGTCCCAGCCATGTGCAGTCCAGCCGGGTAGACCACTCTGACAGTCAGGTGGCACAGCTTTTCTTGTGTCACCAGACACCATCTTACACACACTCTACCTCATCTAACCTCCACACAGCCCTGTAAGGCAGACAGCGCTTTTCCCATCATTCCAGCCAGATTAAACTGAGGCAGTCAGTGGCAGGGCCAGAACTACTCATCCCATGTGACCGGGCTCCAGCGCCTGTGCTCTGCCAGGCTCTCTGGGATTTCTGTGCACCCCAACTCTGCCTGCTTCAATCTTTAGCAGTGGTCCCTTGTCTTAGAATGACAGCATTCTATGCACTATTTTCCCTACAGGCGCCATCACCCAGAAATCCCCCTCGTCACAAGTAGCCCGTTATCAGGTGCCCGAGTTCTGCTGTGTGAAAGGTTCCAGCAGGTACTCGGCTTCGCCAAGCCCTGGTCTTACTAGACTCCAGTATGCGTAAACTGACGTATACAAGGTGTGATCAAAACACACAGCAAGTGTTTAAAATACACTTACCCCATTGTTCCTGCCAGTTTCAACAAAGGATTTTGCTGAAGCAGTTCTGGATGTCCTCTTCCATGAGTACCTTTACAGAGTGACTGATACAGTGAATGCCGTAGCCGAGCATCATGCAACAGAAAGGCGGGTTCATAAAAACATTACATTATGTCCTCATCCACCTTTTTTACCGGATCTGGTATCATCCAACTTCTGGCTCTTCCCCAAAGTCAAAAAGACCATGGACTGTAAACGTTCTGAACTGATTCAGGACACCACGACAGCCACGGCAGCACAGCGGAAGATACTCATGTGGGAGGACCTCAAAACTGCTTCAGAAAGTGGCAAGAGCAACGGGTAAGCGTGTCTGAAGCCCCAAGTGTCTTGAGGGGCCTTAATGACAACATGCCTCGTACTACAATACATTCTTAAGGGCATGTAAGCATCCGTGGTGTTTTCCTACCACACCACATACTGCACTGCTTCCCTATTAGCTGCCAGCCCCAACAGGAGCCTGTCATCGGAAAGCGGACCTACCACCACTGAGCAAGATGGCACCGGTGGGCACAGCTTCTCCTCTAAGTGAGGGGCACAGGCGCCCAAGCAGGCTGGGGACCACACTTTCTCCTGGATCTGCAGCAGGTTCATTCCAGAGCCTGTGAGAGAAGGAAACAGAACACAGAAACATATGGGGAGGGGATGGTCTGAAGAAATCCTTTGTTGAAAAGCACAAAACTGGCAGAGAGCAGATAAGTCTCTCATAGCAAACTTGTCCATGGGACTCATGTCTCAGGCAACACGGCACACCGTCCTTGGGCCAGAGAAGCAGGAGCAGGAGGAGGCACACTGCACATTGCAACACAGCCTTCTCCGAGTGTTCCTCACCGATAAAATGCCATGCCACAGGGAGCCCAGAGTTCTGCTGCTCTAGAACCCACTGGGGATAGAACACCCAGCAATAGAAGACTAGGAACTACTCTGCGGGTTGCCAGGGTCTCACAATATCCCTGGAAGGCAGCCCCTATGCAGACAAGAGTCGGCCCTCAGGGTCTTCCCAGTGTCCTAGACTCTGAGGAAAGCTCTCAGACTTCCAAGCATCATCATACCACTAACCAAGGCTTTTCTGAAGCAACCTACTTTGCCCAAGGCTTCCCCGAGGATGGCAGAGGCAGGGAAGCCGGAGCACAGGTGACAGACCTCCTCTTCTGATGGGCCAAGGAGGAGGCAAACGGAGGTGGTCTGGGATGCTGCTCAAGGTATCATGTGCCCAGGTAGCAGGGCACATAGCTGATAAGTGAGGACGTGCCTTCTTGGTAGAGTGAGGGGGCTGAGCGGACAGCCCAGTTGTGGCTGAGGAACATGAACCCCTGAAGTACACACCGGCACCTGATTTCCAGGAGCACGTGCAACCTCAGGGCTGGCATGCGAACCCTCAAGCTATCCTGGGTTCACTGTTCCGTGGGTCTGAATTCCATGGAGCTGGCTATAGGTAACCTTGTCTGCTCTTCCAGATTGAGAGGCTTTGGCCCACTCCTCAATCACCTCACCTTTTCTTTCTGAAACCAGAATCCTGCCCAGCACTCCGAAACCTCAGTGAATTCCACCAAGCTCAGAGCACCCGAGTCACCTGGAGGAGGCTATGAACACAGGTGCAGCTCCTGCATGCAGCCTCCCCATCGTCTGTTCATCCATACACCTTTTATTCTCTCCTAGGGCTTGAGCGTGTCCTTCCAAAGTTCAAGTATTGGACACTTAATTCCCAGGTACACATATGTGGGACCTGGAGGTGATCAGGGTGAGATGAGGTCATGAGCAGGAGACTCTGATGCAGCTTCACATGAGCAGCCCGGGCTGACACACCCATTCCATCTCGCCATGTGAGGCCGCCCTCCACGACATCCCAGCCGGCTACCAACACTGCTCCTCAGCTTTCCATCCCCCACAACCACGAGCAAGTGAAGTTTCTATTCTTTATTTTTCTCTCTTTTCTTTTTCTTTTTTTTTTTTTTTTGAGGCAGGGTCTCACTCTGTGGCCTGAGCTAGTCCTGAACTCACTACGTAGCCCAGACTGGCCTCGGACTCACAGCAATCCTCCTGCCTCAGCCATGCACTACCATGCATGGCTTTATGTGGTGTCGAGGAACTGAACTCAAGACCTTGCTCTTGCTAGACATATACTTTAACTGCTATGCCATTCCTCTAGCCCCGAAGTTTCTATTCTTTATAAATTACCTAGTCCTGGGTATTTTTAATTTATTTCTATTTATATACTTTTTAATTCTTGTAGTAGTATCTTGCTCCGTATTATTTCAGTCTGATCCTAAATTCATTATGTAGCCCAACTCGCAGAAATCCTCCTGCCTCAGCCTCCTAAAGTGCTGGGATTGCAGGCATGTGTCACTATGACCAGCTTCGGACATTTTTTATGGCAACACAAAGTGAATTAAGCCATGTTTGGACCTCCCAGAGTCCTTTCAGCAAGCTTCTAGCTTTCCCTCCTTGCTGATATCAACTCTACTTTATAATTCCATGAGAGTTTTAATACTAAAAGCTCCTGAGTTCACTAAATAAAAATAAAAGCTTCAATGAATAGCTCGTTATAAGCCACAACTGGTGGCACAGGCCTACGATCCCAGCACTCTGTGAGGCTGAAGAAGGAGGACTGCAGGTTTGCATCTATCCTGAGCAACTTAATGACTTTGTGGAGAACATGTCACAAAATCAAAACCAAGAAATGGGCTGGGGATGTGACTCAGTATGAAAGCCCCAGGTTCAATCCCCAGGACCACAGAAATAAACAAACAAACAAAAACAAGCAAAAAGGAGCTCCCTGTGGGCGCCAGGCTCCAAAATGGCCTCAGTGGGCTCAGCCTCCAACGTCACAGCTGCGAGGCCCCCAGCACTGTGTTGGGCAGTGTGGCCAGCAGGATGAGACCGAGACCAGTGTAGAAGAGACTGTGGCTTCTGCCTGGCCCGTCTGGTCACTTTCCTCCACCCCCAGTGCTACGAGTAGCACCACAGAAGGGCCCTTGTGAGGAGGAGAGGAGGCCTCCCACCACACGCAGGGTCCTGGAAGTAAATCCTCCAGCTCCGGTGGAACCTTCAGACGCCCGCCGTCCTGGCTGCCAGCTTACCTGCCACATCCTGAGAGGTGTCACCCAGCCAAGCCCCTCCCGCATTCCTGACCCTCATGTGCTGTACAAGAAAGTCAACTTCTGGGCTCTTCAGATAGTAAGATCCTCCCTCCTTGGCAATGACAGCAGCTGCCAGGCCAGTCCCATGTGAGGGGAGGGGACTCGCCCTGCACACAGGGCCACGTCCGCGTGCACACAAGTGCCCAGCCAGCACCCCAGCAGCTCACCGTCGCTGTAGTCAATTGGGGAGTAAGAGCCGAGGAACAGGGACGCAGCAAAGCTGCTGACCAGTGAAATTCTCTGCAAAAGAAAGAAATACGACGGATGTGGTAGCAGATGCCTGAATCCACTCTGGGAAGCTGAGGCAGGAGGATCACAGCTTTGAGCCTAGCCTGGCAACCTGGTGACTTGCTGAGACGCTGCCTCCAAAGCAAAAACAAAAAAGGACGGGCACGTAGTTCAATGTGAAAACTCTGGATTCCATTCCCAGTCCTGCCAAGGGAAAACAAACGGACTCACTTCCGCATACCCGAAGCTGCTGACTGCTTCTCTCACACACATGTAACGGGAAGAAGTTCACTTCACTTCATTTCAGTTATTTATGTAATCTGTTTTGAGACAGGGTCTCGCTACAGAGTCCATCCTGGCCTTCATTTTCACCTCAGTCTGCAACTACAGGCGTGTACCACCTGCCCAGCTGTTCTGCTTCACGGTACCAAAGACCAAGCCCAGGGCCTGGGTAGTGAGCTCTGTCCCGAGCCCTTTTTAAATTAGATCCTGCTAAGTTGCCAAACTGCTTAGGCTGAGCTCAAAGTTGCCATCCTCCTACCTCAGCTTCCCAGGGTCGTAGGATTACAGGCCTGCACCACCAGGTCCATTCGCGAAGACACTTTGGGGAAGGGAAGTAGAAACTTTGACCAAAGTGCTGAAGTAAAGGTGGAAATGGAGTCCCGCAGCCAGGAGCAGCCAGACTTCCAAACTCCTTGGGCAGCACTCGCTCTCTGCAGCTTCGGACAGGCCTGCAACTGTCTCGATTAACGAGAAGAGACAAGGCGGCCTCCGGCGTGGGTCACACATGCTGGACAGCACCCTTGCTTCCCCTGCCTGCCCCCCACCCTCCTCTGCTGTCCCAAGGAAGTGACATGTGGCCACAGGACTCAGAATGGACCAGGACACGCTAGGCCCTCAGAAGCCACAGGCCCCAGCCATGTGCCAGATGCGTCACTGCTGGATTCTCAGTGTCAGTCTGAGGGGCTGTGAATCCACAGGAGCATCCCAGGCTTGTGACCTCAGTCACCACCTCCTGTCCACATCATGCCACCTTTGTTCCACGCACAGCACTGGTCACTCGTTAGTGGCCACGCTGTAAAGCAGTCCATAACCTCCAATCTTTAAACAGTACACTTCACGTTAATTTCCACATTTAAAATGCCTTCCAGCCTGCTGTGGTGGTGTACGCCTTGTAATCCCAGCCACCTGGGAGACCGAGGCAAGGGGACTGCAAGTTCAAGGCTAGCTGGGCACCTTACCAAGACTTTGTCTCAAAAAAAAAAAAAAAAAAAAATGGAGGGCAGTACAATAAAAACAAATCTCAATGAACTATATATAGAACATATACACAAAAAAAGAATTTACACAAATAAAAAGCACCCACAAAAAATATGCACAAAAGGGCTGTCTCGAAATCAAAATAAAAATGGTCTGGAGAGATAGCTCAGTGTAAAGGCCTTGGGCTCAATCTCCAGTACCTGTAAAAAAAAAAGCATTTTGGTTTAATATGAGCCAATCATGTCCTTATGACAAGATGAAATTGGGGTTGACGGGTGCAGCTCAATGTTTAGAGCACCTACCTAGCATGTGCAAGGCCTTGAGTTCCATTCCCCAGCACCAAATCAAAATTAGCCAGCCATAATCTCAGCACTTGGGAAGCTGAGGCAGGAAGACTGCCATGAGTTCAAGGCCAGCCTGGACTACACAGTGAATTCAGAAGCAGCCTAGACTACAGAGTGAGACCCTGCCCCCCCCACCCAAAAAAATAAAAATAAATTTAAAAAAAGAAAAGAAAAAGAAAGCACTAACCAAAGATGTAGGGTTGCTTCTCAGGCACCATTAAATGATGGCTTTCAGGGTCTATGGAGCCAGAAAGAAATCTGGATTTCCATGACACAGACTCTGGGTACAAAGGAGCACTACTTATTCACAAAGAATCCCTGACCTATGTCAATCCAGGGCCTCATAGGCACTCAGCACCAACCATAAGGAAAAGCGAGTGGACAGAACCCAAAGGACATGAGTACCTCCTTCCCAGCTCTCTCCCTGACCCCAGCCCTCACCCCTTCCAGTCATGAGGACCCCCAACTTCTCTTCCCATAATTCCTTTCCCTCCCTCCTCTTTGTTTTTATTTGTTTGCTTGTTTGTTGAGACAGGGTCTTGCTCTATAGGCTGGTCCTGAAATCACTAGGAGGCCCAGGCTGCCCTTGGACTCATGGCAATCCTCCTGCCTCAGCCTCCTGAGTGCTGGGACTACAGGCGTGCGCCACCACGCCCAGCTTATGTGGTGCTGGGGAATTGAACTCATGGCATTGCACTTGCAAGGCAAGCACTTTAACCGCTGTGCCATTCCTCTAGGCCGCTCCCTCCTCTTTGGAAACACTAGCAACAGGAAGAAAGCAAACCGAATAGTCCTGTGCTGCTTCATGGCTGGGATACACGTTCAGAAATGCAGCACCAGGCGACTCCGTCACTGTATGATCACACAGTGTACGTACACAATGCTACATGGACCAGACAATGACACACGAGGCTATGGAGGGGTGTGTACCGCTTGCTCCAAGGCTACAAATCTCCCGACATATACTGCACAGAATACTGCAGTCAATCATAACACAATGGTCAATATTTACATAGCTAAACACACGTAAACATACAAAAGGTATAAATTAGTTTTGGCTATCCACACACACACACATACACATGCACAGACAATGTGTTGTCACACTAAGAATGGCACTCAAAGCCTCCATGTCACTAGCGCTAGTGACTTTCCAGCTCTACTATGGTTGTTTTTTTCTTTTCAGTGCTGGAGATTGAAGCCAGCATTTTGGATATGCTAGGTTAGTGCTCGCCGCTGAGCCCTGCCCCACCCTAGCCCCAGGACAACTTCCCAAGAGCGCAGCTGGCATGTCATTCACCCTCAGCTGAAACGTGTGCAGCATGTCACTGGTCCCCAGTACAGGGGTGGAGCCGGCAAGCACTTCCCCTGAGCTGTACTCCAGGCCCCTGCATCATTTCTAAATGTCTCCTTACCATGGCTTTTAGCTAACGCACACAAGATATGCCTATGCTAAAAGTACTATAAAAGGAACTCAACTGTGAGTAACAATCAAACGTCAATGTCCAACCAACCTCTGTGTCTGAGTAGGCCTCAGGGTTCTGCTGGAAAATCTTTGCAATTTGGTTCCCTGTGAAACGCTGGAAAAAAAGAGTGCAAATTCTTAGAAATCTGAGTCCTACAAAGAATGGATAATCAACTCCCCAAAGTGACTTTCATGCAGCATGCTGTACACATTTTCTAGAATAGTAAGAGCATCAATCCACTCACTTATTTATGAGACAGGGTCTCACTCTGTAGTCCAGGCTAGTCCTGAACCCACCATGTAGCCCAGGCTGGCCTTAAACAAATAGCAATCTTCCTGGCTCAGCCTCCTGACTGCTAGGATTACAAGCATGTGCCACCACACCCAGCTTATGTGATGCTAGGGAATTGAACTCAGGGCCTTGCACTTGCTGGGCAAGTGCTCTAAATGTTGTGGTACTGCTCCAGCCCCTAGTTATATATTTTAAGGGTTTTTTTTGAGTTAGGGTCTGTTGTGTAGTCCACACTGGTCTTCAACTTGTGATTCTCCTGACTCAGCCTTCCAAGTTTTGGGATTTTGGGCATGTTGCCAAAACATCCAGCTAGTAAAAACTTCTAGGGGTGGTGGCATAGCCCAGTGGTTATAGAGTGCTTACCCAGCACATGTGAGGCTCTGGGTTCAATCTCGAATGCCACAATTAAAAAAAAAAAATTAGCCAGAGGGCTGGAGGAATAGCACCATGGTTAAAGCACTTGCCTAGCAAACACAAGCCCTGAGTTCAGCTCCCCAGCACCACATAATTGCTGTGTGTGGCTATGCACACTTTTAATCCTATCACTGGGAAGGCTGAAGCAGAAGGAATGCTGTGAGCTTGAGGCTAGCCTAGGCTATACAGTGAGTTCAGGACCAGCCTGGACTATAGCGCGAGACCCTGTCTCATTTAAAATTTAAAAAAAAAAGAAAAAGAAAAAAGAAAAAAAGTTCTTAAAGTCCCAAATTTGGCAATGTTTGGTATCTACTAAATACCTAGACAATATATTTTAGCCAATGAATGCTGAAAATGTTCTTGGTAATCACTCAGGCAATAAATAATGACTCTGCATCCACAGGACACAGATGTAACTTCCAGGCCCTCCCGGTATGGCCTCTGACACCAGGCTTAGAAAGTCTTTCAAACAGTACATAATACTGTTACGTAGTACACTAACTATTCTGACCACAGCACAGAGCAGGGCACTCACATGTTCTCAGCACCCACCTTCCTATTTCTGGTGGCCTAAGTAGGGTTGGCCCTAGTGACCAAACCTATAGGCCAGTGAGGGTCAACGTGACCCAAACGGGCCAATCACAGCACCCCTGGGACTGGGGCTGAAGTCAGGTCCTGCACTGAAGTCTATGTGTCCTGGCTCCTTTCAGTTTCAAAATCACTCCAAATAGGAGTTTGTTGTTTTAACAGATGAGGTACCCCCATTACCTACACGGCAGTGTGATATCAGGGGCACAATTGTGTCCTGGCCCCTGCCCCTCCTGGGAACACTCCAGAGGAGGCTGCCTTTGCCCAGAAGGCACAATGGGAGTTGGGGCAGCCTGGCTCAGGACCCAGAGCCTGCACGCTGCACCCTGGCTCCACAGGGCTGCCGCCAGCTCCATTGTGCATCATTCCCATGGAGGCAAGGGGCCCACTGCATCCTCCCTGACACCTGGGGAGGAGGATCTACCCCGTCCCCAGCCTACCTCATAGGCACGGGACCCCGTGAGGCCGCTGAGAGCCCAGGCCCCGCCTACAGCAGCCTCCAGCTGGCGGCACTGGGCTGTGGTGCTGGAGTCCATCCATACTGGGGAGTCACTGACAGAAAAACAGTCCTGGAAAGAAGGGACAGAGGCCCAGGTGGGAGCTCTGCACTGACTCAGAGCCTCTCTGAGCAGGTAGTCACAGTGTCCACCACAGCACAAGTGGCCCTTCTCTTCAGGGAGTGTCCTTGCGAGGCCTGCGGGCAACCCTCAGTCTGGCCCAATGGCCTGGCCCCCAATGGTCTGGGTTGAGCAGCTGTGCTGGTGAGGGCACCAGGTGAGCTCCACAGGCAACACTAGAGGTGGCGGGCAGGAGGCGCCACAGCTTGCCAAGGCGCAGGCTCTGTGGAGGCTGTGGAGCCCAGGAGACGAGGGGAAGCGGAGGCCCTGCCTTTCACGGATCGCCAGCAGGCTTTGGCTCCCAGGGGGCATTCCAGAGGGCGCCGGGATGGGCAACGCCATGCTGAGAAGCAACAAGTCACATGATGAGGGTCCTCTGCACCTGGCCTGTGTCCAGACACTACAGAAAACCACTCCATCATCACAGGGGGACAGGGCAGAGCACCCGGGTTCTGCACCTCTGCAGAAGATTCTCAGACTCACATGACATGGCCAGTTACCTGCAGCTGCTGGTGCAACGGGAGGTCCGGTGACAGGCCTGTCAGCACCCGGCCGGCCCCAGCCTTCCAGTATATGCTCCCGTGTTGCTGTTGAAAGGAAAGCCAAGCACACGCTAGGGTGACCACGCCAAAGAACTGGGCCCAAGCCCGCCCCTGCTACCGCATAGACACACAGCTCGCCACTTCCCTGAGACTCAGTTCTCTTTTCTGCAAAATGGGGAGGAACTCTGCCTCGTCACACTGAAACTTGTAGGAGGGGTCTAAGAAAGAACTATTGGTCTGTAACTCAGTGCCTTTTGTAAAATTGTATTTAAATATATTGCTCGCAGTACGGCTGAGACTCACGTGTCTCTTGCGTCCATTCAACAAACACGTACTGAGCACCAGGTCCTGCCAGGCGTGCAGCAGAGGAAAGAAAATGACCGACCCCATTCTTCAGGACCACAGAATTGAGTCAGGAATAAAGACACAAACACACAACTGCAAGGCCCTGCAGAAGGTGGCGACGGCGCGGGGGAACCAGACAACTAACTAACCCACGGGGGACAGGGACGGGGCAGGCGGCATGAGTGTTGGGACTGAATGGGCGTGGGAGTTCCATGCGGAATGCATCTGCAGGTGACAGGCAGGCACGAGTGGCAACGGGTGGATTTCTAAACAGTAGGTCCACATGGCAGGGACGCAGCTCAGGTTAGAGCGCTTGCCTAGCGAGTGCAAGACCAGCTGCACACAAAGGTTAGCCAGGCACGATGGCACATGCCTGTAATCCTAGCACTCAGGAGGCTGAGGCAGGAGGACTGCCACAAGTTCCAGGGCAACCTGGATTGCGGAGCAAGACACT
This sequence comes from Ctenodactylus gundi, assembly GCA_004027205.1. Taxonomy (NCBI): domain Eukaryota; kingdom Metazoa; phylum Chordata; class Mammalia; order Rodentia; family Ctenodactylidae; genus Ctenodactylus; species Ctenodactylus gundi. The sequence continues at coordinate 262,174 of PVKB01001164.1, forward strand.
GTCTCAAAAAAAAAAAAAAAAAATTACAAAATAGTGGGACTACAGATGCCAGTAGACAGCCAGAGCACCAAGGCCTGGAAATCCAGACTTACAAGGTTGGAGTTCACCTCAGCGATGGTGGGAAGCCTGGTTAACAGAAGAATGGGCCTGTGGGAGTCAGAGAGAAGCAGGCTGGAGGTGGGGGGGTCAGAGCACGGACGCAGAGAAGTGCCAGGTTCATGGGCTGAGGCAACACAGGCAGTGTGGCAGTGGTGGCAGGTTCAAGAATTATATTATGAACCAACACTTTAGGGTCAGAGAGTAGCTCGGTGGTCAAAGTGCTTGCCTACCAAGCACGAGGCACTGAGTTCAATTCCTTAGCACCACATAACCAGGCATGGTGGCGCACGCCCATAATCTCAGCACCAAAGAGGCTGAGGCAAGAGGACTGTTGAGTTTGAGGCCAGCCTGGGCTCCATAGTGATTTAAGGGCTATCCTGAACTCCAGAGTGAGATCCTGTCTCAAAACAAACAACCAAAACAAAGCAGAATAACAACAACAAAAAGAATTAATACTCGGAGGCTGAGGCAGGAGGATCACAAATTTGACAAGCCCATCCTGGGCAATTAGCAATTTACTAAGACCCTGACCTAAAATCAAAAATAAATTTAAAAAAAGAAGGAATCAGTAGAGCCGGGCCTGTTGGCACAGGCCTATAATCCCAGCACTACAGAAAACTGAGGCAGAAGGATGGCAAGCTACCCAGCCTGGGCAACTTACCTACTTAGAACCTGCCTGAAAATCAGAAATCTATATATATAAAAAAAGGGAGGCTGGAAGAATAGCACAGCGGTTAGAGCGCTTACCTAGCAAGTGTGTGGCTGTTGGAATCCTCAGCACCACAGACACCAGGCACAGTGGCACATGGCTATAAACCCAGCACTCGGGAGGCTGAGGCAAGAGGACTGCCATGAGCTCAAGGCCAGCCTGGGCTACACAGTGAGTTCAGGACCAGCCTGACTACAGAGTGAGACTCTATCTCAAATAAAAAAAAAGGGGGGGGGGCACAGCTCTGCGTGAAGGCCATGGGGTCCCTTGGACACAGGATGGGACTATGGAGAAGTCAGGATGGTACTGGAGCTACAGCCTGGGAAGACAGGAATTCACTAAAGAGGGGAGGTCTGTGGAGACAAGCCCTGAGCCTGGGACACACTGCGTCTGAGCATCTATGGGACTCAAGGCCAAGGGCAGAAGATGCCTACAGGGAGATGGGTGTTGAGGCTTGGGGTTCTGGTGAGACAAGTGTGTCACCCAGGGGACCTGTGTCATTTAGCAAGAGCCAGAACTGCCATTCTTCCTAGGTCAGAGGGGAGAAGGGCCCCTGTTAGAGAAATCAGTAAGCACACCCTAGTGGGCCCCTGGTAGCCCAGCAGAGCCAAGGGGGGTGCTGAGACCCGAGGGTGAGCCTGATGTCCTCTCCTGGAGGGGACATGATCGTGGGCAGGTGACATCTCCTCTCTGTAACTCAGCTTCCTCAGGTGATCACACACGGCAAGGCCTGCTGTTTTTGTGTTTCAGGCTCTAGGTCCCCATGACAGATGACGGTGCAGAGGCAGTGGGCAGATGGCACGTACCACGTCACTGCTCGTGAAAGGCCTTGCGGAGCACTGCCAGAGCACCCATGCTGGTCAGCGCCCTCGGAACTGCTCAGCGGCCAAGGGAGGTCAGGGACGTAAGCTACTCAACACAGAGCCTGAGCCATGCTAAGGGTCCAGGCTTTGGCATTATTCCGACTCCTTCGGCGACTGAAGCCACTGTCCTAATTACTGCCCCCTCTTACTTTGCTTCTACTTCCAGGAAACAGAAGAGCAATCCCAGCACACCCCGAGAGTCACCGCCCTCGCGTCCAGTACTCCCGCTGGCCCCTCAGGAGCTCCCTTACTCAGTGCCCTCACCAAGGGTCCCACTTCATACGATACTTGGTCCCAAGGTCTGTCTCAGATCTTCTGGTAAAGTGGATGTTACGCAGTCCCAATTGTAAAACGGCTGGAAGCATTTTTACTAAAAATGATATTCATGCTCATGCCCTCCCCACCTGGGCAGTGGCAGCCACCCCTGCAGGACACATGGAGCACACGAACCTGCCCGGCTCCCGACAAGGCTTGGACCTGAGAGAAGTCAAAGCCCGAAGCCTTCATCTTCTCCAAGACGATGTCCAGAGCCTGAGAAGGAGAACACAACACACTGTGCCTGGGCCGGCGGCTGAGGCCCATGAGCCTCGACCGCGCCAGCCGCAGCAGCAGAGCTCGGGACACACGAAGACCTGCAGGCACTCAAGTACATCAAGTAAACAAGTGGGTCGAAGCCAATTAAGAAGTTAATGATGCCAAAAAAATTCTAAATAAACGAAATCATAAAGGACAATTCCCCAAGCTTTGCTTCTCTCTTTTGTGACTTCCAAAGGACAAAGCAAAGCAGCTCCAGCCCAGCTTCCCCATGCAGGAGCCAAAGGCTGGGTATGGGCAGCGATGGTGGCCACTCAGCCGGGCTCTCGATCATTCCATCCTCCACGCTGCTGGGAATCATCATTCCACAACCCCTCATGGATGGCAGGGGTGGCGGTGCTCAGCACAGTGTGACACTCCTACTGAGATGTCACAGCATGAGCTGTGCTTCCCTGAGGACAGGCAAGTCCCAGCAACGTGTGCCTCACCCCCATCCCTGCCCAATGTTGAGAGGGTCCTTCCACAACTTTTGGGGCTGCTCAAGACTGGGAATCATGCCGGACCTGGTAATGCAGGTTTCTGATCCCAGATCTCTGGGAAACCGGCACAGGAGGATTACAAGTTTGAGCCCATCCTTGGCAACTTAGCAAGACCCTGACCCAAAAATCAAAAGTGAAAAATGAGCTAGGGATGTAACTCAGCGTGAAGGCCCTGGATGGATCTCCAGGAAAGGTTAGAAATCCCCCAAACCTGATCTCACCCCAGCTTGCACCTACACATTAAAGGCCTCACCTATCGGAGAGATGACCTTGACCACATCTCTGAGGCATCCTGATACCAACCTTGCCTGAAACCCCCCCTCCCCGCCAGCCTGTCTGCCAGAAATCCATCCTTTTCCCAGGTCCTCCAGTGGACGAGTGACGTTCAGGTTGGCAAGAAACCCTAGTAACCATTTCTAACAGAAAGAACTGAACACAGGAATTGGTCAAACGGCTGGTGGAGGACTGAGGAAAGTTTTAGGCAAGCACACTAAGTGGCCCCTTTGGGTGCCACCAGGGAATCTGGTTCCTGCAGCACATGAGGGAGCCCCAGACCCTCCTGCCTGCCTGTGCTGCCTGCATCCTTGGCCCTGCAGCCCAGAGCTCACCAGGTCTGGCTCAGGCATCTTCCCTTGTAAAGCCAGCCTAGTACAGGACTGACCAGAGTCTGCCGGCCAGCTAGTCACCACTCTTAGTGCCAAGCCCTGGGGCTGACAGGACCGGAGGCTGAGCACTAAGATCCAAGAGCTGCATTTAGAATTCAAGATAAGAGAGATGGGCCAGCCTGGCTGGAGGAGTCTGGGAAAGGCTGTCTCTGGCACTGGCAGAACTTGCCAGCTGCTTTGGCTCCGTACATGGAAGCCCCTAGTGAGCCCCTTCGGTCCACAAGGGCTGACACCAGCGAAGCCTAGCGAGCGTGCCCTAGGGACAAAGTCTCAATAGCTGCTCTCCTGAGCTGCCACCCTGCGGCTTCCTAGTAAATCACCAAGTCTTCTGCTGAGATAGGCTGGGGACCGAAGAGGGAAGGGATCTCTGGGCTTACCTGGACCCACATCAGGACTGGAGAGGTGACCGTTAGCTGGTCCTTGTGCACATGAACTCCACCCTGAGTCCTGCAGGGAGCAGAGGAGAGAACGTGGGAAGAAACTCAGGGCAGGCCAGGCACCTTGAAGCCCATCCCATGGTAGAGGACGCTGGACACCTCCAGCTGCCACACCACCTCCCCAGCCCTGGGATTTGGGGGCCGACCAGGCACCGAGTGCTGCTGAGAGGGGAAGACGTCAAGGGAAGGCACAGATGGCCCAGAGTAGCCCTGGGCAGGACTTCTCAGGAAGCATGCTCTCAGTAAGTCTGCCAGGGGTGAGAAGGCAGGAGTGGTGGTGGCGCGTGCAAGAGCCACAAATAGCCTTCTGACACCCCACGGGTTTGGAGATGCAGTAGACAGCCAGCTACACAAAGGAAGAGGTTCTTGCATATCACAGATGTCCCGGAATCCTTAACCTCAAGTTCAGGAGAGTTCCTGGAACCCTTTCCCACCCGCAAAAGCACTGAGTTGGTAAAATTCAACCTTTACAATTCCAAATTTAAAAAAATTTTTTTTGAGACAAGGTTTCTCTCTGTCATCCAGGCTAGTCTTGAACTCACTATGCAGCACAAGGCTGGCCTTGGACTCACAGCAATCCTCCTGCCTCAGCCTCCCAAGTGCTGAGATTACAGGCGTGCACCACTATGCCTGGCTTATGTGGTACAGGAAAATTGAACCCAGGGCCTTGTGCTTGCTAGGCAAGCACTCTGACTGCTGTGCTACAGCCGCAGCCCCCAAGTGAAGGAAACTTGTTAGAAAACACCACACGTTAGCTGGGCACGATGGTGCATTCCTGTTATCTCAGCTATTTTCAAGGTAAGGCAAGAGGACTACAAGTTTGAGGCCAGCCTGTGCAAATGAGAGTCTATTTCTAAATAAATAGATAAATAAATAAATAAGGGCTGGGGATGTAGCTAAGTGGTAAGTCATCCCTAGTTTAAATATACAATAATGCAAAAAAGAAGAGAAAATAAACATCAGAGGTTGCTAGAGGTAGAAGGTAAAGGACGGATGGACTGAAAAAAAAATTTGAGGAAATTTTTAGAACTATTCATTATTTTGGTTTTTGTGGTAATTTCATGGAAGAATACTTACGTTGAAATTAATAAAAACATTTACTTTAAATATATAGTTTATCATACACCTCAATAAAACTGTAAAGGGCTGGGGACAAAGCCCAGGAGTGAGAGTGCTTGACTAGCCAGCAGAAGGCCTTGGGCTCAATTTCCCAGCATCACATAAGCCAGGTATGATGGTGCACGCCTGCAGTCCCAGCACTCAAGGCTGAGGCAGGAGGACTGCCCTAAGTTTGTAGCTAGCCTGGGCTACACATGAGTTCAGGGCCAGCCTGGACTACAGAGTGAGACCATGTCTCAGTGAATTAAATAATTAATTAAAAATTTGAAATTACAGTTATAAAAATATATCAATGCAATGAGGGGATGAGGGAGGATGAACAGGCTAAGCACACTCCCCAGACTGAGCTCCATCCCACTGGGCGGTTCTTTGGTTAACAGCAGTCTTCCTTACTGAGTGGGAAGCTGTGGGCAGGCAAGCAGCGAGTCCTTTCCGGTTTACCAGTGAACTGTCCCCTCCACAACTTGCATCGGAGTTGAATGCCCACTGTGAGGTATTCAGAGGGCAAATTCAACTACAGCACTCTGAATGAGGCCGGGGAGGTGTATCGTTCAAATCTGGAATGTCACCCAAAAGCCTCATGTTTCTGGAATGTCACTGGCGGATGGATCATGGGGTCAACTGCACCAGTGGCTTAATCCGTGAATTTTAGGAGGTGGGGCCCGATCAGCAGAGGCAGATCACCAGGCACGCCCTGGAAAGGCACGGCTCCCTTATGGGCTCGGGCCCCCACCCTCACTGCTTCCTGGCCGTGATGGGAGGAGCAGCCGTCCTCAGCCTCATCAGTCCAGCAAGCCCTTCTGCACTGCCAGCTGACCGTGTGTGCAGACTGAGACCTCAGAATTAGGAGCTAAAACAAACCTCTCCTCCCTCATGTTCTGGGTGTTGGGTGTCATGCCCTGTGATGAGAAAGTGACTAAGCAGGATGTGATTGTGACTAGGTAAGGTCACCAGGGTTGAGCCCCCTCCTCCACAACTGAACACTGGCAGCTCTACAAGAGGAAGGGGCTGAGGGCACAGGACAGTGGGTGCAAAGTGCTTAGAGCAAGTGAGCCTGACGCCCCAGCACAGGGGGATCGGAGGTACTTGCCATATGATGTCATATACCACACCAGGATTGAAAGCAAGAAGGTTGCCACCAGATAGTCTCTAGGTCTTCGGTCATGAGCCAAAGAAAATATCTTTTCCTTGTATTCTTTAAAACTCACTCAGTCGTTTTATGTTACTGGAAACAGAAAAGGACTAACCCAACAGTCACATTCCAGCACCCAGCACAGAGCCTGGAACAAAGGAGATCTCAAATGGCATGCAAGAATGACGGTATGAGTGGGGCTGGGATGGAGGGGATCAGAGCACCGGGCTCAGAAAAAAAGATGCTCAGAGGCCTACCAAGTCCACCATACCTGAGCCAAGCATGGAGGCACAGGCCTATGATCCCAGCACTCTGGGAGCGGACGCAGGAGTATTCAAGTTAAAGCCCAGCATGGGCAACTTAGTGACTTAGTGAGATGTCTCAAAATTAAAAAATAGGTTCATTGTGAGGCCTTAGGCTCAATCCCCAAAACAAAACAACAACAACAACAACAAAAAGCCACACTCCTTCAGTTTGGAGAGTGCCAGAACAGAATAGTTAATGAAGGTAAAAGGTTGGGGGAGGACCCCAGAACCACCCCTGCCTGCACACCCACACCTACTTACCCAAATTCCGGGAGGTCTCTGTCAAAGTGCACACTGTCCTCATAGAAGACATTCATCCCCTCGTCAACAGCAACTACTTTCACCTGGAAGGTATTTTTCAAAAAGACATTGAGAATTTGTCCTGGCTTCTGCGCTGGCCTAAGAGTTACCTATATCCCTAGGCAAGGTTCAGCCTAGTGATCTCATTGAAAGCAGCACTGTAACCACAACAACAGAGCCTTCAGGTGGGGCCATATCCAAAGATTTAGTAAAATAAAGGTGAAGCCCAGATGAACTGCTCCGGAGCCGCCATGGAGGCTGAGAAAGTCCTAAGGCAAGAGGGGGAGGCCAGGGGCTGGGCGCAGCTCAGGGTTGCAGCACCTGCCTAGCACATGCAAGGCCCTGGGTTCAGTTTCCCAGAACCCCTAAGAAAAATTAGCTGGGCACAGTGGTGCTTTCCTGTAATCCCAGCACTCTGGAAGTCTGCCATGAGTTCAAGGCCAACCTGTGCTACACAGTAGGACCCTGCTGGTGCCAACCGCGGGAGGTCACGGGGGAGGGAGGGGGCAAAGTCCACTGAGCGCATTTCACTTTAAGCAATTTTTCAAGAGATCGGGTTTTAGATCACTGTTTATGCAACGCGCGCACCGCTACCCGTCGGGTCCTCAGCCTCGAGCTCAGTGTCTCCGTGTCCCTCCACTCGGTGGCCCGTGGGATGCGTCCAGAGGTGTGCCGCCCGGGGGCGCACGCAGTCTCCGGAAGAGCCGGGGCGCCGCCCCCACCGCGAGGGCCTGCGAGTGAGGGTGCCCGCGCTCCGGCACCCCGCGCCCCGGTGGCCCCCCGCCCGCCCGGCCTCGCGGAGCGGCCCGCGACCGTACCTGCTGTGTGCTGAAGTCCCAGCCCAGGCAGCAGGGCCGCGCCGGGCGCTCAGCCATGGCTCCGGAGGGTCCGCAGCGCGTCCGCCTGTCGGTCCGTCCAGAGGAGTGTCTGCCGCCGGGCTCCAACGCCCCAGACGCCCCGCCCCGCCCCGCCCCCGCCCCGCCCCCGCCCACGGGACTCTAGACCCGAATCACGCGGCGGGATTGCGCTCTGGCGCCGCCTGCCGGGCCACCCCAGCGCGCACCGGTTCTGGCCAGGGCTTCCAAGACGCACCGTGGTGCCTCAGCGCAGCCGCTTCATCCTCGTTGTCCCTCCTCTTGGGCTGTCTGCATGGGTCCCCTGGGGACACCAGGCCACCAGTCTCAACTTTAAGCCAACTTGACCCTGTCTGTCCTTGGTGGCTCCCGTCCTAGGAATCTTCTAGAACTGTATCTCTCGGGTACAAGAGCAGCTGTTCATTCAGGGCAGTGGCTCAGAGGTCACAAAAAATGTGTCTGGGGATGGTGCCCTGAGCTCTGAGCGATTCCACAGTGTGTCACAACCCATCTCTTTATTTAAAATCAGAGGTCGGGTTGCAGGAATAACACAGCAGACAGAGCACTTCCTTGGCAGGCTCAAGACCCGAGTTCAATTCCCCATCACTGCCTAAGCGGGGCGTGGTGATGCACACATGTAATCCTGGCAACTGGGAGGCTGAGGATTTCCCTGAGTCTGAGGCCAGCTTGGGTTACATGGTGAGTTCAGGACAAGCGTAGACTACAGAGCAAGACTTTATTTCATTAAAGTAAAATAAAACTAATCAAATCAGCAGTCATGATGCCCCGTGGATGGAGCTCTTTCATCCCTACTGTCAGCTGGTGTTGATGGTCAGCTGTGTGCTAGGCATGATGGAGGAGAAGCCCCACACCAGTCCATGGCCTTGTTCCACAGAGCTGAGAGCACCTGCTTTCCCCCTGGCTGCAGCCCTCTTGTCCCAGGTGTGACTTCTTCCCAGAAGTCCTCCCCAGCGAAAGCCCACCTATGCGAAGGCCTTCTTTGCTCACTCGCGATGGTGTTACCTGTATCCCTAGGCAAGATTCAGCCTAGCGGTCTCACATTGAAGGCAGCATTGTAGCCATAACAACAGAGGCTTCAGGTGGGGCCATTCCCAAAGATTTTAAGCCAACTTGTTCCCTACCTGTCCTTGGTGGCTCTAGTCCTAGGAATCTTCTAGAACTGTGTCTCTTGGGTACTAGAGCAACTGACCACTCAGGGCGGTGGCTCAGAGGTGGAGCTTCTTCGCACACTTGCAATGGTGTGGTGGCCTGTCCTTCTCCCTGAGCTGCATGGAGCCCAGATGGGATCCTCTTCATCATCACTGGAACAAATATGTGTCCCCCAAAATGTCCACTGCTTATTGAGCACCCGGAGCCGGACAGACAGCCACCACCCTCTATGGCAATAGCCAAGTACTGGGTCCAGGTCAGGAGTGAGAATGTGGCCCACTGAGCACCGATAATCCTCACAGCGAGGCCGGGAATCATTTCTAAAAACTTTCAAGTAAGACATAAAATACAATAAGTTTTATGAAGTACACTAATCTTAAAAGTTTGATGGTCCTTTAAAATGTATCAATAGCCAGATGCACTGGCATGTGCCTGTAATCTCAGCCACCTGAGACCCTGAAGCAGGAGGATCACTGAGACCAGGAATTCATGGCCAGTCTGAACAACATGAGAATGTATCTCAAAATAAAGTATGCGGGGCCTGGAGGAATGGCTCAGAGTTTAAAGCACTTGCCTAGTAAGCGTTAAGTCAAGCGCTAAGTACCCGAGTTAGATTCCCCAGCACCACACAAGCCAGGTGTGGTGGCACACACAACTGTAATCCCAGCCCTCGAGAGACTGAGGCAGGAGAATTGCCATGTGTCCAAGGCCCGCTGGGGCTCCATAGTGAGTTCAGGACCAAGCTGGGCTACAGAGCAAGACCCTGTCTCAAGAAAAACAAAAGTACGCATATATCCATATATTATTTATTTTTCTGTTTATTTTATTGCATATATCCATATAAATACTCTGAGGCCAAGGTATCCCAGAAACGTTTCCAGCACTCCAGAAACTCCCTACTGAACCTTCTCAGTTGGCTACCTCCAAGATGCCTGGCCTAGTGAGGCCCTGCTGTAATCACAGTGACTTGGGGCAGTGAGGCAGGACGACACAAGTACAAGACCAGTCTGGACAACCTAAAGAGATCCCATCAAATTTTTAAAAAAGAAATTTTAAGGGCTGGCGTGGGCCAGGTGTGGTGGCACGCATCTGTGACCCCACACTATGAGTCACTCAGGTTGGGCAGGGAAGATTCCAGTCATTGGAACCTCAGCAGGAGGGGGTCACTGTGGCCACCAACAGTCGGTCTTCGTCAGCTCTGCTGTTGTAACAAAATGCTATAGCCCGGACCTTGAAACAGCGGACATTGAACTCTGAGGCCAGCAAGGCACTGGCAATTGCAGGTCCTGGTAAGGACTCTGTCCTTTTTGGACAGCTCTACCTCCTTCTCTGTTCGTGGCCTTTCCTCCATGTGTGTGTGCACACATGCACATGTGTGTATAGAAAGGGGAAGCGCTCATATTGATTCCTTTGTTTTTTTTTTAAGCTGGTCCTAGGATCACTATGTAGTCCAGGCTGGCCTCAAGCTTACAGCAATCCTCCTGCTTCAGCCGCCCTCGTGCTGGGATTATTGGCATTTGCACCACCACACCCAGCTTACATGGTGCTGGGGAATCAAACCCAGGCTGTATGCTTACTTGGCAAGTGCCCTAACCACTGAACTGTGGCCCGGTCTTGCCTCCTCCTCCTCCAAGCACGGATTCCCAGCCTCGTGGCTTGCCTGCGCTGTACTGGGTAAAGGGCAATCATCTTGGACATCATAGAAAAGATATATTTCCTATGCCACAGATGCTGACAAACTTCTTTCTTTTTTTCATATTATTTTAATATTGAAAATTTTAAAAAAGGAAAACTTACGTGCCTGTTTACTAACAATACTTGCCGAGCTGGTAGCGTGTTCTTGTGTAGGGATACTGAAGTGCTGTTACTGGGACCTGCTGCTGCCCCTCACCCTCTTAGTGACTTTCTCATTTCTAGGATGGAATACCTGGCAGCCACAATTTAAGGGGAGAAAGATTTATTTTAGCTCATGGTTTCAGAAGATCACGTTCATTTACGTGCAGTTGGCACTGGTGGAAAAACACGGCAGAGACCCAGCCAGAGGGCTCTTTGCAGCAGGGCAGGCTGGGAAGCCAAGCAAGGGAGGGAGGGCAGAGTTGCCCTCCCAGGTCCTGGCCTATCAGTCCCCCTCTTCTGGGTCATGCCCCAGTGCGCCACCCCTCTGCCATGACCCACCTCTCAGCAGCTCATTAGTATTTTACAACATCCCGATACATGAGGTTCTTAGGGAACACTCCAGATCCAAACCGTAACAGGCACCAAGAGGCGCAAGAAAGCTAGGCATGGTGGCATACACCTGTAATCCCAGCACTCAGGAGGCTGACCCAAGAGGATCACAAGGTCAAGCCCAGTGTGGGTATACACACAGAAAGACACCGATTCCATTCTAGGAACAAGAACATTCTGCCCATAGCAGCAATTTAAATTCTCTTCATACTCAGCACTGTTTTGAAGATTCATTCATAGTTACTTACATATCTAATCCTACCATTTCCCACAGTGCACCAGGGCGTCCCGGGAAGCCTCAGGGAACCCACAGTGGGACATTTTTCACTTGCTAAGGAAATACATGATTCTGCAGGCCACAACTAACACTCCTATAATAGAAGGTTAGGGTTGAAGGGACAGCTCAGTGGCTAAAGCACTTGCCTTGCAAGCACAAGGCCCTGCGTTCAATTCCCCAGTGCCACATAAGCCAAGTGTGGTAATTCTAGTAGTTGGGAGGCTGAGGCAGGAGGATTCTCATGTGTTCAAGGCCAACCTGGGCTGCATAGTCTGCTCAGGACTGTCCTGGACTGCAGAGTGAGAGCCTGCCTCAAAACACACACACAAAAAAAAACAGAAAAACCCCAGAAGGTTAACAAGCGAGTTGCTTTAATGTGCACATGAGCACAGCAGCCACACTAAATACTAAAGGAGAGGAGAGGGCTTACTACCCTCTTGTGGAAGGGCTGTGACAAGCTGCGGGCAAGGGAAGGGTGGGTTTCCTCCTGGCACCCAGGTGACTTACTTGCAGATGAAGCCTCCTGGGTCTTTCCTAGAGCTGTCGCTGAAGGCCAAACCAAGCAACAGTAGTCTTTCCTAGTTATTTGAGGAAATTCCTAGAGAGGGAGTTTAAGGCAGTTGCCTTGCTTCTGGAAGTTTTCTCAGATAAGGGACCTCCAGGGAGAGGAGCCCCTCCCTGCCCCCAGGGAATCCCAGCGGGCGGTCTGAGAGGCCTGGGTTCTGAGGCTCTCCAGCTTAGCTCCACAGCACCAACCTTGGGGTGGCAGTTTCTCTCTGTGACAAACAAATCTGAAGTGCCTCGCGGTCCCAGCGGTGGGCTGGCTCCATCCTTCCTCCAGCCTGTCCCTGCGGGGCCCTTGGCTTAGGCTGGGACTGGGAGTTGAGCCTGGTGCCTTCTCACTGAATTACGTCTCCAGTCCATTTTTCTCAATTTTACATTTTAAGACAGGGTCTCACTAAGTCACTAAGTTGCTGTGCAGCTTGTCACAGACTGAGCTTAAACCTGCAATCTTCCTGCCTCAGCCTCCCAGAGCACTGAGGTGCCAGGCCTGTGCCACCAGGTCTGTTTTCCATAACCCACTTTCAGCCACTTACAAGCAAGTCCTCCTAAACAAGACTGTCAGCAATTACAAGCTGTACTGCATCAGAATCAAGGTGAGACAGAAAATAGTAGCAGCGTACAACCTGATCCCAGTATTTGAGAAATTATGCAGTGTCCACCAGGCACAGCATCTCTTGAGTAAATAATTCTGGGAATGCCTGGAGGAATGGCACAGTGGTTAAAGCATTTGCAAGGCCCTGAGTTCGATTACCCAGTACCATATAAAGCCAGACATACCACATCGCACAGCTGTAATCCCAGCACTCTGGAGGCTGAGGCAAGCAGATTGTCTTGAGTCCAAGGCCAGTCAACTGCCCCCAGGGATGGCTGTACTAGTCAATGCTCCCAGCCTGATATCAACAAGGCTCACATCTGATATTGGCTACCCAGCATTTCTAACCATCTGTATCTAGACTAATAGGTGGGGAGTGATTTATCACTATTGTTTTTCTCCCTGCTAATTTTATTAATATCATATGCAATACATAATGTTTACAATAAACTTGAGTATATATATCACATCAACTTTGTAATCCCTTCCCATGTTTGGCCCTTTCACTCCCTCCCCACCCCTACACCCCAACTCCTGCTACCACACCATGTGATTCCATAGAATGCCTGAATTCTGGGTTTCCCAAATCAGATATTTAATCTTCTGCAACTGACTCATTTCACTCACATCACCACTCTTTAGCTCAGCTTCCTACCCCTAGAATGGGCTGCAGTGGTCAAATCTTGATGCCTCTTCTCTGAGTCCACCCTTTATTGGGATATTGGCCAGAAGTTTTTTTTTTCTTATATTTTGCTATATCTTTGTTGAGATTCTTTAACCTGGCCTCACCCACCAGTCCACATAAGAAAAGAACTACAACCATGTAATTCATAAGGTTAGTAAGTATGAGAAAGAAAAGGTAAATTTCAAATGCCTTAGCTGAGTACTGAAGGATACATGTTCGTACATTCAAAAGGTTATCATTACATCAATCAGTTTTCTTAGGATAAACTTACATCAAAGACTGAATAAGTGAATTGCTACAATAAAAGAACTTAAGGCTATATCAAATTGCTGCATTAAGTGATCATAAATCTGTATCACATAAGTATACTTAAAGTAACAGATATGATGGCATAGTTATTTCAGAATTTTTAAAACTTTCATAAGTTATTTACTCACATTCCACTAATTACTAACATTTTGCTAGATTTGTTTTAAACTTACACTCAACATCAAATAAGTGAATCGCTACATTAAACATGCTCAAGACTATATCAGTTTGCTACATTAAATGAACATAAATCTGTATCACATAAACATACTACAGTTAAAGCAATAGGTAGAGCAACATGCTTAGTTATTTTAGATTTTTTAACTTTCATAAATTGTCTACTCACATTTCACTAATTATTAACATTTTACCAGATTTGGTTTATCCTTTTACCTCTCTATTCATCCCTAACTTCATGCATACAGATTTTTAAAGATTTTATACCTATTGCCCATGTTGAAGATTCACATATTTTATGAGACAGTTGACAATATTTTAGAAGAATATCAATCAAATGGTTCAAATACCCATCTTTTTGTTACACTCTTTCTCTTTAGGTGTTTCCTTTCCTCCAGGTTTTTTTTCAGTTCTGCTCGCCTCTCTGCTTCTCTCAAAGATTCCTCCAAGCAATTTCTGCAGTGCTGGGCTAGTTGTTACAAAATTCTTCAGGGATTCATGGTCATGAAAAATTTTTACTTTCCCTTCAATTTTCAGGGATAATTTTGCTGGATACAACAACCTGGGTTGACACTTGCTGTCTTCTGAAGCTTGAAGGATCCTGCTCCAGGCTCTCCTGGCCATTAGAGTTTGCCTTGAGAAATCTGCAGTAATTCAAATGGGTTTGCCTTGGTAGAATAATGTCTGTTTTTCTCTTGCTGCTTTTAATATTCTCTTTTTATGTTGTATTTCTGAGGTTTTGATTATGATGTGTCATGGTGAGACTGTTGAGGTTATTTGGTGTTCTGTAAGTTTTTTGTATCTGGGAGTTAATTTCTTTTCCTAAGTTAGGGAGATTTTCTTGCACTATTGCCACGAAAAAATTCTTTCTACCTTTGGTGCTGTTTTCTGCTCTTTCTCTCACACCCATAATTCTGAGATTGGTTCTCTGAATCGTCCATCAGCCGGTGTATCCAGCTACTTTGCTCATTCCTAACTTTGGAGGCACACCTAATTATATCATGTGTTTCCTCAGCCTTGTCTTCCAGGTCTGAAACTGTGTGTTCACAATATCTGAGTCGTCTTTCCCTGTTGATACATGTAATTTTTATGCTTTCAATTTCATCTAGATTTCTTTTTAGATTTTCCACTTCTCTATTAAAATGTTCCTTCGTATCTTGCATTTCCCTTATTTTACCTCTGTCAACTTTTTATTTGTGGCTTCAATATGCTCAGTGAGCTTTGTCTCCACTAGGACCATTATTTGCTTAGTAAGATCCTCTGTAAACCTGCTGATCAATACTTGAATATTTTGTTTGAACTGGTTGTTTGACTGTTTATTTGCTTTTTGACTTCCTTCCCTGTGAGTTCCACTATGTTGGGGCCCATGACAATTGTATCTGGGGTCTCAGTCATCTCTGTGGGTGCCCTATCACCCTGCCTTCTTCCCATGTTTCAGGTGTTGAGGGATTTCACTTTAGAGGCTTAGCTGAGAGATTTCTTTGAACGGCTATAACAGTGTGTGGTGGGGAGTCATGGTCCTCCTTAGTTCTGTGCTGGGAGTAGGCAGTGAGTGGGGACCTGAGAGTTCAATGGCCTTTTGAGGTGTCTTGTTCACCCAGACCCCCTCAGCAAAGCTCTCTCGCCTGTCCTGACTTCCTTCCCCCAGGGCTCTCCACCCTCAGAGGTGTTCCCACTACACTGAGCCGTTCAGGGGATCAGCAGACTTTTTTACCCTCTTTTCTCCTCTCTCTGCCTCTTGTGACAGTTTCTTCCTAGGCACTGATTAAGGGTACCCCCAAAGCTCTGGTGTGCTCTTCTGAACTTTCTTCTACTCTAATGGGTTCAGTCTTGGGCTTTTTTTTTTTTTTTTTTTTTTTTAATGACTCCGGCTTGCATCATTACCTATTATGGCTGCTGAGCTCTGCTTCTGATCTGGGCTTCCTCCTGGGGCCTTTTCTAGGAGAAGCGCACATTTTGTTGGTAGTATGCACTACCCACGGGCTTGTTTTTTGGAGGCTGGGGCTGCCAGCTGCCAACCGGCTTCGTGCTTACCTCGGACTGAGCTTCTGTGGTCTGTGGATTCTGGCAGCTCAGGGCCACATGGAGTCGGCTGCTGTTTTCCTCCACTTCCGATGTGACTTCAGGATTTCTGACCTCCTCTGCAGCCTCCGATAGCTGTTGGGGCAGTCCGTCCTCTCCCGGCTCTGTCAGATGTCCCAGGCCCACTTGGGCTTTCCTCTGTCTGCAGATGTCTGCAGCTCCCAGTCATATGCAGCTGGCCTGGGGCAGCTTCCTGGGCTGCTGGGATTTTTTTTTTCCTCTGCTTTCAATGATCCTTTGGAATTTCTGACCTTCCGCTGGCCTCCTTTCAGTTGTGGGGGTGCTCCTCTCTTCCCTAGCTATACTGAACACACTTTTTCTAACTAAATTCTCGACTTTCTAAGTGGGTCGATGAGGAGACCTTGTACAGTGCTGTTACTCATCTGTCATCTTGAATGGAAGTCTATCACTATTGTTTTAATTTGTATTTCTCTCTCATTATTAATGAATTTGTAGCTTTCCCTCTCTGTCTCTGTCTGTCTGTCTCTCTCTTCCCCTCTTTCTCTCTCTAGAACAGGTAGAGCAGCAGGGGCTATGGATGTACCTCAGTGACTAGACCCCTTGCCTAGGAAGCTCACGGCCCTGGGTTTGATCTCCCAACACCACAGAACAGCTGGGTGTGGTGGTGAACGCCTACCATCCCAGCATTCTGGAGGCTGAGGCTGGATTGGCTAGTGTTCAAGGCCAGCTTGGGCTACATAGTGAGATCCTACCTCAAAAAAACAAACCCAGGTAAAACAGGTCTTTATTTAGAAATGAAGGACAAGAGAGGGTGAAAGTTGCTGCTGAGAGGGGGTCCCAAGTGCATTGCCCCTTTTTATTTACAAATCAACCCTTGATAATTTTTGCCTTCCTTCTCTCTTCCCACCCCCTAAATGCCCCACACATCTCTTTTCCCTCTCCACACGTCACAACGTCTATCTTCATACTTTCTTTTGTTTCTCTTTTACTTTCTTTATGGCCTGATTTTCTCATATTAGAGAAACCATGCAATGTTTAACTGTCGATATCTGATTCCTTTCGCTAAGCCTCATGGTCTCAAGATGTAACCATTTTCCTACAAATGATTTAATCTCTTTCTGGCAGAGTAGTACTCCATTGTGTAAATATACTGCATCTTCTTTATACATTAATCTGCTGGTGGAAATACTGGTTTCTTCCAAGATTTGATTATTATAAATTGTGCTGCTATAGATTAGCATGCATCACTCTTGTATGATGACTTGAATTCTTTTGGAAAGAGGAGGAAGAATTGGGACAAGTGGAATATTTATTTTCCATTTTTGAGGAATCTCCACACTGCTTTTACCAGTTTACCATCTAAACAACAATGCAGAAGGATTCTTTTTCCCCACAACTGCATCAGCATTTGTTGTTTTTGAATTCTTGATAACAGCCATTCTTCCTGGAGTTAGATGGAACCTGTGTTGTTCTGATTTGCATTTCTGCACTAAAAATGTTGCTAATTTAATATATTTATTGGACATTCGAACTTCTTCTGAGAACTGTTTCTTTGGTCTGGTTGACCTGTCTATTTATGAGAGGAGGTATTGAATTCTCCTAGAAGGATGATATTGGGTCCATATGACATTTCATGTCCAGTAGTTTCTGCTTTATATAATTGGGTGCAGATAAATTGGGTTCATACATGTTTATAATTATGAGTTCTTCCTGCTGAATTGCTCCTTTTACCAGTACATAGCGTCAACCTTTGTCTCTTCAGATCTGCTCTGGTTTAACGTCTGCTACATCTGAGAGGACTTTAGCCGCTCCTGCGTGTTTCCGGGCTCCGGCAGCGTGGAGGAGTGGCTTCCATCCTTTCACATTCAGTCTGTGTGATTCTTACTGCCTGAAATGTGTTTCTTGCACACAACAAACGATTGTTTTTCTTAATTCACTCTGCCAGCCTGTGTCTTTTGATTGGTGAATTATGACCATTAGTCTTTTTCCCCACTATTTTTATTAATATATGTGTGTGTGTGTGCGTGTGTGCAATACATAGTGTTTACAATGAACTTGAGTATTTTGTGCATATATATATATATCATATCGACTTTACAATCCCTTCCCATTTTTGACCCTCCCACCCCCTCCCTGTCCCTTCCCCCAACTCCGGCTATCACTTCATGTGGTTCTATAGAAAGTTTGTGTTCTGGGTTTCCCAAGTCAGAGAGGCTATACAGTACTTAACATATTAATCTTCCACACCTAAATAATTTAACTTAAGTCACCACTCTTTAGCTCAGCTTCCTATTCCTCAAATGTGTCGCAGTGGTCAAATCTTGACGCCTCTTCTCTGAATTCAACCAATCCCTTTATTGGGATATTTGTCAAAAGGTTTTTTTTTCTATATTTTGCTATATATTTGTTGCTTATTTAATATATGGCCTGTCCACTGTCCTTACCACTAGTCCACATTAGAAAATAACTACAAGCATGTAATTTAAAAAGACTAGTAAATTTGAGAAAGAAGAAGAAAAGGTAAATTTCAAGTACCTTAGATGAATACTGGAAGGTACATATTTGTACATTCACAGGGTTATCTTTACATCAATCAGTTTTCTTAGGATAAATTTACAACAAAGACCTAATAAGTGAATTGCTACACTAAAACAAAGTTAAAACTATATCACATTGCTACGTTAAATGAACTTAAATCTGTTATCAAATAAGTAAAGTAACAGATAAGAAGGCAACTTTAGTTCTTTCAGAATTTTTTTAACTTCCATAACTTATTTACTCACATTTCACTGATTACTAACATTCTGATAGATTTGGTTTATAATTTTATCTGCCTATCCATCCATATATTCATGCATTTGTATCCTTAAAAGATTTTATGTCAATTCCCCATGTTGTATTATTAACTAGGAATTGTTCTGTTTTGCACACTACTATACTATTACTAATAATAATGATGTGGGGGGATTTCACAGATTTTACAGAACAACTGGTACTGTTTTAGAAGTATATCAATCAGATGTTTTAATTACCAATCTATTTTTATTACATTTTCTTTTTAGATGTTACTTTTCCTCCAAGTTATTTTGGTGCTGCTTATCTTTCTGCCTCTTTCAAAGAGGATAAACTCACATTCAACATCAAAAAAGTGAATTGCTTCATCCAACAAGCTTAAGACTTTATCAATTTGCTGCATTAAATGGACTTAAATCTGTATCGCATAAGTATACTACAGTTAAAGCAATAAATAGCTATACTTAGTTATTTCAGACTTTTTTGACTTTCGTATATTGTTTACTCATATTTCACTAATAATTAACATTTTGCCTGATTTGGTTTATCCTTTTACCTATCAATTCATCCCTAATTTCATGCATAGCCTTACTTTTTTCTCAGCTCATTCTCCTCTAGCTGTTGACTTTTTCTCTGGGGTCATTGGTGTCACTGGCCTCCCTTTTGCTTTCTAAGTTTCCTTTAAGTATTCTCTGCAATGCTGGCTTACTGCCTGCAAATTTCTTTAAGCTTTCTATATCATGGAAAGCTTTAATTTCTCCCTCTAATTTAAAAGATAATTTTGCTGGATATAACAGTCTTGGTTGGCATGTATGTACTCTTAGTGCTCGGATGACATTGTTCCATGATCTCCTGGCTTTTAGAGTCTGGGTTGAGAAGTCTGCAATTATCCTGATGGGCTTATCTTTGTAGGTCACCTTCTGTTTTTCTCTTACAGCTTTTAGTACTTCTTCTTTATGTTGGGTTTCTAATATTTTAATTATGATGTGTCATGATGAGGATCTCTTCTGATCAGTATTGTTTAGTGTTCTATATGCCTGCACTAGTTCCATGTTCATTTCTTTTTTTAGATTTGGGAAACTTTCTTCCAAAATTTCACTGAACATGTCCTTTAAGTCTTTTGTTGTGTCCTCAGTCTTCTCCTGGACTCCCATAATTCTGAGGTTGTTTCTCCTTGAATCATCTATCAGCAGTTGTAATGATTTGCTTTCTTCCTTTTTTACTCTGTGTTCTTCATGGCCTGTATGTTGCAGCTCAGTCACTTTATCTTCTAGGTCTGACATTCTATTCTGAAGATGTTTAATGTGGTTGCTTATTTCCTGTGTGTTTTTCACTTCCTGAATATCCGCATTCAATTTTTTTATATCTCTGCTGTGTTCTTCTCTAATGTCTTACATTGCCTTCATTATCTTCTGGTTTATATCTTCTTTTGTCTCCTTTAATTGCTTTTCAAGGCTTGCTTTTAGCTTAGCTATGTCTTGGCATAGCTCTTGCACTATCTGTTTCACTATCTGCTTTAATTCAAAGTATTTCTGGGCCCAGAAGTTACCATCATTTTTGCCATTTTTATCTTTGGATTCTGCAATTTCAATATCTCTGATATCATCTTCTGGGGTGTCAAGTCTTTTTGTAGAGATTTGTTACCACGTTTCCTTGTGGTTCTGCTATCTCTGGCTGTCTCTGGTGTGCAGGAACAATGTGTTTGGTGAAGGCCCAGTCCTAGATGCCTCTGGAATCCTCTGGCCCAAGGGACAGACAGGGCGATGGAATTCCTGGTCCTAGATGCCTCTGGAAGCCTCTGGGGTTCAGGATTGACAGGCTGATGTAATTCCCTGGAAGCCTCTGGAAGCCTCTGGCTCACAGGACGGACGGGTGATGTACATCCCAGTCCTAGATGCCTCTGGTGTGGAGGGCAGTGGTGAACCAGAAGCCTCTGGTATGTGCTGGAGGAACAGGGTGATGGTTCCCCTTTTGAGGTGTCTTGTTCCCTCTGGTCCACTCAGCAAAGCTCTCCATCTGTCCTGGCTTCCCTACCCCAGAGCAGGGCTCTCCACCCTCAGAGCACAGGCGTCCTGAGCCGTTCAGGGGATAGTTTAAACAAAGTATCATTCATATAAAAATCAAGTTGTAGCCTGTAAAATTTAATTAGAAAAATTCATAATCCACAAGAGTACATATATTCTGCTGACAGCTTGAGAACACGATCATAAATTTACTTAAAATACAGAACAAAATTCACAGGCTTGACATTTAGTACTATAAAATTTTATGCAAGATCCACTGATATTTTTGTTAAAAAGGTCCACTTGAAATAATTGTTTGTTTACTTATTTCAAGGTCCACTCGAAATAATTATTTCAGACAGCCAATAAACTGATATTTTTATTGTATAACCAAGATTTACTGGTTTGCTAATATGTCTATTCATCAGTCATTTCACCAATAATTTAAATGAGCGAGATCTAGTTGAAAACACCATTGGCATGTATCGTCCAATAGGATAATAACAAGCATGAGCAGCTTTGATTTCAATTTTCTCAAATAGATACAAATTCATATTTCATAGTTAAAATCTGTACAAAAGTCAAGCTCTGAAGTATTTTTTTCCTCAAGAGAAAAGTTCTAATGTTAAAATTGTGTGTGTGTGTGTGTGTGTGTGTGTGTGTGTGTATGGGGGGGGTAGTACATAACACTATTTTTACCTGAAATGTTGAATCCCGGCACCACTTTACTTATAAATGAAATTTAACCTCCTGCAACTAGCATGATCAAGATGTAAGGTTTTAAATGTTGCAAGTATCTTCTCCTAATATGTCATTTATCTGCTATCTTTGTTTATCTGCTTTGTGTTGACTGGAAATCTTTAATTTGATTGAACACCATAAAAAAAAAAAAACCTCTACACTAGCCAGGCCCCCAGGGGCGCAGGCCTGTAAGCCCAGCATTTTTGAAGGTTGAGTCGGAGGACTGCAAATTCCAGCCCAGCCTGGGCAACTGCCCAAAACCAAAAATAAAAATGGACTGGAGATGTAGCTCAGTGTGAAGGTTTTGGGCTTGATCCTCAGTACAACACACACACACACACACACACACACACACACACACACACTCACACACACTCACACACACTCACACACACACACACACACACACACACACACACACACACACACAATTTCCTAGGCCACTATATGTTTACGAAGTGCTTTCCCATCGTCAGGACACAAAGACATAATCACCTGGTAGAAACTACAAAACTACAAAGACGTTAGACATTTCTTCTCTTAACAACTCGTTGATTTTTGAATCAAGTCTTTTTTTTAGATCTAGGTGTTTTTCGGCTAAATAAATTATACCAGAACAAATCAGTGAAAAAAGAAAGTCTGAGGGCAATCACTAGCTGTAAGCTTCCCACAGAAAGAAAACTCTTTTCATTCAGTAAACGTAAGAACGAGACTCACCATGAAACAAGGAAACAGAAATAAATTTGAATCCAGTATCAATATTCTGGTCTCCAATGATATAACACCAGAACATTTTTTTGAGATGGGGTCCCCCTCTGTAGCCCACTCTGGTCCTGAATTTACTGGTGTAGCCCAGGCTGGCCTTGGACTCAGGACAATCTGCCCGTCTCAGCCTCGACACCAGAACATTTATTCTTTCTTTGAGGTGTTTGCAGTTACATTCATATGGGTTTTCCTCAAAGCAAAACTCTTTTCTCTCCATTTTATGAATACGTACATATGCAATATATATTGTTTACATTGAATTTGAGTGTTTTTATACATATATATCATGGCAAAAATTATAAGCTCTTCCCCTCTCCTTCTTTGCCCCTCCTCCTCCGCACTAATTCCGATTATCCCTCCATTTAGTTCTTTTTTTTTTTTTTTTTGAGACAGGGTCCTGCTCTGTAGCCCAGGGTGGTCCTGAACTCACTATGTAGCCCAGCCTGGCCTTGGACTTGGCAGTCCTCCTGCCCTAGATTCCCTAGTGCTGGGGTATAGGTGTGTGCCACCATGCCCAACTTTATGTGGCGGCTGGGGGAATTGGACCCAGGGCCTTGCACTGAATAGGCAAGTGCTTTTAACCACTATGCTATTCCTCCAGCTCCCCTTCCCCCTGTTTAGTTCTGTGCAATGACTGTATCTGGGTTTCTCATATTAGAGAAACCATTTGATATTTCACTTTCTGCTTCTGACTCACCTCACGAAGCAGGATGGTCTCAAGTTGCCTCCAATTGTCTCCAAAAGCCTCCAACCCATCTGTCTTTATAGATGCATAGTATTCCATTGTGTATAAATACCACAGTTTGTGTATCCATTGGTCTGTTGATGGGTATTTTGGTGTCTTCCACATTTTAGTTGTTGTTAGTTGTGCTGCTATGAACATGAATATCCATGTATCTCTGTTATGTGTTGTTTCTAATTCTTTGGGGAATATTCCCAGAAGAGGTATCGCTGGACTGAAGGGGATATTTATTTCCAATCTTTTGCGAGATTTCCATAGTGGTTGTACCAGTTTACATTCCCACCAACAGTGCAGGTGGGTTCCTTTTTCCCCACAGCCTCGCCAGCACTGACTGCCATTTGTGTTCTTGATATATGCCAATCTCTCTGGAGTCACATGGTATTTTAGTGATGTTCTAATTTTCATTTCCCTAATGGCAAAGAATGTTGAACATCTTTTCATGTATTTATTTACCGTTTGAACTTCTTCATCTGAGAACTGCCTATTCATTTTCTTTGCCCATTTTTCAATCAGGCCTTTGTTTTTGAGGGATTTGTCTCTCGTCAATTCCCTGTACATTCTAGTTGTCAGCCTCCTATCTGAGGTATAGGTGGCGAGTATTCTTTCCTGTTCTCATGGTTCTCTCTTTACTCTGTTGATAATTTCCTTTGCTGTGCAGAAACACAAAACTTTTTATTTGCAAAAATCCTTAACAGAAGTTGTTTTCTTCATAAAGATGAAGTTTTTTTTTTTTTCCTTGAGACAGGATCTTGTTCCAGGTTGGCCCTTAAACCTCTACGTAGCCAAGGCTGGCCTTGAACTCAAGACAATCTTCTTCCTCAGTCCTCTAAGTGCTGGGATTGTAGGTGTGCCCCACTACACCTGGCTAACTTCTTTTGTATGGGGTACTGGGAAATCAAACCCAAGGCTTCATGCATGATAGGCCAGCACTCTAACTACTGAGTTAATACCCTGGCCTCAAGATGAATTGTTCTTCAATATATTTTTTAGACGGGGTCTCGCTATTTAGTCTAGGCTGGTCTCAAACTGACAATTCTGCCTCAGCCTCCTGATTATAGGCATGTGCCACTGTACTCAACAAGATGCATTACTATTATTGATTACATTGGTTGACTGTGGTACTGGAGACTCAACTCAAGGCTTTTGCACTGAGCTACATCTCCAGCCCATATTTTACTTTGGATTTTGAGACAGGGTCTCACTAAATTGCTTAGGATGGTCTCAAATTTGAGCTATTCCTGCTTCAGCCTCCCAGAGTGCTGGATTACAGGTCTGTGTCATCAGGCACTGCTGGATTTTTCTTTCTTTCTTTCCTTCTTTCTTTCTTTCTTTCTTTCTTTTTCTTTTCTTTTTTCTTTTTTGAGACAGGATCTTGCTCTGTAGTTCAGGCTGCTCCTCTACTCTCTGGGTAGCCCATGCTGGCCTTGAACTCATGGCAATCCTCTTGTCTCAGCCTCCCAAATGCTGGAATTATAGGTATGCACCACCATGCCTAGTTTATGTGGTGCTAGGGAACTGAACCCAGGGCTTTGCACTTGCTACTTTCCCAGTCCCTCAATTATAATTCAGATTTACTAAAATATGTATCTGAAATTTTATTATACATAACATTACATATATACACAACTTCATTTTGGGATACATTGGAAACCAAGTTTTCTTCTGCCTAGTCTATCTTAGAGGTACTAAAACACTTCGTGAGGTCCATGGGAAACTATTTGGAGTGAAAATATTTTAAACTACAGCTCCTGGCTGACTAAACATCACAGAAATTTGTTTGCCCAAGTTTAAGGGGTGGGGGAGGCCTGTCTCAATTAAATAAGTCACTCATGTAGCTGCAGTTAAGGGGTTGTATTTCTGCCTGGAGGAGTCTGATGTTTAAGCAAACAGATTGAAAGGGCTGTGAAGAAAACAGTGCTTACTTTCACTGAAGTATGAATGTGTCTGTTGTGCTTGTACTCACCTCAGAAGCCATCTGGTTCAGGAAAATTAAATGTAAATATGTACCATTTCTCCTGGTTTTGTGTGTTCATCTCTTGAGGTCTACTCTCCCCTCTCCCTCACTGTGAGCACTGGAGGTAGGTAACTAAGCTTTGTTTATTTGTTTATTTGAAACAAGGTGTCTTAGTTACTTTTACGTTGCTGTGACTCAACATTCACAATTTAAGGGAGGAAAGGCTTACTTTGGCTCACAGTTTGAGAAGGTCACAATCAACTGGGGGCAACGGTGGAAGCACATGGTGGAAGCTGAGGTGGAGGCAGCTTCTCATGGCATTGCAAACAGGAAGCCAAGACTCAGGGAAGGGAGAAGCAACATATCCTCTTCTAGGTCCTGTGTCAGTGACCTGCCCCTCTGGGTCCATCCTCAATATTCTGCCCCTTTCAGGTATAAGCTCTTAATCCACCACATGCCTGCAATCTATAATCAACCAAATGCCTGTTTTCCACCACACACATATTATACACCCCTCAGACTAGGCCCTCTTCTCCTAACAGCACATGGTCTATAGACAATCCGTAACATCCAAATACATGAGGCTTTTGGGGGACATTCCAGATCCAAACCATAATGCAAAGTCTCACTTTGTAGCCCAGGCTGGTCCTGAACTCACTTTGTAGCCTAGGCTGGCCTTGAACTCATAGAAATCCTCCTTAGCCTCTTGAGTGCTGGGATTACAGGAAGTGTCACCATGCCTGGCTAATCTTTATGTGGTGCTGGGGAATTGAAAGCAGGGTGTTGCACACTCTAGGCAAGTTCTCCAAACACTAAGTACAGCTCCAACCCAGCTTTTAACTTTTGGACTAAAATAACAAAAGCAAAACAAAATAAAAATAATTGCAGAAACTTCAACCTCCTTAGAACTTTCATATCATTCTCTTAAATAATTAGTAATTAAAGAAAAAATGGAATGTAACATATCATTTAGACAACAGAAAAATGAAAACATCCTTATCAGAATCTTTAGACTATAACTCAGTGGTAAATGTGTATTCTTGTTTTCATTAAAGAGTGAAAGTATATTATCTAACACCAATGTGCCTAGAATTTTATACCTCCAACAGATATGTCCAAGTTCTAACTCCTTAGACCGAGGATGTGACCTTGTTCAGAAATAGGATAGTCACAAAAGAGGTTATTCTGAGTTAGGTCAGGCTTCAGTGCATTGAGTTGTATCCTTGTAAGAAGGAGAAAATTTGGGGGTTTAGGGATAAAGTACTGCCCTAGCACGCATGAGCCCTTGAGTCTGATGCTTAGTCTTTTTTTTTTTTTTTTTTTTTTTTGAGGCAGTGTCTCACTCTGTAGCCAGGCTGGTCCTGAACTCACAGTGTGGCCCAGGCTGGCCCTGAACTTACTGTATAGCCCACGCTGGCCTTGAAATCAAGGCAATCATTCTGCCACAGCCTCGCTGAGTCTGGGATTTTAGGTGTGTACCATCATGCCCAGTTTATGTGCTGCTGGGGAATGGTACCCAGGGCTTCATGTTTGCTAGTCAAGTGCTTTAACCACTAGCTCTCCTTTTGAGTTCCTATTACTGTTTATTTGTACCTCCCTTACTGTTTTTAAAGAATTGAAATTGTAGGTGCTGTGGAGCGCTCCTGCAGTCCCCACTAATGGGCAGGGCCAAGGGGGACTGTCACTTGAGCCTATGAGTTTGACACCCACCGGGGCAACATGGTCATGGCCCATCTCAAAAGCAAACAATTGAAGTTGGCAGATATTTTTACTTTTGCCCATATAATTAACCTTTTCAAATAACCATTTTTTTTTTTTTTAACTAACCTCTTTTTTCTTGGCAGTGCTAGGAGTCGAACTCAGGGTATTTTGCACTCTGAGCACACACTGCACCACTGAGCTGCATCCAGCCCTCTGCTCTTATCTTTTTTATTTTTATTTATTTATTTTTTTCTTGAGACAGGGCCTTACTACGCAAGCCAGGCTGGCTTTAACCTGCCATCCCTCACCTTAGCTTCCCGAGTGCTGTGATTACAGATATGCAACACGGTCCCACTTAGCTCATCAGTCCAGTCTATTCTTCACATATTTGATGGACATAGTTAGCTTTTTTTTTTTTTTTTCAGTTCTGAGGATTAACCCAGGCCCTTAATGCTGAGGCCCAAGCCATTTTTATTTTTGATTTTGAGATAGGGTCTCACTAAGTTGCTAAGTCACACAACTGGGCTCAAAGTTTCAAGCCTCCTGCTTCAGTCCCCCAGAGCACTAGCTCTATAGGCCTGCAGCACCAGGCCCAGCAACTTTTTATTCAAACATTTTTAAAATTTTATTTATTAATAGAGGGTCTCATTCTGTAGCCCAGGCTGGTCCTGAACTCCCTATGTAACCCAGACTATCCTTGGTCCTCAACCTCCCAAGTGCAGGGATCACAGGCGTGTACCAACAGTCCCAGGTAAACTTTGTGTAGTGCTGTTGGATCCAACTCAGGGCCTCGTGCATTCTAGATAAGTGCTCTAACCACTGAGCTGTGCCCTCAGCCCTTATTTTAACTGCTTAAATACTTAGCTCACAAATTTTCAGCTTTCTGTAATATAAGCACAAAGAGGAAATTTTCCTTATAGAATTTTTTGTTTTAATCCACAGGTTTTGATACGTACGATTTTTGTTATCAGTCTGGTATATATATTCTAATTTCTATAGTGATTCCCTCTTAGACATAGAGTAATATAGAAAAGGTTTTAAATTTCCAAATACAAAGAGGTGTTATATTAGTTTGCTTTGGAAGGGTGTGGATGTGAGTGTGGATCGAGGCCAGGCCTTCACACTGACCTACATCCCAGCCAATTATTATTTATTTTTGAGTCAGGGTATCCCTAAAGTTGCCAAGTTGCCCAGGCTAGGCTTGAGCTTGCAATCCTCCTTCTTAGGTCCTCTTAGGTGCTGGCATTACAGGCCTGTGCCACCTGGCTCTGTCTTTTGAGTTCTAACTCGTGCCTCAGAATCACCTCATTAACATGTAAACTTCTGAGGTGCACTCCCAGATTTTGAGTTCAGTATCTTGGGGTGAGACTGCATTGCAATGGTTATAATAAATGGCCAGTTAAGTATAGTTTAATTTAAATGCAATTCCTCCATCAAATACTTAATAGCCACAAGAACATTGAAGTAGCTTATATTCCCTGCCCAAGGCCCTGAGGTTGATTCCCTAGCACAACATAAGCCAGGTATGATGGTGCAACCCTGGGATTCCAGCACTCAGGAGGCTGAAGCAAGAAGATTGTCCTGTGGTCAAGGCCAGCCAAGGCTACCCAGTGAGTTCAGACCAGCCTGGACTACAGAGTGAGGCACTTTCTCAAAAAACAAAACAAAATAAGGGGCTGGAGGAATGGCACAGTGGTTAAAGCACTTGCTTAGCAAGCGCTAAGTGCTAAGTACCCGAGTTCGATTCCCCAGCACCACATAAGCCGGGTGTGGTGGCACATTCCGGTAATCCTAGCACTCGGGAGGCTGAGACAGGAGGACTGCCATGATTCCAAGGCCAGCCTGGGCTCCACAGTGAATTCAGGACCAGCCTGGGCTACAGAGCGAGACCTGTCTCAAAAAATAAAACAAACAAAAAACGACCTATAATGGTCTAGTTTAAAGAGTATGGGAGACACAGCCACATTTTAATCAAGGGTCTTCATGACTTGCTGTTGAGCCTGACACCCAGAAAGCTATTCCAATGGGTGCCTTGGGTAAATCTGTGGAGCTAGGGCCACAGACCTGTCTTTGGGAGCCACAAACGAAGCCAAGCTCCATCCTGTTTGGTCTAAGTTCTGGTCTGGGCTTCCTGACTGCTGTCCACAACTCACTCGTGCTAACACAGCCCACACCCCACAGAAGGACAGAGAAGAAGGGACAGAGGAGGAGGAAGCCCCGGACCCGGAGCCGGCACAGCTGACAGCCCCACCGTATTCATTGTGGAGCCCCGGCTATCCTCAGAACAGGAACCAAGCCTTTCCTCAGCCCTGGTCACACTCGGTGGAAAGGGTGGTTGGCTGTTGTCTCTGTCCCTCTAGACTAGATTTTCAGCATAGGGAGCGCTGGTGCCCCACAGGAATGGGGGAACTGAGCACAGCATGGCACCATGGCACCAGGTGGGGGTGCCATGGGCCAGTCTGGGCCTCACAGACTGTGCAGGGCAGGCCCTGCAGGGGCCTGGGGAAGCAGGACACAGCTCCAGGCAGGACAGTGCCACCTGCCTGCTGTGGCCTACAATGATGATGCCACCCCACCTGACCAGATGTTGCCCAAGTGGGCATTCAGCAGACAGCCAGTGAAGAGAAAGAGGTGTTCCTCATGGAAGGAGCTGGCCAAGTGAACCATACTCAGGCATGCCCCAGGCTGCCCTGAGGGAGGAGGGTGCATCAGATGAGACCAGCATGCAGGACCCCAACAATAAGCCTGGCCCCTTTCCTGGGGGCGGTATGTCCTGGAAGAGACCCTGTGCACAGCAAACAGAATGTCACCCATCCTCACTTGTCTCAGAGCTAGGCTAGAGGATGGGAGATCAAAGAAGGCTCCCTGAAGGTGGTGAATGAAGTCAGCATGCTGACTACTCAGAAGAGAAGCCACAGGCACAGCCCAGGCCAGGGGAAAGGCTTGACGAGTGGCAACACTGCACGGGTGGGCAAGACCGAGCACTGGCACAGGCACCGCAGGCCGGGTCACAGGCAGCGGCTCAGAGCTGAGAGCCAAGGATGGGCTGTGGGGGACAGCGTGAGCCAATTTCCCACCCAGATTATACCCATACTCCGGTGGTACTCAGGACTGAACCCAGGGCCTTCGTAATGAGGTATATCCCATTGGAAAAAAAAAATTTTTTGAGATAGGACCTTAATAAACTGCTGGGGCTGGGCTTGAACTTGCGACGTTCCTGTCTCAGTCTCCCAGAATGCAGGGACTACAGGCCCTCATTACCAGCCTGGCTGGCCTCAGTATTTCTGAGAACAAGACAGCCTGGGGCTCAACAGGCCGATGGGACCGAGGCGCAGGGTCGCAGGAGGTAGACGGGGTGATGGGGCCCAGGAAGGACTAGCTGGCCCAGGGCCCAAGGGGCCAATGGAGGGAGGGAGGAGGCAGGGGCAGGAGAAAAGCTAGGTGGCTCCTGCTCTACCAACCCTGGCACAGGGCTCAGGGCTCTGCGGCAGGGGGCCAGGCAATGCCATTCAGGCCTGTCTGCAGTATCACCACCTCTAGATTTTCATGGCCACGCCAGCCCCTACCACTCAAATAAAATAATAAAATCCTGTAGTACTTGCAGGCACTAAGGTTCTTCGCATCCAGTGATCCTTCTGGTTGCTCCCCGCCCCACCTAAGGCTCTGTCCCCAGGTGGTACCCCTGCGGGCCATGGCCTTGCCCCAGCTGCAGCTCTGCATCACCAGGGCAGACTGGGACAGTTCTCTGAACCGGCAGCAGGCCCAAGAGTTCTACGTGCTGAGCCCCAGCTGCTCCTGGTGCTACCGGGCCAAACTCTCCACCTGCCTACTGCTTCCTGGAAGGGCTGGGACAGGCATTCCTAGGAAAGGACCCCTGTGCCTGTTCCCTGCAGGTTGGCACCAGCTGGCATTCCTGCAGAGATGTCCAGTCCCCCAACTTAAAGAATTCCCAGGCTTGCCTGCCCTGTCGCGCTGGTGAGACCGGAGGTGGCACCTGAGAGGCCGGGCAGGCCTGGGAGAAGGGAGGCTGGCATACAATGCGGGGACTGGAGCTGGGCATGCCCTCCCTTCCTCTCAGCGCAGGAACCAGACAAGGAGGCTGAGCCCAAGCAGCAGGCTGCTGGGGACCTGAGTGACCAATGTGCCCCCAACCTCCACGACCTTGCGGGTGCTCGCTGCCAGGCACAGCATTTCCCTGCCTCTGTGGTGCTGCCCGGGGCCCTCTTCGCCACAGCCCACTGTCTTAAGTCTGTGCTAGAGGTGGGCGCATCCCTAGTGAGAGGCCCACAGGCTACGCTATGAGGCGAGAGACGCAAGGCAAGACCTCACTAGCTGGGCGACTCTGCAACCTTCAGCCCCAGGTGAGGGATAAACAGGGCCAGGGCTGGGAAGTCGGCTGGGAAGGACACAGACAGGGATGCTCTCAAGCAGCCCCCAAACACAGCAATCATCTGAGACCCTAGGGCTAATACAGAGGACAAGTCATACCACCTTGGAGATCAAGCCAGTGAAGAAGCACTACTTATTTTTCAGCACCACATAGGCTGAGTGTGGTGGCACACCCCTGTAATTCCAACACTCAGGAGGCTGAGACAGGAGGATTGCTGTGAGTGCAAGGCCAGCCTGGGCTACTGAGCAAGACACTGTCTCAAAACAACAACAACAACAACAACAAAAATAAATAAAAAAATAAAACAAACAAACAAAAAAAGAATCTCTACTTAGTCAGAACCAGTGGCATAGGCCTACAATCTATGTACTCTGACAGGCTGAGGCCAGTTTTGGAAATTTAGAACTTTCCTCAAAATAAAAAAAAAGGGCTGGGTATGTAACTCAGTGCAAATGTCCTTTAATCCCTAGTATCAAAACAAAACAAAACAAAACAAAAATAAACACTACTTAGAGCACAGAGAAGATTAGAACAAAAGCTGGCCTTTGGGAAAAACCACCGCCTCCAAAATAGGATCACAAACATTTTCTATATCCATCATAACCCACATTCCTGAGGCCACTGTCCCAGGAGTTCCATGATGGCTTGGCCTGGGTGACCCACACTGACTCAGCTAGAAGGGCACAGTCCAACATCCCACCCACTCCTGTTGTGCATCACAATGTCCATGTTTTCTCAATCAGTTGAAGTGTCTTGATTCGTCCACTCTCCACCAACAGTGCTGACTGTCACCCACAGCCTGGCTTCTGTGCTGTCCTTCTCTTGCTACCAGTGCAAGATTATCTGGGTAGTGTCTCAAGCCAAGGCCTCAGTTCCCAGGGTATTCAAAGACAGCAGCAGCTCCCATTCCAGTTCCAATGCACATGGATACCACACCATACGCCCTAGAGAAACGGGTCTGTGTCAGCTGAGCAAATGATCTGGGCATAGCGCCAGTGTCCAATCTCCTGCCCAGGCTGGGCTGAACAGGCCAGAGTCTTGCTGGACACAGAGGACAGACCAGTCCTGTGGGGAACTAATCCCCTGACTATCCCCCCAGGTGTATAGGGCAGCAGATGCTATTTGCAGGCTAGGATCACTTTAGAGGTGGGAAGTCAGAGGTCACAACCCTATATCCCCAGGTCAGTATTTTTGTGTGCATATTCACCTCCTAACCCCCTTAATTCCATTCCAGCTTGGGCATCCCTCACGACATCCCACAAGGTACAGCCTTACCTCTTCCCACGGCGTTTTAGCTCATTGAGCAGCGTGATGACCTGCCGAGCCCCTGTGCAACCCAGAGGGTGGCCCAGTGCAACTGCACCCCCCAGAGGGTTGACCTTCTCAGGCGGGATGCCCAGCTTCTCCACACAGTAGACAGCCTGGAAGGAGCCAGAGCAGTGCTAGAGCATGTATCCCACCCCTGCCCACTGGCCCACTCTCTCCCCATGACTCCCCATGTGAGTTTACAATGACAGACAAGGCTTACCTGGCTTGCAAAGGCCTCATTGATTTCAAAGATGTCCACATCATTCACCGTTAGCCCTGCAGGGAAGGTACAGATCTGATGGCAGATCTGAGTTCCCTGGGCCCTACCTCATGCAAAGGCCCATAGACACCACAGTGCAGCCCAGCTGTGCGTCCCAGTTGTGGAGTCAGAAAGGCTTAGAAAGAGTGACAGACTGTCCCACCTTCCCTCCACAGCACCCACGGGGCTGTCACCCCTCCCCCTGTCCACTCCCAGCCTCAGCAGTACAAGAGGGCATTCCAGGTCCATCGTCTGAGAGAGCCACCTTACCTGCCTTTTGCAAAGCTGCAGGGATGGCATAGGCAGGTCCAATGCCCATGATGGCAGGTGGGACCCCAACTACTGCGTAGGACCTCAGGACCCCAAGGATGGGAAGGCCCAACTCTTCTGCCTTGGACCTCCGAGCAAGCAGGATGGCAGCTGCCCCATCGCTTACCTGGCTAGAGTTTCCTGGGGGAGAAGATTGGGTAGAGGAAGCATCAGCGGGGCTGCTGAGGAGAACCAGCTCTCCCATGGCCACCACGCTAAGGGGCGTGGTTTGCTCCGGCTCCCAGAGAACAGCCAGCCTGGCCCTGGTCCCATACTCACCAGCCGTGGTGGAGCCGCCAGCCTTGAAGGCAGGCTTCAGCTTGGCCAGGCCCTCCATGGTGGTGCTGGGGCGGATGCCCTCATCCCGGGACACAGTGACGCTCTTCTCAGTGCCCTTGTCATCACGTATGGTGGTGGTCACAGGCACAATCTCAGCATGGAAGCAGCCCCTGCTCTGGGCTCTTGCTGCCCTGTCAGGACCACAGATGGCCAGGTTCAGGCTCAGGCTCCACCAGGGTTTCCTCCCTCCCCAGTCCCTACTCTCAGGCTGCTACATTCATGGCCGTGCCCGGCCTTCAGGGATTTCTGGGGATTCCTTGGAACCCTGACCTGCCCCTGTGGAACGGAAGACACACCAAGGCATTCTGGGCCTTCTCTGCAGTCAGCCCCAGACGTGCCCACATTGTGGCTGCGCCCACCTTCAAGGGGAGGCAGAATTTTGGAAGTAGAATGGAAATCCAGCCCCAGCCCTTCATCTGAGAGAGAATAACTTGGCTGTTTCTGCTCCACAAGGGTGGAGACACGGGAATATTTGTGCTAGCTTTCCTGTTTGACCACACTTGAATTTCCCCCATTCCTCAGTTTCCTCAAATTGAGAGTGATGTATTCTAACCTCTTTGATGTATTTTGTCATTTATTTATTTAGAGACAGGGTCGCACTCTGTCATCCAGCCCTGTCCTGAACTCCCTACATAACCTATACTGGCCTTGAGTACAAAGCAATCCTTCTGCCTCAACCTCCCAAGTCCTGGGATTACAGGAGCGTGTCACCATGCTCAGCTAATCTCTATGTGGTGCTGGGGAATCAAACCCAGGTCCTTGTACATGCTAGGCAAGTGCTTTAACCACTGAGCTACACTCCCAATCCCTACTTTGATATTTAAATGGTGGCGAATCAAACATTTTAAGGTGACCCTGGCAAGCACCAAGAGGCATGCCAATGGGAAGGAATCAAAAGCTACTAAAAAATGCTCAGTATTTGCTTCTCTGGCCCCAGGAGGCTAAGAAGACTCCCATGGGCCTTGGAAAGCCTGAGGCCCAGATACCTCTCCCTCCCTTTGCCACCCACTCTCTGTAAGGCTCAGGCTGGCCAACCTAGCCTGCCACTTCTCAGAGGCTGGAGCCCCAGCCCAGCCTCCAGAGCTTCCTCAGACCCAGGCCTCCTCCACTGCCAGGTCTGGCATGCTTGGCCCTCAGAGAAGCATGATCAGTCACACAGCCACAGTCAGTTAGTTAAAGAGGAACCCTGGCCCTCTTACGCCTGAGGGGAAAAAAGCCGAAGTGAGGCCCTGCCAGAGAGAAGCCCCTTAGGCAGTGCGAATAGCCAGAGGATCTAGGAAGGTCATCCAAACCACAATGGCTCTGGCCCCTTCCCATCTCCAGCTGGGAGGTATGAGGCTTATAAGCTCTCTCTGCCAGCTGTGCCCTTAGGACAGCTCTACCTCCAGCCCCTAGAATGGCCTCAAGACCTCACTCTCCAGTCCTTTGAGCAACCCACCCCAAGCAGCACTCACTTTTGTTGGGAGGCAAGCGCAAAGGCGTCCTGCTGCTCACGGGAAATGCCGAACTGCTCAGCCACGTTCTCTGAGGTGATCCTAAGACAGAAACAACAAACTGGGTGGGTGTGGGTCTGGCAGCCTGAGAGCGGGTCAGGAGGCAGAGCTATACTAGAACGTCTGGGCCCCCAGCGCCAGAGGGAAGACATGCCGGCCCATGCCACAGAGATAGCATAAAGGACTCAGAAGTGGCACTCCCCACTGCAGGATGGGGATGTGGGCACAGACAGGGAGTCACCGATGCTGGCCAGATGCTCAGCGGCTTATACTTCAACGACACTCTCTCTAGGTGGGAAGGCAGTCTCCACGTGGACACTGTAGAGGAGGATTTGTTTCCCGAATGAGCTGCCTCAGCACAGAGGAGAGGGGCAGGCCTTGGAGGGGACACCACTAACTGGCACCATACTTGTTCAACTTCCCCTCTATTCGAAAGACAAGTGCTTTCAGTGGGGAGAGAACGTCCATGTCCCCCAGGAGTGGCTGCACTTCAGCTTTTGACTATCTTGTTGGGATCTGTCTATACCTTGGGAGCCCAGAGCCAGAGTTAAGCCTTAATTCTGGTTTTCCAGGCTTCCCCCAGAGACATGGTATATGGAAGAAGCAGAGATGCTGCCCTCTCCAAACAACAACCTCCGTCCTGGGGCCAGGGCACCGTGCCACGATGGTGACGGTACTGTGGGACCAGCACATTGGACAAATGCAGCCAATTTGGCATGCTGCATTTCATGCGATTTGAGGTCCTTCACCTACATGTTCTGGCGTTGGGGGGCAGGTGCCTTAATCCTGCATGCGAATGAGCATTTCGGAGGGTGAGCCAGCATGGGCCATGTTTGAAAACTCAGTAGCTCTGAGCTAATCCAGGTGCCTCAGGAAAGGAAAGCCAATGGCCGCATCAAGGGGCATGCCAGAGTCCCCGCAGAGCAGATGACACCCAAAGGAAACAAGCTAAGGCTTGGTTATGCCTCGGCACCACCAGCAACCGAGAGAGAGCTCTTCAGCTTGGTCCCAGAGAGCAGCGAGCCGGGACACAGGCCCAGAGCAAGGAGGAGCACTCACCCCATAGGGATCAGGCAGGCGCTAGCCTTCTTGTTCTCCAGCAAGCGTGAAGTAACATTCCCAGGGTTCACGCCCTCCGACAGGGACATGGACTCCACCCTGAGGAGAGGGAAGAGGAGCCCTAGTAGGCACCCCGAGGGTGGCTGGACACATGGCAAGAGCTGGGAACAGGCAGGAGCCCCTGGGAGCTACACAGGCAGGGCCCTCGGGAGCCCCAGTGAGCAGTGTGGGAGGCAGGGGGAAGCAAGGTAGGGCTGGCTGCAGGGCTGTGGAGCCCTTACTGCCAACTGAGACAGACAGCGCCGTGCTGTCCACCGCAGCGGGACAGGGTCATACTTCCTTAGCAACTGCTGAACCAGCCAACTGCCAACACCTAAGAAAAGCTACCCAGTAACCATTGCAGTACAGAAAATACATCCATGGTGCCTAGTCCCTACCCTTGCACCCCTCAAATGCAGATGGACAAAAGACAAATATAAGTATCTTTCTTTTTTTGGAACTGGGCATTGGATCCAGGGCCTTTGTACTGGGTAACATCCTCAACTCGTTTAAGCTTGGAATCTTCCTGCCTCAGTTTTCCAGACTGCTAGGATTTCAAGCGTGTAGCACCATGCTTAGCTAAGAAATATCTTTAACGTAACATCAAACAACGACCTGATCTGCAAAGACATGAGGTACAATGAGCTGAGAGGAAGGCGAGGTGGCCAGTGTAGAGGGATCAAAAGGCTAAAGGTGCCCTGTCCCTCAAGGATGGTAACAGATGACCCTGACCAAGTGCTTCTGTGCCTCCAGTAGCAGTATGAACTCTTTTGAGGCTTAGAAGTGCTGAAGTGTCAGCCATGTGCTACATGCTACATGCTCTAAGACATGGTTATGGCTTCATTTAATCCTTTTATAAATCTGAATGGAGCCTGAGGTGAGTATGACCTTTTACAGACAATACTCATGTCCCTGGTGTTGAAGAATTTGTCACCCATCTTGACCTCAGTTGAGGTAGTCAGGCCTCAGAACTCACTACCACCTTGAATTTCCCAGATGACACCATGTGCTGAAACCCTAAGATTGCAATAGGATGTCCGCCTGGCCCAGATCCGTAACAACCTGCCAGGGCACACCCTCACAGAGAGGCTCCAATTATTCACATCTGCTCTCTCCAACCACAGAGGAACACAAGAGACACTGAAGGCCAGGCTGGGCAGACACTATGCTCCCCTGGAACCCATGTATGCAGTCCCTGATTGGTTATCTTCCACCTGAGACGTAAGTCACTGCAACCTAGTACACTCATCCCCAACTGGTCCAGGGGCCAACAATGTTTCCTGCCAAGGCACCTGGCAGAGGATCTGGAAGGACATGGGAGATGTCAGAATCCAGGCTGACCTCCACCCAAGCCTGCCAGAGCCTCTCTGCCCAGGGCCCCAGCTGCCTGCCCCTCCCTAGAGGCACCACCATACCCAACTTTTGCTGCTACTTTTCGGGCAAGCAAAGACAGTGGAGGTGACAGTGACCAACTGCCAGAGATCTAACCATGTCACTCAGAACCCAGTAAGCGTTCAGGTGTTTTCACCTGGATTCCAGGGCCAGGACAAGAGGATAGACAGCCCTGTAAAATGAGCAGTTACATAGTAGGAAGCTGTCCCTGCCTTAGGGAACCAGATCTGCTACTGTACTCTCAATAGCATTACAAATCAACATGGGTGGCACAAGTGCTCCATTTTCTCCATGTGCTGCCTTTTCCGGCCTGACAGGATTCTAAGAAAGAAAGCAAACATACCAAATGCCTTCCCCTACTAACACAAGTTGGAGGCCACCCCCTGACTCACTGAGGATCAGAGGGGACTGTCAGAGAACCCTGAAGTCATGGTCTCAGGGAGGCAAGAGAAAAAGTTTGATCATCACAGTTGATTAATAATTCTGGCAAAAAGATATTCTTACCCACAGGCCATGCCAATGTCATAAGACCCATTTCTGATGCCACCTGCAACAAAAGCATTTCATAACCATCCTCGGCCAGCTGGTCAGTCCTGGGAGCAGCAGGGACCCTTCCCCTCCTGTTCTCTAGGTACGATTCAGCCTAGCCTTCGAGATGAAAGACCCAGGAGTGTCCAAAAAAGGCCTGGGGCAGTGACAAGGACGGCTCCTAGGTTCCTTTTGTGGTCAGACTCCTTGTAGAAATGCTTACTGCTGACCTGAAAGCAGCAGCATGGCTGGCCCAAATCTGTGGAGCCAGCAGCAAGGCCAGACCTACGCACAGGCACTCTCCTGCCACAACTTACCAGCTATGTTGGCTACTGCCTGCAGCCCCGAAGAACACTGTCTATTGACAGTGGACAAAGGCACAGTCTCTGGGATGCCACTGTAACAGAAGGCGAAATGACACAGTTAGCCTCCTTCCCTTCCAGGCTCTCATGTGAAACAGACCCCACTCAACTGCCCCCATCAGAGCATACACAGACCAGGGGGAAGCACTGGCAACTTTGCTCCACACCAGGCAGACCCATGGGACCTGGGGTGGCAGCTACTGGACAGACTGTCTCTGCAGGTGCTTGCTCCTGAGGCCCCACAAGCACATGCCTTACTATCCTGACTGTTCCCAACCCAAGGCAAGGGAAACCCATTGAGCCACGGGGATCCTTGCTTCTCTCCATGTGATGCTTTAACCATGACAACTACATTATCTCTCTTACCCTCTAAGAACAAAGAAGGGGGCCTGCTGGTGGAAGAGGCCACCTAGGCAAAAGCCATGCCTTAAGTATGATGCCAGAAGCCATTCCCACCCCTCAGCCTAAGCGGTCACCTCACAGCTGGGCCTTTCTCCTCCTCAGGAGCCTGCTTCACCTGGAGGAAGAGCTCTGATGGGCACCACTGTTCTAACACTTTATGCCCTGGGGGCTCCCCAGGTTTTCACATGCGCAGAGTCCCGGAAGTTAGCAGGACTGCCCTCTCAGGCCAGGTAACCTAGCCCTTCTCCTCCAGTTAGGCCTTCTTCAGAGCTACTCAAAACCTCTGGGACTGGGGATGTAGCTCTGTGATTAAACTGCTTGCCTAGAAAAAGTGAGGCCTCTAGGTTCTATTCCCCAGTACCATACAGGCTCAATATGGTGGCGCACGACTGAAATCCTAGCTCTAGGGAGGCCGAGGACTGCCATGAGAAGGACTGCCATGAGTTAGTTCCAGGCCAGCCTGGAACTACAGTGAGTTCAAGACCAGCCTGGACTATAGAGCAAGACCTGTCTCAAAAATAAAACAAAGCAAAACAATGTGTGAGAATGAACACAGCCTGGTGATTGTGCTGTGCAGCCAGGCTTGGAAGCCCCTGAGCTATGAACAGTGGGCAGGCTCCACAGAAGACCTCACAGGTAGGTGGCTCCTAGGTACCCTAATCCCTCACACCTAGTTATAACTTCTTCATCCAGCTCAGCAAGTTTTCACTCAATA
This sequence comes from Ctenodactylus gundi, assembly GCA_004027205.1. Lineage (NCBI taxonomy): Eukaryota > Metazoa > Chordata > Mammalia > Rodentia > Ctenodactylidae > Ctenodactylus > Ctenodactylus gundi. The sequence goes on from PVKB01001164.1 coordinate 301,067, forward strand.
CTCACTGAACATGTGGCACCACCTGAAGGATGCCAAGATGCTTATAATCCTGTGCCCCAGAGGATACCCCTCCGGCACTCAGAAAATGAGCCCACTACCAAAACCAGCAGTAGCAGGGCCACATGGCCAAGCCACATCGCAGAGAAGCACATGTGTAGCTAGTGAAGAGGACAGCTTCTCACTTCAACCCTGAAAACTCAGGGAGGAAGCCATGACCAAATGTTGAGAATGTGTTGAGCAGAGTTTGGCTGAGCAGGCAAGGAGGCAGGAAAGCACCGCATGGGGACAGAATGACTAGCACAGGCAGACAGTGGGCAGACAAACTGGCTGAAGGAGAAAAGGTCAAGGTAAGTACGAGCCGGGAGGTGAGGCAAGTCTAGAGGCACAGGGACATCTTGAAAGTCGGAGCCTCTCCCGGGTCTACAGGTGTCTGTGTTTTCTTTTTCATCCCTGTTGTCACTGGCTAGCTAATGTTTCTATTAGTTCTACTTCAAGCAGCTGGAAGTACAAAGCTGACAAGGACTTGAATCATCATGTGGAAGTAATTTAAACACTGCTGAAAGGTGAGATGACCAAGGATCATAGGCTCGCCTTGCTAAGATCGCCCTATGCCCAATCCTCTGCTCATGGGATGGGACTGGAGTTCCCAGCATGCTCAATTTGCAAAGGAAGCAAAGTCGCTTGTCAGTGGGTTTGAGTAATTAATTACCTGATAAACAAGAACGAAGTCCACATTTAACTTGGTATTGATCAAAACCGGCCAACACAGCACCTCTGCTCTAGTCCCAAAGCCTATGTGTCTTGGCTCAGGGCAGGATAACATACCACCCCCCAAAGCAGGGCAAAGGTTGGGTCCATAAAACCAGGATTGCCAAGCACTCTAGTCACCACATGTTTGGCATTCAATCTCACTCACCACCCAGAGCTGAGGTTTCTGGGGCAAGAACCCACTCTAAAGTCATAATGACCAAACCACAGCAGGAAGTAGAAAAAAATTACCTCAGAAACTGGGCGATCCGGGCCATGATGGCCCCAGCCCCAGGCTGAAGCACATTTCCTGTGGACAAGAAAACCTTTACTCAGTGTCAGATGGTGTTCTGAGCACCAAGCTACAGCTGTTACCAAAGACATTCCACACCTTTCTTAAGGTACTTCAGTCTGCCATAGGCTCACAGAATTACAGGGTTTGGAGCAGGGGCACCAGACATACGACTGTCATACACCAGACACAGCTTGCTTGCTCATACACCCTCTCTTCAAATCAACACACCTGGGACAGGTGGCCTGCCCTTCACTGTTAAGGCCTAGAAGACTTAAGGAAAAGAGCAACACAAGGCAAGCTTCAGGTCTTCTGGAAGTAGTTATGCAGGTAAGGGAAATGACATATAAAAACACACACTGAGGAACAGTGTTCCCAACTAGGGCCGACACCAGGGAATGAAACTATGTTCCATGCCATGATGTCAAATTTCAACGGAAGAGGCCTAAGGGTGAGAAACCAGCTAGGAGGAAAGGTCCAGTCCACAGGCTCGCACCCTAGTTCCAGAGTCAACTCGCTGGGCCTCAGTTTCTCCCTCTGTGGAGTGAGCTGCTCCACGAGAAGGCTTTTCAAGCTTGCTCTGTCCTGGTGTAGACAGGGTGTCAGAATGGTAGCGAATCCTGCCTCCCAGAATGTCCTAGAACTCCTAGAAGGATGCACGCTTTTCCTACCTACTAGGAGCAGGAGCCACAGAAAGTGCGGGGGGTGCGGACCGACAGGTTCCCAGGAGCCAATACACTGAACTCAGTCAAGTGCATGGCCACCCCATCCGTGAAAATTCTGGTTGGGAAGGGTCGGAGGGCTCTGGAGGGACGGGATCAAGGGCCCAGCCCAGGGCCTGCTGGGCAGCGCGCTCACCAACGGAGATATCTCCCAACTGCTCGGGCCGCAAGTTCACGTCCTTCAGAACCGCAGTCATGACGGCTGACAAAAGCTCATCGGGAGTGGTGTCCTGCGGCGGGAAGCACGCACGGTGAGCCTGGCCCCCGCGTTCCCACCCCAGGAAGACGGAGGGATTCGCGGCTCGGCCGCCCACCTCCTCCGGGCCCCAGCAGAACGCGGCAGGCGACCGGATCCCGGCCGGCGCAGGGACGCTCCTCCCCCCAAGGGGCTCACCTTGAAGCCGCCGCGGCCCGCTCGGCCGATGGCTGTGCGCCGCCCGTGTACCACCACCACGTCCGCGGCCGCGGCTTGCGGGAAGCCACTGAGGCACGGCTCGGCCTGCAGCGCAGGGCCCGACTGAGGCCGGCCGCTCAGGTGGCCCAGCACCACTTGCAGTCTAAACATCGCGCGGTTCCGCGGTGGGCTAGCTTCGGTGCGGACGCGGAGGCAGAAAACAGGTCTCCGACTGCGCAAGCGCAAACCACGGCCCGGCGACCGCGGCCGAAACCCCGCGGACAGCCCAGCCCAGTGGACGCAATGGCCCTCCTAAGCTTCCGCCCATCCTCGCTCAGCCAACCAGAAGGAAGAATCGCCCGAGGACGCGCCCCCGACGCCGATCTGGCCCTACAAGTCCGCCCCACGGACCGTCCGGAAGCGCTTTTCACTCCAAGTCTCGCCTACCACAGGGGGAATCTTCCCTCTTTTCGCAACAAAACCGCATGCGGATGCCTTAACCTTCGGCGTCTTGAAGTGAAGCTGGCCTCTACCAGGAGCCCCAAAAGCTCTGCCGACTGCCCGCTGCCAAACGAAGAGTGGGCCGCCAGGACCCCTGCCCACGGGTTCTCGGCAGCGCCTGGAGGCGGCTGGGAGTCTAGTTCGCGACCTAAGCTGAAGGCTCTGACCGAGATCTGCTCCGACCGGTTGGGTTCTCCTGGGAATTCTTTCCCGAAGACGGAGGCCATTAGGCACGCCCTGGCGGCGCCGAGAGAGGATTTTATAGATGCCCAAGTGTAACACGCTCTTTACAGGGAACATCACACTTCCTAGGTCCATTTCCACCGCTTCATACAGTGGGTGTAAGTGAATGAATGAACCAGGGCTCTCCCCAGGTCTGGACTGTTTCTCCAACCATAAAAGCCGGGGCAAATGCCCTAAGTCCCCCTGGCAGGGCCGTGTGAGATTTGGGGGTGTACTACTAGGCTTTGAGTCCCAACTCTGGAGGTCCTAACCCCCCCCCCCCTTTAGAGGCAACCGCGTACCTCCGACTCCTGAAGTCAGCCTGCCACTTCCCATCCCCGTGTCCCAAGCACGGCGGGTCTCTCCCCACTCCCAGGGCCAGGCCTGGGGCCTCAGCTTGTCCATTCCCCCCCGCCCCCCATCTTCGAGGGCAGGACTAAGTGCACTCCTAAGATGCAATGGAAGAGTTAAAAGTATATGAACCTCCGGGATCAAGGGAAGGATTGTAACTCCCATCAGCTCTCATAGAGCAAAGCCGGTTTCCTACAAATGCGGGGGGGGGGGGGGGGAGCCTCTCCTGCCTCCCACCCAAACCACTCCCACCACCAGACCCCAGGGCAGGTCCCGCCCCTCCCCCTCATCTCAAAGGGCCGGTTCTCTGCACCGCTGTCCGCAGACCTCGGGAGCAAGAGTGGGCTCCCCAGCCGGCCCCACCCGCGGGCTCCACAAGCTGCGGCGGGGCGGCGCTTCCCGGAAAGCGAAAGCAGGCGGGGCAAGCGGGGAGCCCTACAGGAAGGAGGAAGCCGGGCGAGAGACGCGACCGCCCGCCCCGAGCCCAGGGTCCCGCCATGGCTTCCGCGGGCAGCGGCGCGGAGTCTGCGCCCACAGCCCCCTCCTCGTCGTCCCTGCCCCTGGCTGCGCTCAACGTGCGAGTGCGACGCCGCCTGGCCCTGTTCTTGAACATGCGGACACAGGTGGCGTCCGACTGGGCGGCGCTGGCGGAGGAGATGGGCTTCGAGTATCTGGAGATCCGGCAGCTGGAGGCACGCCCCGACCCCACCGGCTGCCTGCTGGATGCCTGGCAGGGCCGCCCCGGCGCGTCCGTGGGTCGGCTGCTCGAGCTGCTAGCCAAGCTGGGCCGCGACGACGTGCTCATGGAGCTGGGGCCCAGCATCGGTGAGGATGCCCGCCTCCTCGGCTCCTTCTCGGTGTGAGAGGCTGACCTTTACGGGCCGCGACAGCATACCCCCTTGGGACATTCAGTCCTGCCATGGAAGGCAAGGGGCAGGGGCGACCCTATGTCCCCTGTCAGTGTCCCTGGGAAGAAAGTTGGGGCTGGCCCAGAAATGGCCATAGGGAAAGAGCTTGGGCAGAGGCTTTCAGGGTGGGCCAGCAGTCAGGATCTGGCGTCTGTAGGGCATAGCCACCTGTCAGCCGGGGCAACAAGTAAGGTGAGAGAGGGAAACTGATAGCCAGGACACCTCAAGTGCCTGAAAATGCAGCCCCTCGGGCCACTTCCTGGTTCTAGCCTAATGTCCCCCCACAGGCTCTCAGTCGCCCACGTACAGGTGCACGTGCTGGGTGTGGGGCATGGCCCTTACGGCTCCACAGTGCTGGGTCTTCACCCTGCTTTATGCCAGTCCTCTGCTCACATCCAGCCCAAATCTTGAAAGAAGCAGACCTTGGTTCCACTGGAGGGGCCCTAAGAAGAGGGTCCAGGCAAAGGGACACTGAGGCATAGCCTGACCTTGGTGGCGTTCCCCATGTCCAGAACACCACTGACATCCCTTTGGAAGGCCTGAACCCTGGGCAGGGAGAGGGGAGGGTACTCAGCTTGGCAGAGCTGTAGGACTGACAGCCGTGGCACTAGTGGCTGGAGATGTCCAGCGCCCGAGAGGCCCAGAGGAGGAGCGACAGGGATTGGATGCTGGTTGTAAGTGAAGGGTCCGGTCCCTTCTGGGAGACTGTCATGGCATTTCTGTTCCCTGTAGAGGAGGATTGTCAGAAGTACATTTTGAAACAGCAGCAGGAGGAGTCTGAGAAGCCCTTACAGGTGGCCACAGTCGGCAGCAGTGTGCCGCGGACTGAGGAGCGGCTGGGCATCACCACGCTTGATGACCCGCTGGGTAAGGGTCCATTACTAATTTCATGGCTCTGGTGGGATAAGCAGGCACAGAACAGTGTGGTGTGCAGAACGTGGATGTTGGAGGCTGGTAGGCTGTGTGTCCTTGGGCAAGTCGCTTCACATTTCTGAGCCTGTTTGTCCTCCTATGAAGTGGAGTGGCAGTAGTTCTATCTCTAGATTGCTCCGGGATGCTCCTGAAGTGATGAGTCTGTGCAGAGCTTGGCCCCTGGGCTCCTGCCTCCTCACCTGGAAGGGTACTCTTCTGTGGCATATGACCGTGGGCTGGGTGCAGGGCCCAGGCCAGCTTGGCAGGAGACTCTCAGCTGGGCTCCTCCTGGGTTCCCGTGGAACTCTAACTATTACCCTTGTGCTTTGCACCCAGGCCAAGTACCAGAGCTGTTTGATGCCTTCATCTGCTATTGCCCTAATGACATCCAGTTTGTACAGGAAATGATACGGCAACTGGAGCAGACTGACTATCGGCTGAAGTTGTGTGTGTCTGACCGTGATGTCCTGCCGGGCACTTGTGTCTGGTCCATCGCCAGCGAGCTCATCGAGAAGAGGTTGGGTAGGGACCCACGGGGTAGGGGGTTGGTGCATGAAACCCACGGGTACAGATGCAGGGCTTTTCATGCCAGTTGGCCTCTGTTGACCCTGGCATGAAGGACCCTTCCTGAGGTGTGTGACCTACGTCACCCCAGAGCCTGCAGCCTGCCCACTCTCCCTTAGATGCCGCCGGATGGTGGTAGTGGTCTCGGATGATTACCTGCAGAGCAAGGAATGTGACTTCCAGACCAAGTTTGCCCTCAGCCTCTCTCCCGGTAAGCTCAACCCTGCCCTGGCCAGAGAAGAGTAGGTAGGTAGAATGCCAGCCTTCCCTCCCTAAAGGCTATGTAGATGTAGCCCCAAGGAACTCTCACAGGCCCCTGAGCAAGTATGTGTCTGTCTGTGTGCCTCTTTTTGTGGGTGAATGTGTGCCACCGTACCTAGGGAAGAAAAAGTTGGTGTTATTCTTGGGGCTGGGGACTAGGACTGCCCCATTATGTCCTGGTGACAGCACTCTACTTACTTCTGGGCTCACAGGTGCCCATCAGAAACGACTGATCCCCATCAAGTACAAGGCCATGAAGAAGGAGTTCCCCAGCATCCTGCGCTTCATCACTGTCTGTGACTACACCAATCCCTGCACTAAGTCCTGGTTCTGGACCCGCCTTGCCAAGGCCTTGTCCTTACCCTGAGGTGGCTCTTGGACCGTGGAGTGCCTGCGTCTGTCTGCCCCTCTCTGCTCCTCTGCCCCTGCCTCCTACTTTGATTGTAGGAGGACTCGAGTGCTTCACAAGCCTCTCCTTTGCTGGAGGTGCCAACTCTGGACACGTCAGCAGCCAAACTTTATATGGACTCCGCATATTTTGTCCTTCATGCAACCATCCATTGTCCACTTGCTGGGTTATCTGTTAGGACTGTGATGACCAAGGTCACTTGGGTCTAAATAAGGACCAGCTGAGCCACCCTGCGCCAACCATCCAGCTTTGGCCTCTGTTTTTCTCCTGACAAGTAGGGTGTGGAGATCAGGCAGTAGCTAACTTTGGACCACTACAGGGAACAGTGAGGCGTTTCTCTGGCTGTCTCAGAGGCAACAGTCTTGCTGCCGGACTGCTGGCCTCCCTAGGACCACATGCTGGCCACTGCTGGGACCATGGACCTGCTGTGTGCCAAAAATGCCAGCTCTCATCTTTCTCCTCTTCATAGGCAGATAGGGCCATCCACAGAGAGACACTTTGCTCACCTTGCTTGTTGACAGGGACCACAACAAGAGTGTCCTGCTCCAAGGCTTGTGGCCGCTTTGCTGAGACGCAGATAACTGCTTACACACGCCTCCCTCACCCCACACACTTGCATACACAAGTTGCCCTCAGTATAGCTCCTAGAGACAGCTGAATGGGAGAGCCCTACCATCCAGGGAGCCTGGCCATCTCTCCACATTCCTCTCATCTCTTCTTCTCTACCTGAAATCAAATTCTGCAAAGGCCCCAACGTACCAGAATTTATACCTTCAGTGAGGTGCAGGCCGAGGAGGAGCGCTGCATGGCCTCACACAGTGAGCAAGCTGCAGCCCGGGGTCTTTTAGCTCCCTCCCAAGGCAGTTTGTACTTTCCTTTCAGGCTGTCCATTGGGAAGACAATGCCACTGTCCCAGGGCCCAGTGCCACTCACTATTTGATTCCAGGGCCTAAATCCAACAGTAAGTGGTCTCTTCTGTGCTCCACGCCAGACCCGGCTAGAGCCAGGTGCTTCCCTTCACATCTTGGGAATGCCACTCTGCGTTATTGGAGGACCTAGGTGCCATGCATCTGTACCCCTTCGATATTGGGTGTTTTTAAGCAATTTGGAGAGCATCTTCTATACCTGTTACATGCTTTGTGTGAATTTCAAAGACATCTGAGAAATGCCCATGTTTTTCATTTGTCTTTCTGTATTCTCGGTTTGTAATAAAGAACATTCTATTTTGGGAAGGGCTGTGTGTGTGTGTGTGTGTGTGTGTGTGTGTGTGTGTGTGTGTGTGTGTGAAGGGTTTTGAAGCAATAAGCTAGGCACCACTTTCCCAGTTAAGGGGAACTGGCCCATTAGGTGGGTTCTATTAGGCAGGGCAGGGGTTCCAGCTAGCTGGGCCCCTCCCCACTGGCTCAGGACTCAGCAAGATCCCGTCTGGCCTTAGCTGCAGATGCTCAGAGCCCGCTGCCTCCTACTGGGCTGGGTCTTCTGTGGCTTGTGCTGTGTTCTGAATCCTGGCACCACTAGTAGGTAGAGTCTGGCCTCGGCCCTGAATGGAGGTCCTCACTCCTGATACACCTTCCATAGGGATTCTGCTATGTTCCTGATGTCTTCTTTGGTCATATCTGTATCAGTCCAAAACTACTGATTTATTTATTTATGTATTTATTTATTGAGACAGGGTCTCACTCTGTAGTCCAGGCTGGTTCTGAACTCACCATGTAGCCCAGTGTCGGCCTTGGGCTCAGGACAATCTGCCTTTCTCAGCCTCCCAAGTGCTGGGATTCCAGGCATACGCCACCATGCCCAGCTTATGTGGTGCTGGGGGATTGAACTTGGGTATTGAGCGTTTGCTTAGTGTTTGCTAACCACCGAGCTATTCCTCTAGTCCCCTCATTTTTGATGAATGATGCTATTTCACTGTTCCCACTAGAAAATGCAGACAACATAAACAAACAAAAGATAGCCATTATTCTAATCCCAGAGACAAACCCTAGTAAGATTTCAGAGTGCTTTGGAATCAATCTGTGCTTTCCCCCCACCCTGTGGTGTGTCTGGCTCCTGCCTTGGCTCCTGAGCCAGCTAGCTGCTGTGGGCTCCCTAGCCTGGCTCCTGGTCCTCAGGGACATATGGGAAGGCTATGTGTACTCAAGGCAGCCCAGAGGCAAGTCTTTTCTCTCTGTTGTCCCTGGGGAAACAGCTACAGTGACCCAGGGAACTTCCCCAAGATCTGTCCTTTGTCCCCTCATGTGGGAAGACAATCCTGAGTCCAGTTCCATTGGGAAGATTCATTGCTGAAATTATGCCAGAAAAAAAGTAGAAAACTCTGGAGAGCAGCAGTAGAGTTAAAATTCTTTGTGACAGTGGACCTCTTTCTGGTACAAGTCAGTGACAGGGAGAAACCAAGAGAGATTTCCTCCATGTTGCCTAAGACAGGAGTAATGGCAGGCAGAGGTACTACTGTAGGATGAGTTTGTTGGGTTGTCATTCATACCGACCAGGTGCAAAAAGATAATCTTGCATCAAGGGGATTAATCCAGAATATAGAGTGTTTTAGTTACTTTCTCATCGCTGTGACTCAATACCCGGCATCCACAACTTAGGGAGGAAAGATTTATTGCAGCTCACAGTTTTAGAGGGACTCAGTCCATTAACAAGTGGGCGGCCAGAAAATGATGGAATCGCATGGCAGGGCGGGAGCCGGGGGCGGAGCTCCTGCAGCAGAGATCCTTACAACACCATGGAGCAGAGACAGACTGGGAGGGAGGAACCAGCACCCGCCCCTCCAGGTCAAGCCCAAGGACCCGCCCCTTCCAGCCAGACCCAGCTCCCAACCCCGCACAGTATCCATAGGAACACAGGGCTTTTGGAGGACCCTCCAGACCCAAACCATGACACACAGTGACCCCCTCATCATCAGGGCATGTGTTCCAATATCTCACATGATGCCTAAAACTGTAGATAATGGCCCCAAAGCACAGAGATTCTGTGGCCTAGATCTCATAATTGACACGGCTACAAAGTGACCAAAAGACAGGTGATGGGCACGCCATGAATATATTGGACAAGGAAATGATTCCTGTCCCATTCAGGAGCGAGCAGGACAGCAGGACAGGGGAAGACTTCATCACACTATTAGAACGGTGCTCAATTGCAAAATTCAGAATTATTTCTGAAATTTCCCACTTAAAACCTTCAGATCCATGCTGATTGTGGGTAATTGAAACTACCAAAGGGGAGGCTGCAATTAATCAGAAATACTGTATGAGGGCTGGTGCCAAGTTGGCAGTCAGAGTACTCACCTAGCAAGTGCACAGCTCCGGTTTGATTCCCAGGCACCTTGTAAGCTGGGTGTAGCACCACACACCTGAAATCCCAGCACTTGGGAGGCTGACGCAGGAGGATTGCTGTGAGATTGAAATCAGCATGAGTTCTATAAAGAGATCAGGACCAGCCTGGTCTACAGAGCAAGACTTTTTTTTTTTTTAACTGTATTAAAAAAAACACTGTAACTCAACAACAAAAAGACAAAAATGAATTAACAACTGAGTAGACATTTCTCTAAAGATGTATAAATGGGAAGATATCCAACATCAATAATTGGGAAATCCAATCAAAATCACATCAAGACCGATACCACACCACATCAATTAGGATGGCTACTATAAAAAATCCAGAATATAACAAGTGTTGGTGAAGATGTAGTGAAATTAGATATTGGTCAGTAATGATAGAAAATGGCATAGTGTCTTTGGTAAACAGTGTAGTGGGTTCTCAGGAACTCAGGAAAGGAACTGCTGTGTGAACCAGTAATTCCTCCTTGGAATATTTATCCCAAAGAATTGATGACAAGGCACTGAAGAGACACACATACAGTCATGTTGTTTTATTTTGTGTCATGACGCCCAGTGTGCACTCATGTTTATAGTGGCCTTATCCACAAAAGGCAAAAGTGGAAGCAGCCCAGTCACTTTCAACAGACGAATGGATAAACAAACTGTGACAGATATACACAACAGAATATTAGTCAGCCTTCAAAAAGAAGGGCACGGAGTAAATGCTGCAACATCAGTAAACCTTACGCTAAGTTCAATAATCCACTCCCAGCGGGCAGAAACTGTGCGACCTCACCACAGTGCGGCATCTAGCGTAGTCACGTTCACAGAGACAAGACTGAGACAGGCGACCAGGGGCTGGAAGGGAGGGGAATGAGGTGCTATCAACCAATCGATAAAAGATTTCAGTTTTTCAGGATGGAAAGAGCCCCGGAGATGGCTGTGCAGCACTGTGAGTGTACATCACGCCCTGAGGGGGAACTTCGGGTTGATTAAGATAATGAATTTTATGTCGTGTGTATTTTGACATAACCAGAAAAAGAGACCTTCTTGGGATAATTAGAGAATTTACGGTATTCAGTGATGTCAAAGAATTATCACATATTTTGCTACATACAGTAATAGCATAGTATTTACAATAGAAAAATTTCCTAAGGCGTGTGTGGTGATGCACACCTGTAATCCCAGCACTTGAGAGACTGAGGCAAGAGGATTGCCCTGAGTTTGAGGCCAGCCAAGGACACATGGTGAGTTCAGAACCAGCTTGGACTATAGAGAAAGACGTCAAAAAAAAAAAAAAAACCGATTACAGTCATTTCATAGAACTAAATGGGGGGACAGTGGGAACTGAGGGGGAAGCAAGGGTGTGGGAAGGTCTAAAAGGGGGAGGGAAGGGCTGGTAATTTTGACGCCATGTATATGTGCACAAATACTCAAGTTCAATGTAAACTTTATGTATCACATACATATATATATATCAATAAAATGGGAAAAAGAAAAACCCTTAGTATCTGTCAGAAACCAATTCCAAATACATTAATATGAAATGATTCATATATGAGATTTGCTTTTAAATACCTAAGAAAGTTAGGAGAGAGAAAAAACTTTTGTTATTTTTAAATTTATTTTCAGTTGTTTTATTTTTTATTCTTGGGTGCGAAAAAATTGTAAAACATTGTCTGACATAAAAGTGTGCATAATAAACATTGAATGTTAATAAGTGTCACCATACATTAGTAATTGCTAAACTAGAGAATTATTTCATTCATTTATTCATTCATTCATGTAATGGTACTAGAGACTGAACCCAGGGCCTTTGCACTGAGCTACATTCCCATCCCCCACCCCAGATTTTTTTCCCCAGGTGCTGCACCTTTCTAAAGCAAGCACTTATTTATTTGTGTGTTTATTTTTCAGTGGTGGATGGAGCTGAGGGCTTCCTGCACGCCAGGCTGCTGCTCTTCCCTAAATGTACCCCCGCCTGAAGGCAGGTATTTTAAAGTCATTAAGTAGCAATGACTGACACAGAAAATGGTTTTTCCTATCTGGGTGGAGAGGTAGAAAAGAAGTGTGATGATGTGTTCTAATATAACCTCGGATGCCTGAAAATCTCTGCAGCAATTAGGTTTTTGAAATTCTTATTTTAGAAAATAAAATACCTAGGAGTCAATCTAACTAAGCAAGTGAAAGACCTCTATATTGAAAATTATAGTACCTGAAAAAAGAAATCAATGAGAATTTTAAAAATGGAAAGCCATCCCCTGTTCCTGGATAGGCAGACATTGTCAAAATGGCCACATTACCTAAACTGATATACAGATTCGGTGCAATCCCAATCAAGATATGAGCAGCATTTTTCACAGAACTAGGAAAAGACAGCCAATAATTTATATGAAACCACAAGAGACCTAGAATAGCCTAAACAATCCTAAGCAATAAAACAAAAACAGGAGGCAACACAATACCAGATATCAAATTATATTACACAGCAACAGTGATTTAAAAAAAAGAAAGAAAAACACATGGCATTGGCACAAAAACAGACAGGTGGATCAGTGGAACAGAACTGAGGATGCAGAAATATCCCCAAGTACCTTAGCCACCTGATCTTTAACAAAGGGACTGGGGCAAAGATAGACTCTTTAACAAATGGTGCTGGTGGGCTAGAGGAATAGCACAGCAATTAAAGGGCTCACTCACTTGGCAAGCAAAACAACATGCTGGGAAGACAGGCTAGCCACAGGCAGAAAAATGAACCCAGCCCAACATCTTTCATCATGCACCAAAATCAAAATGGATCAAAGACCTAGACATTAAAATGGAAACACTAAACTTGTTGGAAGAAAAAAATAGGCAAAACCCTTGAAGATAGGCAAGGACTTTCTCAATAAAATTTCACAAGCACATGAGATAACATCAAGAATCAAAAGAGATTATATAAAATTAAAGCTTCTGTGCAGCAAAGGAGACAATCAACAGAGTGAAGAGGGCACTGACAGAATGGGAAGAAACCTTTGCCAGCCACTCCACAGACTGTTATCAAGAATATACAAACAACTGAAAAAATAGACCCCCAAAATAAAGGACCCAATTGAAAAACCAAAAATCTCAAGCAAATAGACAGTTCTCATAAGAAGTCCAAATGGACAATAAATACATGAAATCATGTTCAGCATCTTTGGCCATCGGAGAAATGCAAATCAAAACAACACTGACTCTGATATGAATGGCCGGTACCAATAACTCCAAAAACAGCAAATGCTAGTGAGGCTGCGGGGAGAAAGGAACCTTCTTATACTAGTAGTGGAACTCTAACCTGCTACAACCACTATAGAAAGCAGTATGGAGATTCCTCAAAAAACCCCTGAAAATCAGTAGTCCATTTGAGCCAGCTCTACTTCTGGGTATCGTCCCAAGAGTGATACACGGATACCCATGTTTATATCAGCACAACTTACAATAGCCAAATCTTGGGAGAAGCCAATGTGTCCAACAGATGACTGGATAAAAGAGATGTAGTCTGTACACACTATGGAGTGCTACTCTGCCAATAAGAAGGAGAAATGTGAGTCACCTGTAGGAAAATAAATACAACTTGAGACCACGATGCTTAGCGAAATGAGCCAGACACAGAGAGTTAAGTACGTGGTTTCTCTACTGTTAGAAAATCAACCCACAAAAAAAGAGAGAGATAAATGAATATAAGTTCATAGACTTTGTGGAGAGGGAAAGAGGATGTGGAGGGAAGTTGAGGCAGTGGGAAAGGAAAAGGGATGCAAAATATATTTTTTTTAAGTTAAAAAAATCTTCTTCTACCCAGGCCTATAATCCCAGAACTCTGGGAGGTTGAGGCAGGAAGAGAACACGTTTAAGTCCAGCCTAGGTAATTCAGCATAGAATGATCTGGAATGTGCCTTGGTGCAAAGGCCCTGGGCTTGATCCCCAGTACCAGAAAAATAAAGAAATAAAATTATTTTTTACCTGGGTCCTGTGTCCGGGCCTGTCACCCCAGCACTTTGGGAGGCTGAAGCAGGACCAACGAGTTTGGGCCCGCCCTGAGCAACTTGGCAGCTTCGCAGGACCCTCAGGTAAATAAAAGAAAGAGGCTGGGAGGTAATTCACGGAGAAGGCCCTGTGTTCAACCCCCCAGGACTAAAACCTTTTTTTTTAAAAAAAAGGTTTCCCTAGCACACTTTCTTTCATTCAAATATTTTTCTGTCACTTGCAGAGACTCTCAGAAGGGCAGGGACTGAAGTTGGAAGGGCCCGGGTAGAGGCGGGGCAGGGGTGGCAGGGGCAGGGAGGCCGGTTGCAGGGAGGGAGCGGAGGATGGTGGCCGCTGGGGCTCTCCAGAATCGGGCTCTGGGCGGGGAGTGAGGATCCATAGTGGACCGTGTGTGCCAGCAGTGCTGCTCCTGGGGGTTGCCTGGAGAAGTCAGCCCAGAAACATGGGTAAAGGTTCAGGAATGGACAGGGTTCGGAGAAAACAAGCCTGGAACCGTGACATCGTACTCATGCCAAACCACTGGTGACCTACCCTGGGTAGGGTGCAGTAGCAGGCGCACGGGCAGCCTGAACTCCACGGTGCCCCGCAGGTAGCCACACTCTCTCTTGTGTTTTACTCTTGCAAGGCATCTTGCTATGTTGCCCAGATGGGCACAGGGCCTCAGGTCCAGGCCTCAAATAGCCCGGACTACAGGTGTGCACCACAGTCATGGTGTGCGGCAAGGTACCTAACTTCTGTCTGATCTGAGAGCATGGCCTTAGGACTCACAGAAGTCTATATTAAAATGAAAGCTGGGGCTAGAGGAATAACACAGCTGTTAAAGTCTTGCCTAGCAAGCACAATGCCCTGGGTTCGATTCCCCAACACCACATAAGTGGGGCATGGTGACGCACACCTGTAATCCCAGGGCTTGAGAGGCTGAGGCAGGAGGATTGCAGTGAGTACAAGGCCTGCCTGGGCTACATAGAGAGTTCAAGATTAGCCTGAACTACAAAGTAAGACACACACACACACACACACACACACACACACACACACACACACACACTCCAACACAACAACAACAAAACCCCGCTGAAAGCTTTAAATAAGATACACAGTCCTGTGACTTAACACCCAATGGATTTAGAATTGAAAAAAATCACTCATTGAAGCTGGAGGAATAGCAAGCACAGCAGTTAAAGCTCTTGCCCAGCAAGCACAAGGCCCAGTGTTCAATTCCCCGGCACCACACAAACTGAGTGTGATGTTGCACACTTGTAATCTTGTATTCGAGAGGCTGAGGCAGGAGAATTGCTGTGAGTTTGAAGCTAGCCTGGGCTAAGAGTGAGACCCTGTCTCAAAAAAAATTACTCATCATACTAAGAATCCAGAAATTCTCAGCCTGAGTAAAAAAATCAGCCAATGCCAACACCAATAAAGCAGATTTTGGAGTAATCTGGCACGGATTTAGAGCTGTCAGTATAACAATGCTTGGAGGAGGCTGGCAGGATTCACGGACATTTTCTTTGCTGCTCCTCGTCTCAGGGACCCGTGGCTGAGCCTGGGCTCGGTGAGCACCAAGCAGGGCTGCTTTGGAGGAGACTGGTGGGCCTCCAAGATATCTTCCCCACCGCCCCTCACCTCTGGGGACTACGACCCAACCTGGGCTTGGCTAACCCCGAGCAGGTCCACTCTGCAGGGGGCTGGTAGAACTTCTGGACATCTTCCCCACAGCCCCTCACAGCAGAGACCTACGGTGGATCCTGGGCTTGGCAGTAGGTCTCCTTGCCATCTTCCCCACTGCTCCTCACAGCAGAGGCTGGCATGGACACTGGGCTTTGCGAGCACTGGGCAGAGCCTCTCCAGAATAGACCAGTGGGGCTCCCCACCACCTTCCCTGTCACCCCTCACAGCGGAGGCCCACACAAAGACTAGGCTTTGCCAGTGCCGGGTAGAGCCATGTTGGACTAGACTGAGGGGGATACGCTGCCATCTCTCCCACTCCTCTCAGCAGTGTTCAGTGTGGAGGCTGTGATCTCCCAGCAGCCGGCAGAGCCGTGCTGGGGATGAGTCCCTGGGGTAAACCCAGGGACAGACAACTAGAGACAACCAAAGACAACAGAAACACGAGGAAATGTGGAAATATATCTCCTTCAAAAATTCTTGACATACCAGGAAGAGCATACTGGAAATCCTGAAAATGCAGAATCTAAAGATGAAAATGACAAAAATTATGGTAACTTCTGGGCCCAGAAATACATCAAATTAAAGCAGGAATTAATGCAGGAAATAAAAGTCAAAGAGCAACAGCTACACTAAGACCTAGCCAAACTAAAAGCAAGCTTTGAGAAGCAAGTAGAGGAGATCAAAGAAGAAATGAACCAGAGGTTAAAGAAGGCAATAAAAGAAATGAGAGAAGAACACAACAGAGACATAAAAAAAAAATAAATGCAGATATCCGGGAAGTGAAAAACACACGTCACAATAAGCAATGATTGAACAATTTCAAAATAGATTATCAGACTAAGAAGACAAAATAACAGAGCGGGAACAGAAAGACCATAAAGAACGCAAAGTAAGAAAAAAGAAGAAAGTGAATCACGGCAACGACTGATAGATGATTCAGAGAGAAACAACCTGAGAATTATGGGAGACCAAGAGAAGAATGAAGATGAAACAAAAAGCTTAGAAGTCATATTCAAGGAAATTATGGAAGAAAATTTCCCAAATCTAAGAAGAGAAATGAACATTGAGCTACTGTAGGCATATAGAGCACCAAAGAATATGGATCAGAAGAGATCCTCATCACGACACATCATAATTAAAGTACTAGAAACCCAACACAAAGACAGAATACTGAAAGAGGTAAGAGAAAAAGCAGAAGGTGACCTACAAAGATAAGCCTGTCAGGGTAACTGCAGACTTCTCAACCCAGACTCGAAAAGCCAGGAGATCATGGAGCAATGTCATTCAAACACTAAAAGAACAGAACACAAATTCCAACTAAGAGTACTATATCCAGCAAAACTATCTATTAATCTAGAGAGAGAAAATAAAATTTTCCATGATCTAAAAAGCATAAAGAAACTTGCAGCCACTAAGCTATCACTGCAGAGAATTCTCAAAGGAAACTTGGATAGGGAAAGAGAGACCAATGACACAAGTAACCCCAGAGAAAAAAAAGACAAAAGCTAGAGGAGGATGAGCTGAGAAAAAAAATAAGCCAGTAAAAAACATGGAAAAACAAAAACTATGGCAGTACACACCAAACATACCTCAATAATTATCCTAAACGTGAATGGTCTCAACTCACCTATCAAAAGACATAGATGAACTGACTGGATCAAAAAACAGAAACCCACAATTTGCTGCCTACAAGAGACACACTTCACCCACAAGGAAACTCACAGACTGAAAATAAAAAGTTGGGATTCAGTATTTTATGCAACAGGACCCAGAAAACAAAGAGGGGCAGCTATATTAATCTTAGACTCATCAGATTTCAAACCAAAACAGGTGAAGAGAGACAAAGATGGCCACTACATACTGGTTAAAGGAACACTAAAACAGGAAGAAATCACAATTATCAAAATATATGCCCCGAACTCTAGAGCACCCAATTATGTAAACCAAAAATTACTAGATCTGAAAGGACACATAGGCCCCAATACTATTATGGTAGAGGACCCCCACTATCACAAACAGATAGATCAACCAGACAAAAAATCCACAAAGATATACAACTGCTGAAAGACAATATAGAAAACTTGGACATAACAGACATTTACAGAGTTTTCCATCCAACATCAACTGACTACACGTTCTTCCCAGCAGCACATGGAACATTTTCAAAAACAGACCACGTCCTAGGACATAAGTTATCCTTAAACAAGTACAAAGGAATAGAAATAATTCCCTGCATACTCTCAGACCATAGTAGAATAAGACTGGAACTTAACAGCGGCAGAAACAGAAGAAAATACACAAAATACATAGAGACTTAACAACTTAGTACCGACCAAAAAATTGGATCATGGAAGAAATCAGAAAAGAAATCAAAAACTTCACAGAGTTAAATGATGATGGAAGTACATCATATCAAAATCTGTGGGACACAATGAAAGCAGTCTTTAGAGGAAAATTCATAGCCATAAATGCACACATCAAAAGAACAGAACAGTCACGAATAGATTCGCTAATGATACACCTTAAGGAACTAGAGAAACAAGAACAACTTTCCCCAAAAGGCAGTAGAAGAGAAGAAATTATGAAGATCAAATCTGAAATAAATGAGATTGAAATTAAAAAGACAATAAAAAAGATTAACGAATCAAAGAGCTGGTTCTTTGAAAGAATTAATAAAATTGACAAACCTCTTGCTAACCTCATCAAGAAAAGGAAAGACAAGGCACAGATTCGCACACTTAGAAATGAAAAGGGTGAAATCAAAACAGACTCTGCAGAAATCCAGAATATTATAAGAAATTACTTTGAACACCTATATTCTAACAAATTTGAGAAGTGGGAAGAAATGGACGACTTCCTAGATACATATAAAATACCAAAATTAAATGAGGAAAACATAAAAATCTTGAACAACCCCATCACAACACAGAAAATGAAGCAGTAATAAAAGCTCTATCTACTAATAAAAGTCCATTTTCAGATGGATTAATAGCAGAATTCTTTCAGTACTTTAGGGAAGAACTAACTCTAATCCTTCTCAAACTATTTCATAAAGTAGTAAGTGAAGGAATACTACCAAACTCATTTCTTGAGGCTAGCATCACACTAGTCCCAAAACCAGTCAAAGACTTAACCAGGAAGGAAAATTATAGACCAATATCCTTAATGAATATAGATGCAAAAATCCGCAATAAGATTCTGGCAAACAGAATTCAACAAGTAATTAGAAAGATCATACACCATGATCAAGTGGGCTTCAGCCCTGAGATGCAAGGCTGGTTCAACATATGTAAATCAATCAATGTAATACACCATATCAACAAAAGTGAAAACAAAAATAACATGATCATTTCTATTGAGGCAGAAATAGCCTTTGACAAAATCCAGCACCCCTTCATGATAAAAGCACTGAGAAAAATAGGTATAGAAGGGCCCTACCTAAAAGTCATTGACGAAGCCTTATATCCGAAGCCTACTGCAAATATCATAGTAAATGGAGAAAAACTGAAATCATTCCCTCTCAAACCAGGAACAAGACAAGGCTGCCCACTTTCACCACTCCTATTCAACATAGTCCTTGAAACACTCGCCATAGCAATCAGACAAGAAAATGAAATAAAGGGAATCTGCATTGGAAAGGAGGAGGTCAAACTTTCCTTATTTGCAGATGATATGATTATCTACATGGAAGATCCTAAAAACTCTACTACGAAACTCCTGGAAATAATTTTTAAAATTTAGCCAAATCATAGGCTACAAAATTAACACTAAAAAATCAATAGCTTTTCTTTACACTAACAATGAACTTATTGAGCCAGAACTCAGAAAAACAATTCCATTCTCAATAGCTCAGCAAAAAATTAAATACCTAGGAATATACCTAACCAAGGAAGTGAAGGACTCATATAAAGAACACTACATTACACTGAAGAAAGAAGTTATGGGAGACATGAGAAAATGGAAAGGCGTCCCCTGCTCTTGGATAGGCAAAAATAAATATAGTCAAAATGATTATACTACCTAAACTGATTATATATCATATAGATTCAATGCAATTCCTATCAAAATACCTACAAGTTTCTTCAAAGAATTCGAAACAACAATTCTTAAACTCATATGGAACCAAAAGAGACCAAGACTAGCCAAAGCAATCCTGAGCAACAAGACCAAGGCAGGAGGCATTACAATTCCAGACATCAGGCTATACTATAAAGCCATAGTTGTAATAACAATTTGGTACTGGCACAAAAATAGATAGACCAATGGAACAGAATTGAAGATGCAGAGACAAACTCAAATACCCTCAATTACTTAATCTTTGACAAAGGGGCCAAATGCATACAATGGAAAAAGGACAGCCTGTTCAACAAATGGTGCTGGGAAAAGTGGTCATCCACACGCAGAAGAATGAATCTAGTCACACACCTATCACCATGCACCAAAATCAAATCAAAGTGGATCAAAGACCTAGACTTTAAAAATGAAACACTTAAACCTTCTAGAAGACAAATTAGGCAAATTTCTAAAAGACATTGGTGTAGGCAAAGACTTTCTTGACAAGACACCAAGAGCAAAAGAAATAATCCCCATTATTAACAAATGGGATCTTGTCAAATTAAAAAGCTTCTGCACAGCAAAAGAAACTATCATCAATGTAAAAAGAGAAACAACAGACTGGGAAAAAATATTCACCACCAACATCTCAGATAGGAAGCTCATAACTAGAGTATACAGGGAGCTGAAGGAAAGTAAGCCTACCAAAATAAAGGATCCTATTGAAAAGTGGGCTAAGGAAATGAAGAGGCAGTTCACTCAGGAAGAAGTACAAAAGGCCAATAGATACATGAAAAGATGTTCAACATCTCTAGCCGTAAGAGAAATGCAAATCAAAACAACGCTAAGATACCGTCTTACTCCAGAGAGAATGGCCTATATCAACAAGTCAAATAGTAATCAGTGCTGGGGAGGCTATGGGAGAAAGAAACCCTCTTGCACTGCTGGTGGGAATGTGAATTCATACAATCTCTTTGGAAAGTAATATGGAGATCTCTCAAAAGACTAGAAATAAATATCTCCTTCGATTCAGCAACACCCCTCCTGGGAATACATCAAAAGAGGCCAAAATAACATATAACAGAGATATATGTATACCCATGTTCATAGCAGCACAACTAATGATAGCTAAAATATGGAAGTCACCAAAATACCCATCAACAGACCAGTGGATACACAAATTGTGGTA
The DNA here is from genome assembly GCA_004027205.1 of Ctenodactylus gundi. Classification (NCBI taxonomy): domain Eukaryota; kingdom Metazoa; phylum Chordata; class Mammalia; order Rodentia; family Ctenodactylidae; genus Ctenodactylus; species Ctenodactylus gundi. The sequence goes on from PVKB01001164.1 coordinate 321,591, forward strand.
TTTCTACACAATGGAATACTATGCATGTATAAAGTCCAACAGTGTGGAGGTCTTTACGGGCAGATGGAAGAAACTTGAGAACATCATGCTTAGTGAAGTGAGTCAGAACAGAAAGTGAAACATTGAATGGTCTCTGTGATAGGAGAGACCCAGATCACAACTCTTATGGAACTTAAAATGAAAAGCAAAGTGGAACATGGTAGTAGGGTGGGGGAGGGAGGGAAGGTGAGGTGGGCCGGGGGAGGGACAAAAGGAGAGAGGGAAAGTCCTTGTCACCTGGACAAGATACATATGTGCACAAAATGCTCAACTTCAATGTAAACCTTAAATTTTGCACTTACACATATCCTATAAAATGGGGGAAAAAGATAAAAATGCTTTAATGAGCCATTGTGCACACAGTGAAAACAAATGAAGAAATATTCTCAGTGTAGAAATAGAAGACACAAAGATCTATACTGAAATACAGAATGGAGAGAAAACTAGAACAAACAGCTTGCTGGTTGAGTTGTATTATAAAATAAAAGCAAAGGAAAAAGGAAAGGAGCCTTGAACCCAAGGATGGAACAACATATTGCACTTAATCTAAACAATAGAAAACAATTTTTAAAAAATTGACCGTCCTCAAAATATTCCCCCTGGTTTCAAACACATTATGTCATTGCTCCTGTTACTTTCTGTAGCAGTTTGGTTTGGTTTGGTCTGGTCTGATTTTGAGACAGGGTCTCACTCTGTAGTCTAATTTGGTCCTAAACTCACATGTAGTGAGTTCCCAGGCTGGCCTCCAACTCATGGTAATCCTCCTGCCTCTGCCTCCCAAGTGCTGAGATTCAGGCATGCATCACTGTGCCCGGCTTACTGAAATCCCTCTTTTTAATTTTTTTTTCTTTCCTTCCTTATTTATTTTTGACAAGTTAAACTGGGGCCTAATCACTGAGCCTTTCTTATTTTGAGACAGGGTTTCACTAAGTTGCTGAATTGCCATCTGGATTGGAGTTTGTGATCTCTTCCTGACTCATTCTCCAAGAGTGAAAGCCCTCTTTGGCAAGTGCCTCCACTTGAGTGGTTGCTGTCTTGGTTGGCTGAGCTGATTGAAAATGTTCACCTTTCAAGGTCATTTCAACTTGGAGCCAGAAGCTGTACAGGGCCCGTCCCACGAATAAGGTGGATGATGGTACTACATGCTTTTTTACAAACCTGCTTTTCTTCTAGGTGGCAGCAGCCCTTGCTGCACTCTGACAATACCTCCTAAAGACACTCATGAGAGAAAACTAGAACTGCCTCAGAAGGTGCAAGAACAGCTGCGCTCAGTGGTACAGGCCTGTAATCCCAGCACTCTGAGAGACTGAGGCAGGAAGACTGCAACTTTGACCTCAGCCTGGGCAGCCTAGATCCTGTCCCAAAACCAAAACCCAAACCAAAAATGGGCTGGGACTGTAGTTTGATGCGAAGGCCCTGGGTTCCATTCCCAGACAAGGCAGGCAAGCAAGCAAAACTGTGTTTGAACGGAGGGAGTATTACATCGAAGATCAATGACAGTTTTTGTTTTCCAGACTGGTCCTGGGCTCACCGCGTAGCCTAGGCTAGCCTTGAACTCAGGGCAATATTCCTCCTTCCTGTACTAGTTTACACTTCTCTGGAGCTTTGGGATTGCAGACGTTTCCTACCACACCCAGTTAATTTTTATTTGGTGCTGGGGAATTGAACACAAGGCCTTATGCATTCTAGGCAAGTGCTTTCAACAATGAGCTATGCTTCCAGCCCTGCAATAATTTATTATTACTTAAATACAAACTGAAGTTTTTTCTTTTATTCGCATGTATTTTTAATACATAGCAATAACAATCAGCTTAAGAAATAGGTATATTTACTTATCACCTCTTGGTCATTTTTACTTCCCTTCTCCCTTCCGCTTCTCCCCCCTCCCCCTTTTCCTCTCTACAAAGTCTTCTTACTTTCTTTCATCTCTCTCTTTTTTTTTTTTTTTTTTTGGTTTGGTTTTCTCCTATCAGAGAACCATGCAATATTTAACCTTCTGTGTCTTATTCATCTCACTAACAATAATGGTCTCAAGGTGCGCCCATATTCCTGCAAATGTCTCAAATCTATTTTTAATAGTAGAATAGAACTCTATATTTTGTATATATAGCACATTTCCTTTATCCATTCATCTGGTGATGGACCTATCAGCTGCTTCCAAGATTTATGTAGTATGAGTTGTGCTGCTGTGAATACAGGTGGGCAAGCATCACTGTTATATGATGCTCCCCAGGAGGAAGATCCCCAGAGGACGTATAGCTGGGTCAAATCTCCATCCTGCCTTCCACAGTAGCTGTACCAGTTGGCAGTCCCACTAGCAATGTAGCAGGGTTCCTTTTGCCCCATAGCCTTACCAGCGTTTGCTGGTTTTTTTTGTTTGTTTGTTTGAGCTCTTGACACCAGCCATCCTAACTAGAGTCAGAGGGAACCTCAGTGTTGTTTTAATTTGCATTTCTCTGGTGATACTGAAGTTTCTGACTAGCCCTTATGTGTTATAAACAGGAAGAGACAGTGGTTGAAAAGGGCAAGGCTCTCCTGACCCCACTGAAAGGGGATAATTGTTAATACAGGTAGAACTGAGATACATTAACACACCGAGAATGTTGTTTCCAGAGCTCCTACTCAAATTCTACACATAGAAGCTCTCTTGTAACATGACAGTGTGCCTGTGAGTGGTAAGGGGAAACAGTCAAGGGATTGGAACTATCCTGAACGTTGACTGCCTGCTCCCCAAATCCAGCCACTTTGTCAAAATAGCATGAGCTACACATGCATATTATAACATGTTATGTTCCCGGTCTTGATGTTGTCCTTTAGTTACACTCCATGGCCTGTGGGGGGATGTCAGAGGAGAGTACAAGAACTTCTCTGGAAGATCTCTGAGATTTCCTGTAAGTCTGTTAGAAATGGCTTGTAGGAATTTACCTGTCCAAACAAAGGATGGACATGGGAGGCATGGATGACAGAGTATGAAGCTTTAATTTTCTTTTTGCAAAAAGGGTGACCTTCCCATGTGCAAGTGGAGAGAGGCACACGGAAAACGTGGTAGGTACTGACTTAAATCCCTAGGTCACAGGTCCCTCCCCCTGCCTTTTCCTATTGGCAGGATGCACAATCTTCCCAGTAAGGTCTAAGGTACTGGCTCAGGGTCAAGTTTATCACAATGTTATTACCTTTATTCGTCCTCTCCCTTTCCACCTTCGTCTGGTCACCTGGTCAGGTAAGGTGTGACAATGTAAAGATCTGCCACCTTGAACAATGTACCACTGTTACTGCTGGGTGACGCTCACAAGTCTACAATTACCTCAAGATGAAATGTTTCAGTGCATGTGAGGTATCATACCCCTGCAACTGCAGCAGTTGGGAGCCTGGGACAAGAGGATTGCTTGAGCCCAGAAGTTCTAGTCTAGCCTGAGCAACATACGAGACACTACCTCAAAGAAAAGTTTTTAAATTTGTTTACATAAAGAAAGTTAAAAGCAAAGCTCTGGGTACTTAAGCAATGACTAAATTTTGGTTTTCCATCATGTTCTTTTTTTTTTTTTTAAAGAATGCTTCATTATAAACATGATCACTGGTAACATACATTTAGGTATCTATAAAAATATGTATATATTTTCCAACCACCATTACATGAGTCTATTCTAGTTTTGTTTTTTGTTTTTGTGATACTAGGGATTGAACCCAGAGCCTTTGCACTGATCTCTATCTCTAGCTCTTTAAAAATAATTTTTTTAGAATTTTGAAACAGGGTCTCTCTAAGTTGCTAAGTACACTACCACACCTGATTAGAACCTGCTTTTTGAGGATCAGAATATTTTGTTGGTCCAGTTCAAAAGCAGGAGCACAGACTGGGACTGGGACTGGTCTCAACTAGTCTCAACTTGCCTGCCTGTTTGTGATGTCCTGAGAAGCTGCCTCCACCTCTGCATACTTCGATTGCTGCCGGTCTGAATGGATTGTGACCTTCTGAAACTGTGAGCTAAAATAAACCTTTCATTTCAAAAAAAAAAAAAAAAAAAAAAAAAAAAAAAAAAAAAAAAAAAAAAAAAAAAAAAAAAAAAAAAAAAAAAAAAAAAAAAAAAAAAAAAAAAAAAAAAAAAAAAAAAAAAAAAAAAAAAAAAAAAAAAAGGCAGAAGCACAGCTCTGTCCTCAACAAAAGCAAAGCCCTTGGAAGAATCAAGGTACAAACACATGAAGCCTGGTGACTCCAGAGTCAGACAGCAGAGCCCTGGGCAGCAGGTATGAGGGCTCATACTACCACCAAAAGAGTCCTACAAGTTATGAGGACAGGACTCTGTGTGCCAGATGTCTGGAAAGGGCCTCTGGCCAGGCATGGTGTTGCATGCCTACAATCCCAGCACTCAGGAGGCTAAGACAGGAGGATTGCTGTGAGTTCAAGGCCAGCCTGGGCTACAGAATGAGACCTTGTTTCAAAATAAATACATAGGGGATGGAGGAATGGCATAGCCATTAAAACACTTCCCTTGCAAACTCAAGACCCTGAGTTTAATTCCCCAGCACCACATCAAGCTAGGAGTGGTGGTACACACCAGCAATCCCAGCATTTGGGAGGCTGAGGCAGGAGGATTGCTGTGAGTCCAAGGCCAGCCTGGGCTCCATAGTGAGTTCAGGACCAGCCTGGACTACAGGGTGAGATCTTGCCTCAAAAAACAAATAAAGTGGGCAACTTAAATTAACACAGTTCTCAGAAGATATAAAAATGGCCAATAGATACATGAAAAATATTCAGCATCTTTAGTCATCAGAGAAGTGCAAATCAAAACAACACTGAGGTTTCACCTAACTCTGATAAGAATAACTGATATCCAGAACTCAAAACAACAAATGCTGGCAAGGTTGTAGAGAAAAAGGAAACTTCTAAGTTGTTGGTCGGACTGTAGAGTGGTACAGCCATTATGAAAAGTAGTATGGAGATTCCTCAAAAAACTGAGAATTGATATCCCATTCAACCCAGTTATCCCTCTTCTGTGGATCTTCCCAAAAGAGTTACAGCTGTCATATGACAGTGAGACATGCGCACCCATGATTGCAGCAGCATAACTTATGCTAGCTAAATCTTGGAAGCAGCCGATAAGTCCATCAACAGATGAATGGACACAGATGATGTGATATATTTATACAGTGGAGTGCTACTCTGCCATGAAGAAAGATAAATTTGAATTATTTGTAGGAAAACGGATGCACCTTAAAGGAATCATACTTAGTGAAATAATTAGGACACATAAAGTTAAATATTGCATTTCTTTACTATGAGAAAACCAAATTATAAAAAAAATACAGGAACACAATAAAAAAGAGATGGAAGAAACAGGAAGATAGACTTCATGGAAGAGAAAGGAGGTGTGAGGGATAGGGAGGTGGAAAGGGAGAAAAGAAGTAAAAGACATCAAGATATGATATGTAAAGGCACTAATTTCTCAAGCTGATTGCTATCGTTATATATTACAAATACTAACAAATGGAATAATTATGGCAAAAAGAAAGAATGGTCCTCTCGAGGCAGGTGAACTGGAGGTGGGCTCTGAGGGTGATGGAATGGGTGGAGGCAGGAGGTTCCAGGGTAAGGGGATAACATAAGTGAGAGGCCTGTTCTGGTGGAGAATGGAGTGAACACACAAGGAAGATGGTGGAATTGCTGGCGCTCCGTGGCAGCAGGGCCTGGGCTGGGCCTGGGTAGGAAAGATTGCTGAGCCAGAGCTTGCAGGGGTGTTCAGTGGCTGCATGCACGGTAGATTAGGGAAGTGGAAAAGGAGAGCTGCTATTTCTGCTTCAGACAATTGCTCAAAGATGAGAAAGGAAGTGACAGTTGGCTGACTGGCAGGAGGGGCTCTGTGATTTCAGAATTTCCTCTTTCCTCAGATCAAATTCCATGGGCCATTCCCTGTGGCCCTGTCCCCAGCACACATGCATCAATTCAACATGCCATGGCCTGTCTCTGAATGCCTGGGCTAGATCAAGTCAACAGGTCCAGAGGGCAGCCTTGTGTCCACCATGGGGCAGCCATATGCAATAGAAATATAATCTCAGCTGTATATGATTCTAAATTTTCTACTAGGAATGTTAAAAAAGAGAGGCTTGAGGAATAGCTCAGTGGTTAGAGCACTGCCTGGCAAGTGCAAGGCCCTGAGTTCAATTCCCCAGCATCATGTAAGTGAGGTATGGTGGCACCCCCTTGTAATCCCAACACTGGGGAGGCTGTCTTAGTTACTTTTTTGTTGCTGTAACTCAATACCCAATATCCACAGGGAGAAAAGATTAATTTTAGCTCACAGTTTCAGAAAGTCACAGCCCATTCATAGTGGGCAGCTGGAAAATGGTTGAATCACATGGTGGAGCCACAGCTACAGCCAGAGCCAGAGCCTGTGCTCCAGAGACAGAGATCCCTGTAGCATAGTGGAACAGAGACAAGACTGGCAGGAAGGGTGGAACCAGCACATGCTCCTCTAGATCAAACCCAAAGCATTCGCCCCTTCTAGCCACACCCACCTCCCAACAGTACGTAGTTTCCACAGGAACATGAGGCTTTTGGGGGACACTCCAGATCCAAACCACAACATTCCACTCCTGGCCCCTTAAGTAAAAAGCAAGAGTTGCCAAAGTTTTAACAGTTCCAGGACTGTTAAAAAAAAAAAAAGTCCAAGTCCAAAGTCTTCTCTGAGATGCAAGGCAAACACTCAGCTGTGAGCTCCTATTAAAACCGAAGAGTTAAGCCCCCCAACATACAATGCCACAGGGTAAATATTCCCATTCCAAAAGGAAGGAATAAGAGGATAAAGGCAATCAGACCAAAACAATTCCAAAACCCAGCAGGACAACGATTAACTTCTGTAGTCCCATGTCCAGCACCTGGGGTAAACTGCAGTAAGATATGAACTCCAAAGAGCGGGGTGGCCCCGTCCCTACAAAATCATCGCTGGCTGTAATCTCCATCTTCTCTCCTTTTGGTTGGATCCAGTCACAGCCTGCAGCTTTCTCAGCAGATGATCCATGCTCCTAGCTTCTCCAAATTTCTGAGTTCTCCACTGCACCTTTGGCTTTCTCCTTTATAACAACTTCATACATTGCCCCCCTAGGGGCACACATCCTGGCCTCTAAGGCCTTCCTCTGACATTTGGGTGGGAGCCTCCATGAAACCACAACTCTTGCACTATGCAAGACTGTAAAGCCAGGATCATGTGCACATTGCCAAGGTCTGCCACTGACTTGGCAGCAGCCTGGCCCCCTTGAAGAAATACTACAGAAGTCTCCAAGTTCTTAGATGATTGAATTCCAGGTGGCTAATCTTTGGCAAACATTTTTCTCTTTGGTCCTGGGGTATACTTCTCAGAGCAAAATCTTCTCCACCCCTGAGCTGGTGAAGGGTGGGCTCTTTTAAGATGTCCTCAGAGTCCTGATGGTAAGTATTTGGCTTCTTTTTAATACTAATCCCTTTAACTTCCCTGTGCTCTTTGGCCCCACCACTGCAGGCCATTTTAGCCTGGTCCTGCAAACCTATATGATTTTTCTCTGTCATTTTATTCTGGCTTTCACCGTAAAGTTGTCTAAAAGCCACAAACAGCAACCATATAACAGTTTGAACATTGGTCTGCCTTGAGATTTCTACTAGATTAAGTAGCCCACCACCCTTAATCTCAGTTTCAGGCAAAGTCTCTGGGCAAGAGCAAAATGCCAACAAACTTTTTACCAGAGCATAGCATGCATGGCTTTTAGACCACTTGCCAATACAGTCCTCCTTCCATCTTGAGCCTGGCCTTTCCAATCCACATTTCTATCAGCATTCTGAGAGAATGGTCTTCTGAGCTCTGACCAGAATCTCTCTTCAAGCTCAGCTCAGAGCACTCCAAGGCTTATCCAGCTGGCATCCTCAAACCTTTCCAAACTCCTCCCACAAACCAAAGGTTTCCAAACTACATGGTAATGTAAAGGCACAGCAATGACTCCACTCTTGGTACCAATTTCTGTCTTAGTTACTTTTTGTCACTGTGACTCAATGCCTGACATTCATAACTTAGGGAGGAAAGATTTATTTTAGCTTACAGTTTCAGAAAGTCTCAGTCCATTGGATGGGCTACTGGAAAAAAAATTGTGGAATCATATGGTGGGGCCACAGCTAGAGCCAGAGGTAGAGCCCATGCTCCAGAGACAGAGATCCCTGTAGCATGGTGGAACAGAGAAAAGACTAGCAAGAAAGGTGGAATCAGCACATGCCCCTCTAGGTCAAGCCCCAAGCATTCATCCCTCCCAACCAGGCCCCACCTCTCAACAGTACATAGTATCCATAGGAACCCAGACCCAAACAATGACAGAGGCTGAGGAAGGATGGTTGCTGTGAGTTCAAGGCCAGTCTGGGCTACATAATGAGTTCAGATCCAGCTCTGAACTACAGAGTGAGACTGTCTTAATCAATTAATCCATCAATAAAATACATTAAAAGTTGGCATCGGGTAATACCACTCAGTGAAAGGTTGCTTGCTTCACATGTCCAAGGACTTGTGTTCAAATCCCAGAACTACAGAGAGAAAAAAAGCTGAGATGAATGTTATTTAGAGAAATATATCTAATATCATTTCTACACGTACCATATATAAAAAGCCTTGATGAGATTTTACTTTAGTTCTCGTATCAAGCCTTATATTCCAGTGTGCATTTTCTGAATACAACATGTCTTGATTTGGAGCAACTGCACTGCAGATGCTCAGTTGCTGCATGTGGCTAGTACTCACTGGACTGGATTGAGTTACTATAGAATATTACTGCTCAAAGTATGGTTCCTGGGCCAGTAGCATTTTTCCTTTTTTTGAGTCAGAACTTCACTCTACTCCAGGCTGTTCCTAAACTTATGTATCGCTCAGGTTGGTCTCTAACTCATGACAACCCTGCTGCCTTAGTCTCCCAAGTGCTGGGATACAGGTATGCACCACCACACCCAGTTTATGTGGTGCTATAGAATTGAACCTAGGGCCCTGCACTGGGTAGGCAATTACTCTAACTACTGAGCTCTGTCCCAGCTCCCTGGGCAAGTAGCATTCATATTGTTAGAAATGGCTGGTAGAAATTTTCCTGTACAAACAAAGGATGGACATGGGAGGCACGGATGACACAGTATGAGGCTTTAACTTTCTTCTTGCAAAAAGGGTGACCTTCCCACATGCAAGTGGAGAGAGGCACACCGAAAACGTGGTCAGTACTGACTTAAATCCCTAGCTCCCCCGCCTCTTTCTATTGGCAGGATGCACGATCTTCCCGAGAAGATCTAAGGCATTGATTTGCTCAGGGCCAAGTTCATCACAACGTCATATCCTTGATCCTTTCTCCCCTCTTCCTGCCTTTGTCTGGTCACCTGATTGGGTATGGCGTGAAAATGTAAAGATCCACCATCTTGAACAATGTGCCACTGCTACCGCTAGGTGATTTTCACAATATCCACTGTTAGAAATAAGGGCTCTCAGCCCTTATCTCAGAAATATATTGTTATTATTTCCGGGCTGGGGTTAGAATTCAGGCCTTTACAATAGGCTACATCCCAGCTCATTTTTGATTTTTGATTTTGAGACTAAATTGCTCAATTGCCTGAGCGGATCTTGAAATTGTGATTCTTCTGCTATAGGCTTCCAGAATGCTGGAATTATAGAACTGAACCATCAAGCTGGCTACATTCTGTTCTTTCTCCACCCCCCCACCCCCTCAACCCCCAACCCTGACCCCGCCTAACATATGCAGTGGTGGGTACCCTCTCCCCCACCCCCACCCCAGCCGATTCACAGGTACAGAAAAGTTGAGAAGTTCTGCCCCATACATTTGGGTAGACAGCTGTAGGATCCTGGTGTTTTGATACATGTCAACATCCCTTTCCTGAGCCAGGATTCTCAGCATTGTGATTGAGTCAGGCATGTCACATGATCCAACCAGAGTCCATGAGACATGCTGAGGCCTCTGCTAGATTCCACTGTGTGTGAATGGAAAAGTCTGAGTTCTGTCTGTGTAGGAAACCTGTCAATGGAGGTAGCCCAAATACTGACATCATGTGAGCCGTTTCAACCTGACTGCAGGAATTTTCAGATATGTAAGCCAGCAAATTCCCCATGTGTTTTGTTTTGTTTCACTTTATTTTATTGAGATAGGTCCTGCTCTGTAGTGCAGGCCGGTCCTGAACTCACTATGTAGCTGGGGCTGGCCTCAAAATCATAACAATCCTCCTGCCTCAGCCTTGAGAGTGCTGGGATTACAGGCGTGCACCACCGTGCTTGGCTTCTATTTGTTTAAATGAGTTTGAGTTGTGTGCAAACTATTGTCTGTCTTCTCCTTCCTATCTCCACCCCTTGTTCTCTACCAGGTTCTAGGCCCCAATATATGCTGATTATGGTCCTGGTTTGCCAGCCCTGAAGAATTTTCCCAGTTATTTGGCTTTTCTTCTCTTGCCCTTACCTTTGCAAATAATTTTCTTATTAAACTTTTTCAACATATCCATCTTGGCTAGGGGTCATTCATTTCCTATTTGGTCTCAACTGATATGATAATTGATATCACAAGTGGCCTTAAAACAAGATTCCAGAATTGAGCTGCTCATGCAGTCACCCTAGAGAGGGAAATGCCACCTGGGTAATCCATAGCAGTGGCATCACCAAGAAGCAAATGGCCACTAGTGGTGCATGGGATATTAACACAGGTGAGGGGTAAGACAGGAGGTGAGCTAGCCAGCCCCAAGCACCTGTCCTGCCTGGGTATTACCTTGTCCCTGGTCCTTCCAGTTGGACAGACCCTTCAGGCTACCTTTGTGCAATGGAAATTGCTCACAGTGAGCAGGTCCAAGGGTGCAGGGAACTTTCTCAGCCATGATCCCACTGCTTGTATCTTTTCCAACATTAGACTTGTGACTTCATCAGGGATACATGGCCAATTAGTGGAGGAAAAGAAAGTGAAGGGTCCTCTGCACAGGGTCCACCAGGAGCTACAGCTGTTATTCCCAGCTCACTCTGGAGTAGCTTCAAAAGTCAATGGTGGAGGGACACTCCCCACAGGCAGTACTGCAGCATATCTGACTTGACTCATAGGTGCTGGCTCCTAATAGATTAGCTAACAGGTGTGCCAAACGGTCAGGGATTTGGAAAGAACAGACTAGCAGGTTAGTGACAAGAAGACCGAGCAGGAAAGATATGTGGATCAATTTCTTGCAGTGTGAAGAATGGGAAGATATGCATGTCCTAGGTAAGTGCTCATTAAGGACACCACTGCTGTGTTCAAGGCTAAATGATCAGGAGGACAAGCCTGATGACCCAACTTGGGGATGTCAGCTACCCTCATCAGATGCTCTGGTGCCTGCCTGGTAGGCCCATTTGCAGAGTGGTCACGGAGTGGAGAAAGGAGCCTACACATGACATCAGAGTGTAGACTTGCCCTCACCAAGCTCACCTGGCCATGGCACCTTTTTCTTTGTGAGAGGCATTTGACTACTAACTTCAATGTTTTAATAGGTATAGGTCTAGGTATGCTTCTATTTCTTCTTCTTTTTATTCATTTATTTATATTTTTTGAGACAGGGTCTCTGTAGCCCAGGCTGTTCTTAGACTCACTTGGTGTAGCCCAGGCTTTGGACTCTCAGGACAATCCACCTGCCTTAACCTCCTGAGTGCTGCAATTACAGGTGTGTGCCACCACACTCAGCTTTTTATATGGTGCTGGGAAATTGAACAGGGCCTTGCACTTGCAAGGTAAATGCTTTAAACCACAGTGCCATTCCTCTAACCCCCATTTACTCTTTTAATATCTATAAACATGGGGCAATGTCACCTCTATCACTTCTGATACAGGTAATTTATATCTCTTTTTTTTTCTCCCTGAACAATCGGGTAGAGGTTTAGCAATCTTTTAGGCTTTATTTCTAGAAGAATCAGATTTTGGTTGCATTGATTTTTCTCTATCGTTTTAGTTTCCTATTGTTGATTTCTACTCTGTTATTTCTTTGGCTTATTTTAAATTCAATTCTCTGTCTGTCTGTCTATCTGTCTCCCCTTTTTTCCCTCCCTCTTTTTCTCCTCTGTCTCTCTCTCTCTCTCTCTCTCTCTCTCTCTCTCTCTCTCTCTCTCTCTCTCTGTGTGTGTGTGTGTGCGTGTGTGCACGCGCGCATAGAAGCTGAGATATTTGATTTATGATTGCCCTTGGTGTTATATTATCACTAAGCATTGCTGTTATGTGCTCAACTTGCTCGTGAAAAGGCTGGGCTGAGCTCAGAAATTGTACCATTTCAAGGGGATCCAACTGGACTCCTGGTCCTTGGTTCTATTTTTACATGTTAATGAAATGATCTATCTTTGAAGGAACAGACACATACCCTGGACCTGGATTTGCCTCCCCTATTAATAGTATTTCTGCCAGCCCTACCATTGTATAGACCTCATCTATTGCGGAATGCCTTCTCCATTGCCATGGCAGTTTACAGGACAATACTTCCCCCAAGGACATATTTTAGGGCAAAGTCTGACCATAGCCTTATACTTCTAGAACTCCTAGTATAATCTCTTGGGCTATAAGCCAGAAATAGCTGGTTTGGTAGAATAATGGGTTGGTTTGTCGAAGTCTTGGTTCATAAACCTGCAATGGGCAGCAAAAGCCTGGCCCCTGGTACAGGCCTAGAATCCCAGCACTCTGGGAAGCTGAACAGGAAGATCACAAGTTTGTGCCTAGCTTGGGCAATGTGGCAATTTAGTGAGATCTAGTCTCAAAATAAAAATAAAAAACAGTCTGGGAATGTAGTTCAGTGTAAGACCCTGAGTTCAATCTCCAATATCACACACACACACACACACACACACACACACACACACACACACACACACACACAATCAGTAACAAAATATGTGGAACCCTGACTAGGCCTGGGATGATTATAGGTAGAAGGCGGCTCATACCCTGATAATCTCATTTCTTGAGACCGCCAGGAGTGGAGCTCCTCCCTCTAATCCCAGGCCCAGGATGGCCCGCAGCTCAGGTTGCATCATACCCAAATTCCTAATTTTCCCCTGCTTCCAGACCCTTACCAGAAATCACGTGATCAGACCTGCCATGCAAATTAGGCTACTTTCAGATCCCAAAATTCCTCCAATCAGTAAATGATCCTTGCCCTGTTACCCTGGCTGACCCACCTCCCTTAACTTGCTTATGAGCCTGGCCCTCACCTCTAATAAATGAGCTGTTAGCACTGATTCAGCCTCCTGGGTGTGATACCGCCTGTACTCATGCTGCTCAAGATCCTGTTCACTCAGACTTTGCAGATCACCAGTGGCAAAAAATATGATGTCATTTCTCCACAGCAGAATGCATAACTTTGGAAAATAAATGTTAAAAGTCATCATTTGGTGTCACTGCTGGTGTGCTCACTATTACACCAGACTGAAAATGATTTTTTGTGGTTTACAGTTGCACAACCTTGGGTTTCACTATTGGAAATCCCCCTGCTAAAGAGAAGAATCTACTAGGGAACACAACCCTGATTCCATTAAATTGGAAGTAGGAGTGGCCTGACTTGGAGCAGACAGTGTCACTGGCATTTAGCATTCTTATTTTTGGGCGGGGAGGGGCACAGGACTCTAGAGCCTTATCTGGGCACATGACTACCCTTCTAAAGACCATACTTCCCTGAGTCCTGTGTATCTTGGGCTGGCAAATTACATTACTACTCATAAAACATTCCCCTTATGCCCCGCCATGGTAGTAGCACACTTCTGGTACCATGGATCCTGGGTTTGGTTATATAACAGACACTGGCCAATGAACTTTGGCAGACATGGTCCAAGAAAAAACTCTAAATGTGCCTGTGCAGCTGGGGGACCAGTACTTCACCTTGCCATCCCACCCCTCAGAAGGCAGACACAGATACAAGTGGCCTTCCCTTGGCCAACAGGCTCCGGTGTATGGGCACTGTCATTCCTATGAGAGTTATTACCATGAGGATTATAGGCCCTGGGTTGCTTGTTGGTGGCAGGAGACAAGAGACACATGGAGCAGACCTAAATTCAAGCTGTAGCCTGGCACCAAGCCCAGCTGAGTCAAGCGCAGATTTGCCAAATACCACTGATCTGTAGACGCAGGAACATGGACTGAATGCTTATTATTATTGCCACTCATGTTCTGTGGTTCTTTCAAAACATCTTGTGGCAACAGCTAAGGCAATAGCTGAGGCTCTACAGTGTCCCAAGGGAATTAAGTCATGGACCTTGGGATGTCAGAGGAGGTTTGTGACATTCACAGGAAGCCGTGTGTCCCCTCCTTTCCCTACTTACCTATACTGTAGCAATGTGGGTGTGGTGGTGGGGCTAAAAGCTACATGCTGAGGGTGGCACCATCAGCCTGTGACCACTGAAAACATTATGCCAATTTGAGGCAATCAGGAAACATTCCTAGATTAAGTAATTAGGAACCAGCCTGGATTACAGTGTGAGTGATTTGTGGGCCAGAGAGTGAGGGAAGAACACCCACACAGATGTGGGAGGTCCAACTGGGAACTTGAACTGTATAAAAGGAAGGAAGAAGAAATATTGTCACAGCTTTTTCCTCTGGGGAGAGACTGGACTTGATCAGACTTGGCTTCCTGTTTGTGATGTCCTGAGGAGCTGCCTCCACCTCTGCCTCTGCCATGTACTTCCATTGCTGCCAGCTGCCCCTGAGTGGACGGTGACCTTCTGAAACTGTGAGCTAAAATAAACCTTTCCTCCTCTAAACTTGTAGATGTCTGGTATTGAGTCACAGCAACGAAAAAGTAACTAAGACAAGCCCCAATGCCTTACACTTAGTCTTCCCTGCCAGAGAAAAATCAACTTCTCTTTGGCCATCCCTAGGCTGTTGTACTGATATCCTAATGCAGTTTGGATTTTCTGTTACCAAGAGTTCTAACTAACAAAATGGGCTTGTCACAAGTTCCTACAGTCCAGCTAGGTCCACCAGAGTTCTCTCTTTGCTGTGCTGTAGATTTGGCCCCCTCTGCAGCTTAAACCCTGGGCCCACAGCCTGCCCTGAGACATTACTGCTTTCCTCACAAAGGCCTCCTTCCTGCTCCACTGCTTTTTAAAAATAGATATGTTGACTATAACTGGACTTTTTTTTTTTCGAGACAGGATCTCACTCTGTAGCTCAGGTTTGTCCCGAACTCACTATGGAGCCCAGACTGGACAAGAACGCATGGCAATCCTGCCCCAGCCTCTGGAGTACTAGGAATACAGGCGTGTACAACCACACCTAGCTTTCTCTTTTCATCTTTGCCAAGGTGGTGTCCCAGAGGGCTGATTCATGTGGCTTCACAGACAAAACAGTAGGTTGGCTAGGGCCACCGTAAGCAGACCCTTACACACGGCCTGCTGGCCAGCTGGCCCCGTGCAGAGTGCCCAGCATGACGGTGTACTTTCGAGTTTCTGGGTGTTGCCTGCTGAGACGCACCAGGTCTTGCCTGGCTTTTTTCTTCTTCTTGAGATTGAACCCAGGACCTTCACACTAAACTACATTCCCAGCTCTTTTTACTTTTTGAGACGGGGTCTTGGTAAGTTGGTAAGTTGTACAGGCTGAGCTCGCATTTGTAATTCTCCCGCCTCACAGAATACTGGAATTACAGGTGTGTGCCATCTCCCCTGGCTGGCCTGGCCTTCAGGATGTACTGGGGCATCCAGGATAGAAGATCCAACCCCTTGCTTTCAGCCTGTAATCCCCTCTCTGCAGGTCTTGAGTCTGCACAAGTGTCTGCAGTGCTTCCTCATGCTTTCGTGGGTGACTGGGAAGCTCTTTCTCTATGTAGGATCAGAAGTGGCACTTTTTATGACCCTTTCATGCAATTCTACACAAGGGGTCAGTGTGGGGCTTATAATTCTTATACTCAACTAGACACTCAGGGAAGGGGACTGGGAATTTACTTAAGCAAGACCAAGTTATTACCAAAAGGGTAAAACCTCCTGCCTGCTAGAGGGGCAAGGAGAGCTCAGAGTCTGCACTAAGGTCTAGGGGATCCCTTCCTCCATCATGGTCCACTCTATTTCCCAGGGAGGCAGCCTTAGTTCTGGGTAATGGAGGATGATCACCTCTTTTGGCCATTTGCTCACAGCTGTGCATGGAGACTCATTCATAAATGTTTATACCCTCATTTGGTGGAGACGAGAGGACACTTTAGTGTACACTTTCTGGTGTCCTAAAGTCCTAAGGTTTCCAACCCAATGTCTAGACAGGTAGAGGGCTCTCTAATTTCTGTAGCACTTGGTCATGTCAGATGTGAAGGCACACACTAGGTCCACAAACTATTAGCATTCATGGAGGAAACCTTCATTTCTTTAATCAGATTTTGCAGTATGAAATTAGGCTGTAACATGGGCAATAATGAGACAACAATGACACGAAGTGAATGACATCACACAGATGGAGTGGAAACCTGTTTTTCCTGAGTAAGCCGAGCTGAGTCAACCCACACAGGGCTGGTCTCAACTCTGTCTCCAAAATGCTTTCCAACTCTATTCACATCAACTAATAAAGTACAGATATGAATTTTTGCTAAGGACCATGTCCAGCATTTCCAGGAATTTCTCAAGTTTCTTAATTTTTAAATTTTTGCTTCCACATCTGTAAAAATGATATAAAAACCTCACAAGTCTATTTCACTAAAGAGGCGTGAGCACATGGCCTGGCAATTCAATTGTAGCTATGAAGATGTTACTGGGATTTTTATATGAATTTATATTATGAAATTAGTCATTATATTTCATTCTGTTTGAACATATTCAGTGCCCGAGTTCAGAGTGGAGTGACCAAGTTATCAGAAGATAAATATGAATATTCAGTTCCTGGGCTCAGAAAGTGATGAATGCCAGTATTTTCATTTGTATTTATTTACTTTTCTGTGGTACTGGAGATAAAGCCCAAGTCCTTCATACTGAGCTACATCTCCAGTCCATTTTTATTTTTAAGTTTGAGACAGAGTCTTGCTATGGCTAAGCTGCCCAGGCTGGGCTCAAATTTGTGATCCTCCTGCTCTCATCCTCTCAGTGGGATTAGAGGGTTGCAACTGGGCCTGCCTCACTTGTATTTTTCAATGTTTTTATAAATTATCCCCCCACCAAGATTCTGATACTCTTGCCTAAGGTAAAGAATTGTCGTACAAAAATGTGCCTATTTATTTTAAAGGAGGGCGGGTGGGAAGTAATATCATAAATTTCTACACGACCTTAATGTTGGCAAGAGATGAGGTGGCAAAAAAGCAAGATCTTTACAAAGACCCTTTACTTCCAGTCTTAAGGGACCCCTACTCCTCACAGGTGACTCACAGTCTGATATGGTGGAAAATAATCACAGAAAGAGAAGACTAGGAGTACATGCAGCACAGGTTAGGCACCCAGAAATGGCCGGGGTGAAGTGGTGAGGGGGTAGGTGTACACAACCTGTCCCCAAGACTGGGGCAGTCTCCCACGGAGGGTGGGGAGAAGGGAGGGTGGGCCATAAACTGAGTGTGGCAGAGCTATAAGACCTGACTAGGTAGGGCCGAACCAAAATGGAATTCATGAGGGGAGAAGTAGCTTGAGCAGAGAGTTTGACAAGCACAGTGAGACCTGAGGTTGAGGCAGAGAGCGCTGAAAGCTTCGTCAGTTGAAAAGAGGGAAAGGGCTGAAGGACAAGTGCCACAAACATACTACTATCTGAGATGCAAAAAACCAAACTTCATACATTATGAAATACGAGCACATAAACATACAGGAATTGTTGGACTCATCACCTGGCTTAACAAACATAACATCTCTGTTTCTCAGTATGCTCTACTCTGGCTGCAGCTCCCTCCTTTCTCTAATCACCAAACTCAAAAATGTTTTTGTTTCTTTACTCTTCTGAAGTGCATAATACATCAGGGTTCATTCAGGTTTTCCGACATTTAGTTGAATACGGTGGCACATGCCCATCTGAAATCCCAGCCCTCTGGGAATGTGAGGCAGAAGGATTGCAAATTCGAGCCCAGCCTGCTCAAGTTAGCAGCTTAGTGAGACTCTGTCTTAAAAGAAAAAATTAAAAAGGGCTAAGGATGTAGGCCCTAGGTTCAATCCCTAATATCACCAAAAAAGGGAGACTAGTGAAGTTATGGTTCATCTGTACTAGGAAATGCTCCACAGCAGTTAGAAAGACTGAAACAGATCTATATATTGTAATGGAATGATCTAGTCATATAATTAGACAAGTTGTACAATGGATTAGTTTTCTCTGTGTACATAAATATAAGCAATAAAGTCTGGAAGGTGCACAGAAGTGCAGTGCACATTTGCTTCATGCTTGGTGCTTGATCTGTGACCAGCACAACATGAGAAGTATCAGCAGTAATGACCTAGCTCAGCCTCGGCAGTGCTCACAGCCCAGCTGAATATAGAGGACCTCATGGCAGACCCTGAAGAGGGCCCAAAGATGATGACTGCAAGATGGAAGGTGCACAGCTCTCGGGTTTTCTTTTTAGAGGATATCTATGCTGGATTTCATATGAAAAATAGGTCGTTGGGTTATATTCTCTAGATAGGCTGTTACTCCAGCTGACACTAATTACACTAACAAATTCTTATGTATCCTGATATGTTCCACATAATATATAAGAGCAATTAACCTACTACCCATGGATCCCTAAGTTGTTTCCAAGTTTTCCCTACCACAATGCTACAATAAACACCTTAATGAAGTAGGTTTTTTCAGACTTTTTTTTTTTTTTTAAAAGATGAGACTCAAAGTTGGGAAGAGGGAGGGAGGAAGGAAGAAGGAAGGAGAAGCAGCAGCAGCAGCAGAAGATTGTTTGTTATATATAGTGGCACACGTCTGTAATCCAGAATACTCTGGGAGATGAGGCAGGAAACAGGGTCTTGCTCTGTAGCCCAGACTGGTCCTGAACTCATTATGGAGCTCAGGCTGGCATTGGATTCATGACAATCGTCCTGCCCCAGCTTCCCGAGTGCTGGAATTACAGGCATGTGCCACCACGCCTGGTTAATGTGGTGCTGAGGAATCGAACTCGGGTACTTAACTCTTGACATAGCGCTTACAAGTGCTTTAACCGCTGAGCCATTCCTCCAGTCCTCAGACTTATTATTATTTTTTTTTTCTGAGACAGGATCTTAGTAGTTCAGGCTGGTCCTGAGCATACTATGTAGCCCAGGCTGGCCTGGAACTCGTGGCACTCCTTCTGCCTAAGCCCCCTGAGTGCGTGCGTCACCACGCGTGGCTTATGTGGTGCTAGGGAATTGAACTCAGGACCTTGTACCTGCTAGGTAAGCAGGGGTTCCTATTTAACTGCTGAGTTATGCCCCCAGCCCTGAATTTTAGTCCAGGCTGGTGCTAAACTCACTATGTAGCCAAGGTCAACTTCAAACTCAGAGTAATCATCCTGCCTCAGCTTCCCAAGTTCTGGAGTTAGAGGTATGCACCACCACGCCAGCTTATGTGGTGCTGGGGAGCTTGCTAGGCAAGTGCTGTAGCTGCACTATTCCTCCAGCCCACTCTTAGAGGTGTGGTTTGGATGTGGAGGACACCTCAGCTGGCTGTTCCGCATCTGTGCTTCCGTTAGCCTAAGCTCATCAAGTTGGCACTGTGTCACTTTGGGGGAACCTGAAGCTTCTTCTGACTTAGATCCAGCTTGGTGCTGAGACTCTACTTCTTGCAGAAACCGATTTTAAAAAAAATTCCTACAATAACTTTTACACATACAAATTTAGGAGGACCTGAGGGCCTGTCACTGTGGGTCTTCATGGTTTGGGTTACTCACAGGGCCATTCCTCTCCGGGCTCCAGACTCCTAGCTTGTGCGTGCCTCCTCTGCTCTTCATTTAATCAACACTGTGACCATGTATTCATGTAGCACACAATTCTAGACACAAATTGGAAAACACACCTATGCAAGGAACAGCCACTGTCCCTTCTCATAACAATGGCTGATATAATAATGCATATAACATATGATAAAGAATCCAGGGCTGGAGGCATAGCTCAGTGGTTGAAGCACTAGAATAGCATGTTAAGGGCTCTGGGTTCAATCCGCCAGCACCACACAAAAATTAGACAGGTATGGTGATGCATGCCTATAATCCCAGCATCTATGAGGCTAATGCAAGAGTACTACATGAGTTCAGGACCAACCTGAGTTACAGAGCAAGACTCTGTCTCAAAAAAAGAAAAGAAAAACAAGGGGATGGATAAAAAAAGATGTGGCACTTATACACAACAGAATATTATGTAGTCATAAAGAAAGACAGATATGAAGCATTTGAATTAAAATGGGGCCACCTTGAGTCAATAATGCTCAGTGAAATGGACAAAACACAAAAGACTCGACTAAATTCATAAGAAAAATGTCATAAGAAGGCCCCAGCACAGAAGACAGTGTAGAAAGAGGGGCTATGGACTGCTAGGAAAGGAAGAAATCTTTGAGAATGGTGGGGTGGCATAGGGGAATGGTAAGAAAGTAAGAGGCAAAAACTAGTGTAGATGGTCATTGATTTCCCAAGCCGTAAATTTCTAATGTGTTATATAGAATTTGGCATTCATGTACATAAAAAAGAAAAAGGGGGCCATAATAGAAAAAGATTCTAGCAATCTATAGTTGGCCCTGCCACTGAATGGAAATACTGAGGAGAATCAGCTTGTGGGGCTGGAGGAATGGCTCAGCAGTTAAAGCCCAGCAAGTTCTACATCAAGCGCTAAGTACCCAAGCTCGATTCCCCAGCACTGCATAAACCAGGTGTGGTTGGTGCATGCCTGTAATTCCAGCACTCAGGAGACTTAGATAGGAGGACTGCTGTGAGTCCAAGGCCAGCCTGGGCTCCACGGTGAGCTCAGGACTAGTGTGGGCTATAGAATGAGACTCTGTCTCAAAAAAAATCAGCTTATGATACACACATAAAATTGTGCACATCAGGTACACATTTATTTCCAGCCTTCGAAAAAATTCTTTCATTAAAGAACCTATAAAACCTGGTTACAGATACGTAATTACTCAGTAATGATTACTCAAGACCCCACTTGTCTTAAAGTCAGTCCTTTTTCCTTTATTCTGCAGGTGATAAAAGCAAAGCAAGAAGGCAGGTAAGTTGTTCACAGGCAACAGTAAAAAGGGATTCATATATTTTTTTCTTTTTTTTCTTTTTTTTTTTTTTGGTGATAGTATCTCACTCTGTCATCCAGGCTGATTCTAAACTAATTTTGTAGCCCAGGCTGGCCTGAAATTCATGGCAATTCTCTTGCCTCAGCCTTCTAAGTTCTGGGATTACAGGTGTGCACCACCATGCCTAGTTTATGTGCTGTGCGGGAATCAAGCCCAGGGTTGTTTGTTTGCTAGGCAAGTGCTCTAACCACTGAGCTATGCATCCAGGCACCCTGTTCCCATTCTGTGAGCCTACTACAGAGTGTGCTTCCAGAGCTCCTGAGGACGTAGTGCCTGTAAATACCTGTGTCCATTCTCTGACCTTAGGAGTGAGTTCTAAGTGCAGTTTTGAAGGAGCAGGGATGTAGCTCAGTGGTTGAAGTGCTTGCCTCAGCACAGCGTTTTTTATCAAGAAAAAAACCAGGCAGGATTGGGAACATAGTTCCGTGGTTTTAAGCACTTGTCTAGCATGCTCAAGGCTCTGGATTTGATTCCCTACCGCTACATAAAAGATTAGCTATGGCACACACTTGTAATCCCACCAGGAAGTCTGAGGTTCAAGGCCAGCCTGGGTTACATAGTGAGCTCCAGACCAGCCTGGACTATAGAGAGAGATCCTGTCTTTAAAAAAGAAAAAAGAAAGAAAGGAAGAAAGAAAGAGCAAGGCACAGGACCACAATCCTAGCACTCTAGGAGGCAGAAGGAATGCAAGTTTGAGCCCACCCAATCTCAGCCATTTAGTGACTTAGCCAGGAACCTTGTCAAAAACAAACAAACAAACAAAAAGAATAAAAGGATCAGGGTGCAGTTCAGCTCAAAGGCCCTAGATTCAATCTCTAGTATGGGGGTATTTGGGAGTAGGGAAGAGGAAAGGAAATGCTGAAGCCATGCCATGCCTTATTCCTTAGTATAGCAATTCTGAAGCATGTTCCAGTTTCTTAGTAGGCTTGAACCTAGTGCCCACACAGCAGCCCTTCATTAATGCATTCTTTATGACTATCCTTGCCTTATTTCCTCATTTCCTTATTTCTTTAGAGTGACTGCTGGAGTCACTCATTAAACAAACTACTGGCGCTGAAATCCTGGCCTCCGAGTCTGATTTTGGGGGCAATCCAAACTAAGACAATGTATCTCTCTAGAATGTTGGAGAAAAAAGGTCCACTCTCAGAATATACCATAATTTCAGAAAACCATCTTTCCCCCCTTTTCCCCAAGATATTTCTGAGGGAGCCATATGCAAGCATTAGTAGCATAATTGGAATAAAATTATCTTAGTAATAGTTTTAAAAACACCTAAACTCCCTCTGTACTGTTTTAAATATTCTTTGCATGGCTTATTCCCCAATTAGTTACTATCAAAATATACTTGCCTTTTCCTGTGTTGTATTTTGTAAGTTACGATTATTTGTTTGGTTGTTTACTATTCTCTATGAAAATTATATGTTCCATAAAAAAAAGAGTAAGGTCGCTTTGGTCACCACTGTATTTCCAATGCTCATGATAGTGCTTTCACATGGAAAATTCTCTAAAGGCTGAGGAAGGGTTTGAGGCTTGGGCTTCTGGTTTCACAACAGTTGCTACCACAATTAAAATCACTGGGAGGTCCCTAGGCATGGTGCTTCATTGGTAATCCTCTTTGGGATTCCTCTTCCATCAGTGGAAGCTCTTACCCTCTGTCCTTGTTTTCAAAATAAAGCTATCCTTTTTGCAACTTGCAGAAACGAACAAACCAAACAGTCACCATACCCTTGCTCATTAAAATTCATTAAAATCATGGAACAGTAACCTGCAACAGAAAAGTCAGAGATGGGAAATACAATGACCAAATACACAGGGCAGGTCTGGCTAGACTCACCCATCAAAGCATGTGTGTTGAGGAGATATAACACATTGATAAATGTGCGGTGACCCAGCCCAAGAAGAATGTGGGCCAAATAATATCTTGAATTTTCACCAGTAGATTAACAGTTCCTTTTCTTGGGGGAAAGAGGACCAAAGGAGGATAGAAGGTTGTCAAAAATCTCTTCTTGAAATACACAGGGGTTTTTCATTTTCTTTTGCCCCCTGGAGACAGAGTCTTGCTCTGTAGTCCAGTCCAGGATGGTCCTGAACTATGTAGCTCAGGGGGTCTCAAACACACAGCAATCCTCTGCCTCAGCCTTCTGAGTGTCGGGATTGTAGGCATGCACTGCCATGCCCAGTTGAAAATACATACTGTAATTCATTTTCATAGGAGTGGAAAAAAATCTGAAGTCTGTTGACACAGCCCAACAATCCAAGGTTGTCTCTCTCCGATTCGTGGACTTTTCTACTGACACAAACCTTGAAATTTCTAACCCTTAGCATCAGGTGTAGCACCTCTCCTCCCTGCAAAAAAAGCACCACACACTGTAAAGAAGTTGTTGGTTTTTTGGAGACTCTGTAGTCCTGGCTGGACTCCAGTTCACAGCAATCCTTTTGCTTCCGCCTCCTGAGTGTTGGGATTACAAGAATGGTGTAGTGTTAAAGGCTGAAACCAATTTCTTCAGCTGATTCTGTGCCATACTTTCTGAATTGTCACCTTTGCTGTGACTGGAATTATTTCATCCTCTTTTATTCTCCCCCGTGCTGCCTCCTCCATGAAAAGTATTCCAGTCCTACAGAACAGTTGGAAACCTGCTAACTTTCCTATCAGTGCACTTCCTACAGCAGACCTGTGTACCGAGAGCTGCGTGCTTGGCAGGGCCTCGGTAAGGGTCTCCTTCCTAGTGACTACTATTGGACTGCGGGGCATTCCACTGAGAACAGATTCGCACTCGGCCTCACCCAGGCTGTCTGGCCATGCCCATCCGTTCTTCGAAGTAGGTTCGATGGGTGTACCTAATAAACTCGAGAAAAAGTGAGTGAGCACAAAAGTCAAGGCCCTTGAGATTCCAAGACGAGTGGGGCGAACTTTACTTTTTTTTCTTAACAGTGTAAGTTGAGTTAGGGGAAGAATCCTCAACATTTCGAGGCCCCTAAGGAGGCGGTCCTGTGATCTCCAGGCCCAGCACCGAGAGTTGGAAGTAACTTCCTCCCAGTCCGACGCTGGAGGTTGCGAGGCAGCGAGCACCGCCCCTGGCGCCTCCAAAAACTTCCGCCTTGAAAAAATTGTCCCGGAGAGTGTTCCGGTTCTCCCCTGTCCGGGAACCTAACATCTTTTAGCCCAGTTGGCAGCCGTACACCCATGAAGGCTACCGCACCCAACCGCTCCCTTGGGCTTCACCACACCCTGAAGAGCAGTTGCACCTCTTGAGGGTGTGACGATTGCGCCGTGACGTCACTACAATAGGGGAGAAGGCATTTTCAGTAAGCGAAGGTCAAATGCCGAGAAACGCTCGAAGAGACTGGAGGCGTGACTAACTTATGACTGACATCCACACATTTCCATTGCCTCGCTTATTCCTTCTCAAACAAACCAATGAATGCGACGGCGGAGACGGCAACGTGCCCCAGACGCTACAAGTGGCTCCGCCCCCCCCGCTTGGCCACCCTCTGGTCGCCATGCCTAGTGTGGCCAACTCCCCTCTCTCTGCCAGTTCGGATTATCTTTTGGGTTTCCCATGCCCTTTCTGAACACTATTCTAAACATCTGTTCCTTTTCACTAGCACCTTCCACTCTCTGAAGCGTCCTGATTGCTCATTGCCGAAACAGCCACACTCGAGATGGCGGCTGGAGGCGGGCGAAGGTGGGGCGTGAGCGACGCGGTGACGTCAGCGCGCTGCGTGTCGGCAGGTGGAGGGAGAAGGGAAAGTTTGGCCCGTGCTTGGGGCTCTGGTGGAGGGCGGGACAGAGGGGCTGGGCCCAGGCGAAGCTTCTGTTGCTGTTACCGCTGCTTCTGCGGAGGCTGAGCCCGGAACGCTGGGGAGTGGTGGACGCGGGGGGCAGGAGCGACGTCCGCAGGACCTGTGAGCCCCGCCGCCCAGTCGCTCAGTGACCCCGCGTCCCGGCACTGTCCGACCCGTGGCTGTTCGCGAGGCGGTTGGTGGGGGCGCGGCGGCGGCGGCGGCAGTTGGGGGTGGGGAGACGCGCGACGAGGAGACGGGAGAGGTCAGCGAGTTTGAGGGAGGACCGAGAGCCACTGCCGCCGTCATGACTGAGGACTCGAGCGCCCTGCCCTGGTCCATCAACCGAGACGATTATGAGCTGCAGGAGGTGATCGGTGAGAGCCGGGGCCGCCGAGCGGGGTGGCGCCTCTCTGGGCAGCGGGTGACACGCGGGAACGGGGAGCTCGAGGACTGCGGCATCCGCAGAAAATCGAGGGTCGCTGGGGGCTGGAGGTTTGTGGGTGCGCGCGGTGGAAGCACCGGGTGGGTGCCGCGGGGATGGGGCCGTGAGGCGGGCACCGGTGAGGCGGGGTGGGGTGGGGCTTGAGGGGCTTGTGAAAAAATTGTGCACTTGTTTGACAGACGTTTGAACACTGGCGAAAGATAGTATCTCGCACAGAAGGAAAAGTGCATGTGTCGGACAGGTCTTTTCAGGATGGGTGAGGGACGGAATATTGGCGTTGTGGGCGGAGCCTCCTGTTTCTGGGATGGTGGATTAGCACGCTTTAATTCATTCTCGAATCCACGCGGAGACCCCGCCTGTGCTTACGAAGAGCTAGGCATTGGTGGCTGGGCTGGCGCTGGGGAAGGCAGTACCTCCAGTTTCCTATGTCTTGCAGCTGATTCTCTAGTTGGGGAGGTAGGCATTAAACAAGTAGTCATGGCAGGGGCCAGGAAGGAAATAAGATGGAATTTTAGAGAATAATCCGGAGAGCCTGAGTTAGGGTGATTCCAGCGAAAATTCTCTTTCTGAGGCAGGGATATTTAAATTGAGCTCTGAGGGGTGAGAAGTGAGTGCCGTAAGTGTGCGAAAGATTTTTTTCCCTCCTTACTGAGGGATGAGGAAGTGCAAAGACCCTGAGGTTGCACAGAGCTTGATATCTTTTTGGACCTGAAGCTGTTAGGACAGAGAGGTGGGGGAGGAGACAGATCGTAAGGACTTTCTCTGTCTTAAGGATTTTGAATGTTTTTCTTGGCTGTCCGTCCGTCTCTCTCTGTCTCTTTTTCTTTTGCTCAGTGGTACTGGGGGATTAAATTTAGGGCTTATGAACTGAGCTACATGCTCAGCTCTTTTTGTAATATTTAATAATTTGAGGCAGGGCCTTGCTAAGTTCCTAAGTTGCTTAGTTTGGGTTCAGATGTGTGATCCTATGCCTCAGCCTCCTGTAGTCCTGGGATTACAGCCATATGTTGCCATGTGTGGCTGGATTTTAAAATCTTAAGAGTCTTTGTAGGGCTGCAACCAGTTGCATGACACGTCTGCTGTGTGTCCAGGAATACCAGTTAGCAAAGACCAAAACGTGCACAAAAATGGATTGTAATTCTCAGGCATAATGATCGGCAGGAGACGGGATTGAAAATGAGGGAGTGTTTGTTGGACAACAATAGCTTAGTGACTTTGGACATGGAAAGGGGGTGGGTTTTGCTAAGGCAGAGGCTCAGACCAGTTCCTGTGAGCAGACCTCTGTATTTAAGGAAGAATTATGTACTTTGCCAGCATCCTGCCCTCAAGTTAGTTTTATAACAGAAGATCTACTGAAGACTCCTTAACTGCCTTGGACGTGTTGGTGTTTATTACACTGTTTTTAAAGAAATGTCAACTTTCTTTCTTTTTGACTTTGCTGGTGTCTTCTTTTAAAACAACCTAGGCTAAGTTTTATTTAAAATACGTATCTTTTTCCATAACCCACTTAATGGGCCTGTGTCCTCATTACAAGGCGGGCCTTGGGCATGCACTAGTTAGGTCTCTGACTTGATGGATTGCTTCTGGGCCCCACTGTTAGTTTCAATATTGAAGGAGAGGATTAAGTGGGAGATTCCAAAATTATACCAGTAAAGTAAAGGGGTATCTGTTATCATTTCAGAAGAGGAGATTTGCTTTCCTTTCTGGTATGGTTGGAAAGAGTGGTTGTAGTCATTCTTAGGTTTTTTTTTGCTGTTAAAGTGGCATAGAATTTCAGAGTTGTAAGGGCTCTATAAATTTAGTGATTTATTAGTTTGATGTCTTCAGACCCATGTGATTTCTTTTTTTTTTAGTACTAGACATTTATATGTCCTGTGACAAAGACAGTTTATTTTTTTGGAGACAGGGTCTTGCTGGTCCGGAACTCATTATATAGCATGGTGGCCTCAAACTCACGGCAGTCTTCTGCCTCATAGCCTCCTGAGTGCTAGGATCACAGGCATGCGCCACCATGCCCAGCTTATGTGGTGCTGGGGAATCCAACTCAGAGCCTTGTGCTTGTCAGCCGAGCGCTCTATCCACTGTGCTATTCCTCCAGCTCTAGACCCATAAGATTTTTGTGAGGAGGCAATAGGGAGGAAGTGTGTTAGTGCTCTGGTATACTGTTCATCCTCATCATCTTAACAAAATGGTTTATCAGAAATTAAGGTCTCTACTTAGTTTGGCATGGTGGTGCACATCTATAAGCAGCTACTTGGGTCTGAGACAGGAGAGCTGTAAGTTCAAGGCCAGCCTAGACAACTTATCAGTACCCTTTCTTAAAATAAAGGGGCTAGAGGAATGATTCAATGGTTAAAATGGTTAAAATTCTAAGTCAAGCTCTAAGTACCTGACTTCGATTTCCCAGCATCACATAAGCTGGTCCTGGTGGCATGCGCCAGTAATCTCAGCGCTCCAGGTGGCTGAGGCCAGAGAGGAGGATGGCTGTGAGTCTGAGACCAGCCAGAGCTCTATAGTGAGCTCTGGACCGGCCTGGGCTACAGAACCAGACTGTGCCTCAAAAACAAAACAAAACAAAAAAAAAAACAAAAAAAAAAACCAAAACTGGGCTGGCGATATAGCTCACTGGTAGAGCATGTGCCAGACATGTGAAGCCCTGGGTTTGATCTCCAGTACCACAAAAAACCACACAAAAGAACAGAACTCTGTGTGATCTATTCAGTTTATTTTTGAAACTTTAGAGAGGTATAATTATGATGCCATAAAGTCCACTCATTTTAATTATAAGGTTTAGTGATTTTTAGTAAATATACAGTACTGTATGACTATAACCATAATAGAATTTTAGAATATTTCTGTTACGGCAGTGAGATAACCTTTGTTGTTTATAGTTAACCTTTCTATTCCCAGTCCTAGGCAGCCATAAATCTGTTTTCTATTTCTGTAGAGTTTTCTGGACATTCACGTGAATGGGATCATATAATGTGTTTTTTATGTTTGGCATCTTTCAATTAGAATTTTTCCAAGACATTTTACTGAGGAATAGTAATTTATATCCCATGAAGTATGCCTGATTAACGTGTACCATTCAGTAATGTTTTAGTAAATTTGCAGAGTTGTTCGGTTATCAGAGTCCAGTTTAGAACATTTCCATCATTCCAGAAAGATGCCTCACGTCCACTTGAGTAACTCCCTGTTTCCACCCTTTGCCCCAGGCCACCACAAATCTACTTTGTGTCTTTAGACATTTGTCATTTCTGGACATTTCCTCTAAGGATAATCATATAATGAATAGTGTTTTGTGTTTGTCTTCATATCTCTTACATGCTTTGTTCTGAGGTGCATTGGAGTTGTAGCATATAACAGTGTAGTTTTTTCTTTTTTAAGACAGCGATAGGTGGATGTTGCTTTGTTTCTCCTTTTGGCTATTTGGAATAACCTGCTCTCGGCATTTGCATAAGTCTCCTGCGAATGTGTTTCATTTTCCTTGAGTGCCTGCCCTGTTGCGGTACAGCAGTTGAACTCAGGGCTTTTGCGCTGGGCTATAGTCTCAGTCTCCTTTCTTAGGGTTTTTATTTATTTATTTTGAGACAGGTTTTTTGACTGAGTCACTAAATTCCCAGACTGGACTTGAATTTATAAATCTCTTGTCTCACTTTCCCTGAGTGTTGGGATTATAGTTGTGCTCTACCATGCCTACCTGGTAAACTTAACTTATTTTAATAAACTGCTTCTGGGCTCAGTGATGCACACTGCTAATCCCAGTACTCTGAAAGTCTGAGGTAGATGGATCACAACAAGCCCAGCCTTGGCAAGTTAGTGACTTATTAAGATTCTGTCTCAAAAATCAAAAATCAAATAAATGGTCTGGGGATGTAGCTCAGTGTGAAGACCTTGTATCAAAATCAAATAAAAAAACAAAACTAACAAATCAGAGGTGGGGGGATGCCTCAGTCACTAGAGTACTTGCCTAGCAAGTGGTAGGCCCTGGGTTTGATTCCCCAGTACTATGTAAACGGGGTTTGGTAGTGCATGCCTATAATCTCAGCACTCAGGAGGCTGAGGCGGGAGGATTGCCACTTTCAAGGCCAGCCTGGTCTACATTGTGAGTTCAGAATGAGTCTAGACTACAAGAGCAAGACCCTGTCTCAAAACAAAGCAAAGCAAAACAAAACCAAAAACCTCTCCCAATGCCCCCCCCCAAAAAAACACCAAACCCATAAAAACAAAAAACCCAAAACACACAAAAAACCTAAAGAATCGACCAAATACCTATTTACGTTCTACTAGCAGAGTATGAGAGTGTGAGAATTCTAGTTGCTGTGTATACTGGTGAGGCTCGTTGTCTGCATGCATGTGTGCCTGTGTTTGCAAAAATGGAGGTGAAACCTCACGTGCGCTAAAGACATGTGCCCCACCCCGAGCTACTTCCCCAGCATTATTATTTTGATTATAACTGTTCTAGTGGCTGGTGTTGTCCTAATGACCAGTGAGGTAGGCATAGTTTCGTATGACTATTCACTAGGCTTTCATATATCTTCTTTGTTAACATGCCATTTCATAGCACAGAGGTTAAATTTAGCACTTGCACAGCAAGTTTATTCCCCAGCACCACATGAAGCTGGGTGTGGTGGCACATGCCTGTAATCCCAGCAGGAGGATTGGTGTGAGTTCAGGACCAGCCTGGGCTGCAGAGTGAGACCCTGCCTCAAAAAAAGGTGCCTTTTGAGAGTTTTTGCATATTTATTGCCTGTTGGGATGTTTGTTTTCTTTCTGATTTATAAGAGAATGTATATATATATATCCATTCTGAATATGAGTCCTTCACCTTATACATGATTTCATTACAAGTTTTTTTCCTCTGTTTAGTTTGTATTTTTAAGTTTTTGAGACAGTCATGTGAAGCTGCTGAGACTGGGGTCTCACTTGGAATCTTCTTGCCTCATCTTGTCCTGATGCTGGGATTACAGGCGTGTGCCACTGTGCCTGCCTGTCTTAATGGTGTCTTTTTTTTTTTTTTTTTTGTTAGACAGGGTCTTGGTTTCTAGTCCAGGCTGCTCCTGAACTCACTATGGATCCCTGGCTGGTCTCAAACTCAGCAATCCTCATGCCTCTGCCTTTGAGTTTTGGGATTACATGCCTGGCTAATTTTTATGTAGCGCTAAGATATTGAGCCCAGGGCCTTGTGCACGAGGGACAAGTGCTCTACTGCTGAAATGGTGTCTTTTTTTCTCCGAGACAGGTTCTCGCTCTGTAGCCCCGGCCAGTCCTGAACTCACTATGGAGCTTAGTCTAGCCTTGGACTCACTGCAATCCTCCTACCTCAGCCTCTTGGTGCTGGGATTACAAGCATGTCCCCCCAAGCCCCAACCCACCCAGCTTTATGTGGTTCTGGGGAATTGAACTCAGGGCCTTAAACTTGTTAGGAACATTCTTTAACCATTGTGCCTTTCTTCCAGCTGCCTTCCTCCCCCTTTTTGAGAGAAGATCTGTATTCCAGGCTGGTTCTGAACTCACTGTGTAGCTCAGGCAGGCTTTGAACTCACAGCAACCCTCCTGCCTTAGCCTCCTGAGTGCTGTGATTACAGGTGTGTACCACCTGTATGTTATAACAGCACCAGCTATTATGTGGTGCTGGGCGGTTGAATCCAGGGCCTCCCACTTCCTTTACAAGTGCTCTCATCACTGAGCTATGTTCTCAGCTGCTTAGTGATATCTTTTAAAGCTCTTAAATTTTGTATTTTGATGGAAGTTTGATTGATTACTTTTTTCTTTTATTGATTTTGCTTTAGGGTTCTATCTGAGAAGTCTTTACTAACCCAATACATGAAATTTTCTTTTGCTATCTTTTTTCTTTCTTCCTTCCTTTCTTTTTCTTTTTGAGACAGTGTCTCGCTCTATAGCCCAGGCTGATCCTGAACTCAGTATGTGGCCTAGGCTGGCCTTGGACTCAGAACAACCTTCCTGCCTCAGCCTCCTGAGTTTTGGGATTACAGGCATGTGCCACCATGAGCAGCTTATGTGGTGCTGGGGAATTGAATTCAAGGCCTTGCGATTAACTGTGCCATTCCTCTAGCCCCTGCTGTCTTTTTTTCTTGTGTTACAGTAAAGTTACGTTTAAATCTCTAATACCTTCTAAGTTAATTTTTTGTGTGGTGTGAGATAAAATGAATCACTTTGTTTTATGCCTTTTTTTTTGGGGGGGGGGTGTCTTGCTCTGGAGCCCAGGCTGTTTCTGAATTTACTGTAGAGCTGTAGAGCCCAGGCTGGCCTTGGACTCATGGCAGTCCTCCTGCATCAGCCTCCTGAGTGCTGGGATTACAGACGTGTGCCACCCCAACCAGTTTATGTGGTGCTGGATAATTGAACCCAGAGCCTTGTGCTTGCCTAGCGCCTTAACTGCTGTGCCATTCCTCCAGTACCTGTTTTATAGCTGAAGACACTGAAACTTAAAAAAAGATAAAATGATGTTCTGAATTCATATAGCTTGTTAGGGGTGAAGCCAATATTGGCATTCAGTTCTCTAGTTGCCTAATTTAAGATTCTGGGGGTGTAGCTTAGTGGTTTGAGCACTTGCTTAGTAAGACCCTGGGTTTGATTCCTCAGTGTGACATAAGCTGAGCGTAATTGGCACACTCCTGTAATCCCAGCACTTTGGAGGCTGAGGCAGGAGGATTGCCGTGAGTTTGAAGCCAGCTTGGGCTACATAGAGAAGTCAGGACCAGCCTAGCCACAGAGGGAGAGGAGACCCTGTCTCAAAAACAAAACATAAGAAAAACCCTTGTTCTTTGTTTGCATTGTTCTTTGCATGTAAACTAAAAGATGAGAGCCAGACTGAGGAAGTATTATTATAATGAAAAAAAAAATCTAATCGTTGCTCCTGACGGCTTTTTAGTGTGCCTCTCACACCTTCACTCTTGCCCCATCTTCCCAAGAGGAAGAAATGTAAGTTTTTTTCTCCTTATGCACTATAACTACTGTAACTAGTAGCAAGAATCAATAAAATAGTGTATTTTTATGTATGTGTATATGTGTCTTTTGATATTTGAAATTCAGCCCAGAGCCTTTGTGCTAAAACTACATCCCAGCCCATTTTAATTTTTAGTTTGAAATAGTCTCTGTAAGCCACTAAATTGCCTAGGTTGGGGGGTGGAGGAGTAGCTCAGCGGTTAAAGTGCTTGCACTGGAGTTCTGTTCCCCAGCACCACATAAGCTGGGTGTAGTGGCACATGCCTGTAACCTGGCCACTCTGGAGGCTGAGGCAGGAGGATTGCTGTGAGTTCAAGGCCAGTCTGGGTTACATAGTAAGTTCAGGACCAGCCTGGGCCACAGAGCAAGACCCTGTCTCAAAAAGAAAAAAAGAATTGAAAGCTTTAGAACAGGCGTAGCATTTCCCAGGCTCTTGCTTCTCCAGGCTGTGGCTGAGCCAGCCACTCAACTGTCTTTGTTCTATTCTTTACCCTTTACCCTCTCTTCATTTTTCTTTTTTTTTTCTTTTTGAGACAGGGTCTCTCTCTGTAGCCCAGGCTGATCCTGGACTCACTGTTGTAGCCCAGGCTGGCCTTGGACTCAGGACAATTCTCTTGCCTTAGCTACTGAGTGTTGGGATTGATTACAGGTGTGTGCCACAATGCCCAGCTTGGTGTGGTACTAAGGAATGAACTCAGGGCCTTGTGCTTGCATCCAAGTGCTTTCACCGTGGTGCCATTCCTCCAAGCCCTCCCCTCTCTTCTTATTTCTATTAATTTTCACTGGCTGCACTCTTTGATGCCGAAAGTACCTTATTACACACATGCATGCATGCATGTACTCCCACATGCCTTCTACTCACTGAGTATGACGGTGGCCCAAGGGTCAGGTACTAAGGCTCCTGTTTCTTCAGGCATGTACACTTGGCATGTGACTCTGGTCCTTGTGGTCACAGGGAGTTCTTCCAGCTTCATGTTTGTGTCTAGGGCAGAAATACGCGATGGAAGGACAAGGATGCAGGACAGGTGAGTTGACTTCCTTTCAAAGAGATTTATTTCCTGGATGCCTTACTTAGTGACTTCTGTTTTATTGGTTTCAACTGTTTAATTTGAGCATTTGAAAGGGAGGCTGTGACATAAAGTTTTTAGCTGGTTCGCATGTTATTACTTCAAACAAATAGATCAAGATTCTTTTATCAAAGAAGGGGGAATTGTATGTAGAATAAGTAACTTAAAAATGTTCGCCTTCCTTGTAATTTAAATAGGTAAGACGTCACAAGTAAATCATGTACTCTGACACATAATAATTAGTTAATGTTAACTTTAATCTGAAGAAGTAATAAATTGCCTACCAATGAGGACAAGGTATGGAAACATCACGTGGCTCTGGTTTCTAGCATCGTATGAACTAAGTCTCACCTTGGCTTTACTAACATTACCTCATAAGACCAATAATACCTAACTCATGGGGTTGATATACTAATTGGAGTAAAAGAGAGACAAATATAGGGGAACAGGGGCTAGAATGTGCCTAGCAAGTGCAAGGCCCTGAGTTCGATTCTTGAGTGCCATGTAAGTCAAGCGCAGTGATGTATGTCTGTAATACCAGCACTCAGGAGGCTGTGGTAGGAGAATTACCATGTGTTCAAGGCCAGTCTGGGCTATACTAGAGAGGTCAGGACCAGCCTGGACTACAGAGATCCTGTCTAAAAAGGAAAGAAAGAAAGAAAGAAAGAAAAAGATAAATATAAAGAAAGTGCTCCAGATGTTACTTAACGAGTGCTTGGGAAATGTTGTTTATGATGGGGATAATTAGGTAAGGCCAGTGAAGACGATTATTTTTGTTTATTCTTCCCCAAGCAAGTCACT
Organism: Ctenodactylus gundi; assembly: GCA_004027205.1. Classification (NCBI taxonomy): domain Eukaryota; kingdom Metazoa; phylum Chordata; class Mammalia; order Rodentia; family Ctenodactylidae; genus Ctenodactylus; species Ctenodactylus gundi. Next base: position 355,866 of record PVKB01001164.1, read on the forward strand.
TCTTTCCTTGAGTAGATTCTACTGCTTGATTGGTTAATTCATTCTGTAGATACTTATTGAACCCCGTTATGCACAGGAACTATGCTGGATGTTAGAGATAAAAACGTGACTGTATGGTCCCAATAGTCCGATGGTAAGGATGGTAGGAGCTTTGGTTTTTGCTTTCTGTAAGGCTGTAAATCATTGCGTGTACTTTAGTAGAGACTTTACCTTCCAGCTCTTAAAACTCAGGCTGCTTTGTGGAGAATAGTTTTTATGAGGATATGAAGGTGTAGAAGAGATACCCAAGGGGGAGAAGTACTAGTGGATGAGGTGAGGAGTGATCAGATCGCAGGTGGAGTGTATTTTGAAGTAGGGGATTTGCTGTTGAATTGGTGAGGGAAGGCTCTCTGCAGGATCCTTGGAAAAGGCTGCGCCACCTTGGGAGGGGGAGATCATCACAGGGAGGAGAGCCAGTGATGATTCACCGTGAAGCCATCAGGCTGTGTGAATAGATCCTCACGCTGTGGCCATATGTATTTACATCTTTGTGGGGCGAAAATAGCACACTTTTCATGATGGTGACTATTCTTAAGCTGTTTTACCAGTTGTAGGAGCCTTAATTTTTAACAGGGCTCTGATAAGAGGCCTTATTTAGAAAAGGCCTTACAAAATTGTGAATTCTTGTATTTCCCATTGTTTGGGTGATAATGCCTTAGTCTGTCTTTTAAAATGAATAGGTTGATTTTGGTCATATTTTAGTAAATCCAAAACTTTACTGAGGACTACTTTTTTGTGGTATTGGCAACTGAGCCCAGAGCTTTTATACTGGACTACACCCTACCCCCTTCTCCCTCCCCATTTTATTGATATGTATAAGCGCAAAATTTAAGGTTTACAATGAAGTTGAGCATTTTGTGCAATATGTATTTTGTCAAGGTGACAAGGATTTTCCCACTCTACTTTTGTCCTTCACCCTACCCATCCCTCCCTCCCTCCCCAACCTACCCACACCCCACCCCATTTTTGTGTTTCATTTTGAGACAAGATCTCTAAATTTCTAAATCACCCACACTGGACTTGAACTCGCCATCTTTCTGTGTTGGCCTCCCAGAAAGCTGAAATTATAGACCTGTGCCACAGGACCTGGCTAGGACTACTTCAAAAAGTTCTTAGAGGGCTGGAGGTGTAGCTCAATGGTTGGAACGCTTGTCTAGCATGTGCAGTGAGTGCCCTGTACTCCATTCCCAACACCACATAAGCCTGGTATAGTGGCTTATTCCAGTAATCCCAGCACTTGGGAGGCTGAGGCAAGAGGATTGCCATGAACTCAAGGCCAGCCTGGGCTACACAGTGAGTTCAGGACCAGCCTAGACTACAAGAGCGAGACTCTGTCTTAAAAAAAAATTCTTTAGCATGTGTGTTACAGTGATGACTGGACAACATTTTTGGGGAATGAATCTTGAATTGATTTGATTCATTTCATTTATTTTTTCCTCACAAAGATAATATCCATTTTCATGTTTTTCTCCAAGTTTGTAGGTCTAGTAAAGTGGAAACGCAGAACATTTTATTTATTTATTTATTTCCCTCATTCTTTGGCAACTCCCTTTCTTTCTTTATCCACTTTAAAGATTTTTCAGGAGAGGGGCTGCAGGAATAGCACAGAGGTTAAAGCACTTGCTTTGCAAGTGCCACGTCTTGGGTTTGATACCACAGCACCACATGAACTGGGCATGGTGGCGCATGCCTGTAATTCCAGCACTGGGAGGCTGAAGCAGGAAGATTGCTGTGAGGCCAAGGTTAGCCTGGGCTCCAGAGTGAGGTCAGTACCAGCCTGGGCTACAAAGTGAGACCCTGTCCCTCAAAAAAAAAAAAAAAAAAAAAGATTTCCGGGAGAAGCCTCAGCCCCATTCCTTGTGACCTGTGAGCTGCAATGACTTCGTAGTTAAAGAATAACTAGAGGAAGATGGAAGAAGGAGGAAGCAAGATGTGAGGTTGGGACACTGAGGACACACACTGTGCAAGACAATAGAAATCTAAATTAATTATGCATAAGATTTTCCATTATATTAGGTCAGTGTTTAATCAAGGACTTATTAGAGAAGTTGCTTTGATGCTTTGAAACTGTTAGTAAGAGATGCTTTTACCCATATGCAAATGTGTTTATGCTGGAGTGACAGCTATATAAAGTATATTTGTTTTTACTGTGTATACTTTGTATACTTACTTTATGCTAAGAAAAATGATGACAGACCTAGTAAATAGACTTGATTTATCTCTCTTTTTTATATACATATTTTTTTTTTTGAGACAGTGTCTTACCCTGTGGTCCCAGCTGGTCCTGAACTCACTGTGTAGCCCAGGCTGCCCTTGACACCCTCCCCCTCGCAAGCAGTTTAGTTTATGCAGTGCTGGGGAATTGAACTCAGGCCTTAGCCTTGCTCGGCAGCACTCTAACCCATGTGCTATTCCTCCACCCTGATTGACCTTTTCTTTAAGACAGGTTCTTCATGTCAAAGTTCTTTTACACTACAAGTTTATTTACTGGAATTTTCATCATTTTTCTTAAAATAAACCATTGGAGAATATTAATGTATTCATAAATGGTTTTAAAGATTTTCTTCCTTGTCTTATTTGCATTAATGCTATTTTTGTGAATTAGTTTTTTTTTTATCTAGTGAAGGAACACCATTGGCTATTGTTAATCAGCGGTGTGGAGTGTTGCATTTTCACTACATTATCATAATCCTTTATTAGAGCCTTAAGATATTTTGGCTTTTATTTTGGGAAATCATGTGAAGAGTTCAAAAGTGACTGTACAGATGGACGACTGTAGCCTGAAGTCTCTGTGTATCATGGGTATGGTGAAACCATAGCAGTTTGTCCTTGGCCGTTTGTTAAGCCACACTAGAACTTACTGTCTTGTGGTTAGGGAGATTTACTCATTAGCTCAGTGGAATTTGAGTGAAAGACACATCAGTAATTACAGTAATTCTTAGGCTTGGTGCTATTATTGGTGAAGCTAATTCTTTGTAATAATGATTGGAAGTAACTAGGCCAAGTGTTCTTCTCTATGGTCGTCTCTACTTACCCTTGGTGTTCTTGTCTGATTTCAGTTACCCACAGTCACCTGAGGTCTGAAAATCTTAAATGTGAAGTTCAGAAATAAGCAATTCCTATGTTTTAAACAGTATATTATTTTCCCCTCTTTGGTGCTGGGGATGGAACTTGGGGTTTTCACACTATGCTGGACCTCCAAGCACTCTCCCTTTTTTTCTTTTTTTTCCTCTTTTTTTTTTTTGAGACAGGGTCTCGCTCTGTAACCCAGGCTGGAGCTGAATTCACTATATATCCCAGGCTGGCCTTGGACTCACAGCAATCCTCCTGCTTCAGCCTCCCAAGTACTGGGATTACAGGCCTGTGCCACCATGCCCAGTTTATGTGGTGCTGGGGAATTGAACTTGGGTACTTAGCTCTTGACTGAGTGCTTGTTGGGAAGAGTTTTAACCACTGAGCCATTCCTCCAGCCACCGCCCCCCCCCCCCCCTTTTTTTTTTCTTTATGAGTCATAGTCTCCTATAGACCAGGCTGTAAGTTGCCCCGGCTGCTTTCAAACAGGAATCCTACTGCTTCAGCCTCCTGAGTGCTGGGATTACAAGTGTTCACCACCATGCCTGGCTTATGTGGTGCTGGGAATTGAACCCAAGGGCCTTGTGCTTGCTAGACAAGTACTCTAACCACTGTGCTAGTCCCCTAGTGCCTTCTGCAGTTTTTATTTGTATGTTACGGTTGGGATTTGGGTTTTGGGTTGACTATTGTTACATGTATGTGGCCTCGGTCAGTATGTTTTAAATGTATTTAAATACAAGTTTTCTAGAATAATATAGTTGTGTATATAAATTACTTGCAATTTTTAATGTTTGCCACACAATATCAGAAATTGGATGACAAATTAAAGGAATTTTTAAGTAATACTTTTATTGATATGATTCGTATACCCTAAAATTCACCCTTTTAATTCGGGAATGGTAGTACGGGCCTGTAGCCTCAGCACTCTGGAAGACTGAGGCATGAGGATTGTGAATTTGAGCCCATTTTGGACAGTTTAGCAATTTATTGAGATCTTCTCTCAAAAAATAAGAGCTCAGTGCCAAGGCCTTAGGTTCAGTCCCCAGTACAAAACAAAACTAAACAAATCACCCTTTTAAAGTATACAGTTGAGTATATTTACAGTTGGGAAACCATCAGTCACTGTCTAATTTGAGAATGTGCTCGTAGTTCCACACTTTCAGCAGTGTGCGCTGTTTCTGCCCCCTGTGCTTTCTGTTCCACTATCTGCCCTTATGGATTTGTCTGTTCCTGATATTGCATGTAAGTGGAATTGTGTGGCACATGTGGCTTTTGTGTCCAGCTTAGTGTGCGTTCTAGATTCATCTGTGCTGCAACAGGTACCAGTGCCTTATTTTATTGGTGAGTATTATTATGTGGCATGGATTTATTATGTTTTAAAAATCTTTTATTAGTTGCTGTTTGTTGAGAGGTTGTTAATACTTTTTGGCTCTTAGGTTTTCTTTCTCTTTTTTTCTTTTCTTTCTTTCCTTTTTTTTTCCTTTCTCTCCCCCTTCCCTCCCCTCCCCACCCCTCCCTTCCTCCCTTCCTTCTTGGACAGTGTCTTGCTTTTGTAGTCACGGCTGGTCCTGAACATGCTGTGTAGCCCAAGCTGACCTCAGACTCAAATCAGTCCTCCTGCCTCATCCTCCTGAGGGCTGGGATTACAGGCATGCACCACCATGCCTGTGGTGGTGGTGGTAGGGAATCTAACTCAAGGCCTAGGCATTTGCTAGGCAAGTACTTTCACGGTTGTGCCATTTCCCTAGTCCCTGGGTCCTATGTTTTCTATTCTCAAGTGTATACTTAGGTGTTCAACATTTGGAGGAATTGCCAGACTTCTTCTAAAGTGGCTGTACCATTTATAGTCAGGAGTTCCTATTTTTCCACACCTTGTTTGTACTTACTGATTTAGCTGTCCTAGAGCGTGTGAAGTTTTATCTTTTAGTTTTATGATTTTTAAAATTGAAGATTTTTAGAAAGTATTATACCAGGTACATTATATGTTAATTTTTATTCTCTAAGTATTTGAGTAAATAGGGACAATAAAAACAAATGATAGTAACACTGAAATAAGTTATAATTTTTAAGTGAATTCAGATTACTTTTGGAATCTGACTATATATTGTTAGATCATATAAAGAAAGAACATTAATGTAGTCTTTCTTTGCCATAGTCTAGTGTTCTCTGAGTTGATTTGTAATTAAAAATGATTAAAAGGTCATGCTTTTTTTTGCTGATGCAGTCTGATGTCTGCTCAAAATCTAGGAATCTTCTAGAAAATTCGGATATTTTATTTTGTATTTTATTTACTTTTTCTGTATTATAGAGAATGGAACCCAGGGATGCTCTACCACTGAGATGCATCCCCTTCTCCCTTTTTAATTTTGAGACAGTATTTCATTTAATTATTCAGCCTGGCCTTGGACTTGAGATCCTTCTACCTCAGCCTCCTAAGCGGCTGGGATTACAGGCATGTGCCACCTTGCCCAGCTTGAATACTTCATTTTAATATAGAAATTTTTTCTTCTTGTAATGTAAATGAAAATATGACGTAAATTGGGGAAAAGAATCTTTCTGCTTAATCATTCTTTTCTGTGTTGATATCTACAGACAGAATACTAACTATTTACTTTGCTTTCTGCCAATGACAGGATACTGCTTTGCCAATTCTGTGTTAACCATTCTTAATAGTTTACACCTTATTACTTATATATCCTTTTAGAAAATATTGACATATGAACTCTTTATATAGTATTCTGTTCTTTGCTTTTTTCCTTAGAAGAAATTTGTTTTAAAATCCTAGATGTTAAATAGTCAAATACTTGTCTAAGATTATGGATTATTTTGTTTTATAAACTGATATAAAATCTTATTCCTCAAAATGAATAAGTGAATGTTCTCTGTGAGGTAGTCTAGGTAGTTGTTTCCTCAATATATATATATTTCAAGACAGGGTCTTCCTGTGTAGTCCAGGCTGGTCCTCAACTGACATTAGTCCTCCTGCCTCAGTCTCCCAAGTGTTGGGATTACAGGTGTATGCCACCACACCTGGCATATGTGGTGCTGGGGTATCGAACCCTGGTTTTTGTCTTTGTGCCTTATAGACAAGCATTCTGACTGTTGAGCTATACCCACAGCCAGCTTTATTTTTTATTTTTTATTTTTTCTTTTGAGACGAGGTCTTGCTTTGTAGTCCAGGATGGTTCTGAACTCACCATATAGCTCTGGTTGGCCTCGAACACATGGCAGCCCTCCTGCCTCAGCCTTCTTGCAGGCATGCACCCAGGGCCTTGCACTTGCTGTGCAAGTGCTTTAATTGGCTTACTACACCCCAGCCCCTTTTCCTCACAGTGTTGAAAGTGTGTTGAACATTCTTCTGAAATCAGTTTTCTCTTGATATGATGTCTAGGCAATATATGTAGCATTTTGTTTTTATTTGCTTCTGTCCTCTTTTGCCAACATTTTGCCAAATGCATACAACGGAAAAAGGACAGCCTGTTCAACAAATGGCGCTGGGAAAACTGGACATCCACATGCAGAAGAATGAATCTAGACACAGACCTGTCACCATGTACCAAAATCAAATCAAAGTGGACCAAAGACCTAGACATTAAAAATGAAACACTAAACCTTCTAGAGGACAAATTAGGCAAATTTCTAAAAGACATAGGTGTAGGCAAATAATTCTCATTTGGGAAAAGGGTAAGAAAATGGAGAGGGAAGAACAAAGTGTTTAATAATGGAACATTTTTTCTTTTGAATTTGTATAGTTTCTATCTAGAGTTGACTGTATAGAGAATATTTTTATGGTCATAACAATGTTTAACATATTAAAATTAAAAACTATGATTTTTGTGAGCAAAGGAAGAGGTAGGAAGTTGGGATAATTTACCCAGTTGAGTTTTGGTAATTTTGAAGCAAAAAATCCTTACCCTATGCTAAATACTTGAAGATGCACAGAAATGCCTTTGAAGAGTTGGGAACGACAGTAACAGGTTGTTGAGCACGCTGTGCCCAGCACATAGGAAATGAAGATGTATTCCGTGGGAAGGGACAGTGTTGATGTTTGATACCAAGTCTGCTTTCCTTGCAATACCTGGGGAAAGGTGAGGTTGGAACTGGGCTTGGAAAGGGGCTAATAATGAGTGGAGTAGTGTGCAGAAACCAGGGTGAGTGGCTTGGACAGAGCCAGTTAATAGTGACAAATTGTTACGTTAGGGCACAAAAAATAAAGTAACTTGGTTAGTTATCAAATGTGGTATGGTTTCAAGCAGTTACTGTGGTTTAGGATCTTGAGGGGACATTGTGCAAATAATGATTATTTCATTAATGGTAGAGGATGGGTTGAGAACTAGGCATCTTTTTTTTTTTTTTTTGACAGGGTCTCGCTCTGTAGTCCAGGCTAGTACTGGGTTGATAAAACAAAATAATCCACAGAGCTTCCTTAGATTTTAAGTTATATATTTATTAAATTTCCTGTTTATGTATAGTCAAAATGACTATACTACCTAAACTGATATATAGATTCAATGCAATTCCTATAAAAATATCTATAACTTTCTTCAAAGAACTTGAAACAACAATTCTTAAATTCGTATGGAACCAAAAGAGACCAAGAATAGCCAAAGCAATGTTGAGCAACAAGACCAAGGCAGGAAGCATTATATAGTTCCAGACTTCAGGCTGTACTAAAAAGCAATAGTTGCAAAAACAATTTGGTACTGGCACAAAAACAGACAGACAGACTGGTGGACCAGAATTGAAGACGCAGAGACAAACTCAAATACCCTCAATTACTTAATCTTCGACAAAGGGACCAAATGCATACAGTGGAAAAAGAACAGCCTGTTCAACAAATGGTGCTGGGAAAACTGGACATCCACATGCAGAAGAATGAATCCAGAAACACACCTGTCACCATGTACCAAAATCAAATCAAAGTGGATCAAAGACCGAGACATTAAAAATGAAGCACTAAACCTTCTAGAAGACAAATTAGGCAAATTTCTAAAAGACATAGGCGTAGGCAAAGACTTTCTTGACAAGACACCAAGAGCAAAAGAAATAATCCCCATTATTAACAAATGGGATCTTGTCAAATTAAAAAGCTTCTGCACAGCAAAAGAAACTATCAACAATGTAAAAAGAGAAACAACAGACTGGGAAAAAATATTCATCACCAACAACTCAGATAGGAAGCTCATAGCTAGAATATACAGGGAGCTGAAGAAAAGTAAGCCTATCAAAATAAAGGACCCTATTGAAAGGTGGGCAAATGAAATGAAGAGGCAGTTCACTCAAGAAGAAGTACAAAAGGCCAATAGATACATGAAAAGATGTTCAACATCTCTAGCCATAAGAGAAATACAAATCAAAACAACGCTAAGATACCGTCTTACTCCAGAGAGAATGGCCTATATCAACAAGTCAAATAGTAATCAGTGCTGGGAAGGCTGTGGGGAGAAAGGAACCCTCTTGCACTGCTGGTGGGAATGTAAATTTGTAAAACCACTCTGGAAAGCAATATGGAGATCTCTCAAAAGACTAGAAATAAATATCCCCTTCAATCCAGTGAGACCACTCCTGGGAATATATCCAAAAGAGGCCAAAACAAAACCTAACAGAGATACATGTATACCCATGTTCATAGCAGCACAACTAACAATAGCTAAAATATGGAAGTCACCAAAATATCCATCAGCAGACCAGTGGGTACACAAATTGTATTTATACACAGTGGAATACTATGCATCAATCAAGTCCAACAGCGTGGAGGCTTTTACAGGTAAATGGAAGAAACTTGAGAACATCATGCTTAGTGAAGTGAGTCAGAAGCATAAGGTGAACCAGCGAGTTCTCTGATATGAGAGACCCAGATCACAACTCTCACGGAACTTAAAACAAAAAACAAAGTGAAACAGGGGTGTAAGGTGGGGGAGGAGGGAGGGAGGGGAGGGTAGGGGGTGGGACAAAAGGAGAGTGGGAAAGACTTTGTCACCTTGACAAGATACGTATGTGCACAAAATGCTCAACTCCATTGTAAACCTTAAATTTTGCATGTATGCATATCAATAAAATGGAAAAAATTTCCTATTTATGATGCTAAGCAGTTTTATTACATGTGTAGCTTGGTGTAACCACCACTAAACTCAAGGTACAGAATTATATCCCACCAGAGGGCTTGGAGTCTATTATCCTCCTTCCCTTGCTCTCTCCCTCCTTCCATCTGTCTTTCTTTCTCTCTTTGTCTTTGAGGCACTGGGGATTGAACTCAGGGCCTCTGCATGCTCAGCAAGCCCTGTAGCCATTTCTGTTTTCTCTTCCCACAGCCCTAACCCATGGCAGCCACTGATCTGGTCTCCATCTCATATGCTTTTGTAATGAATAGTGCTGTATAAATGGAATCATAACATATGTAACTTTCTGAGATGGCCGCTCTCACCCAGCATAATGCGGTAGAGGTTTGTCCAAGTTATTGTGCCAACAGCCCATCCCCTTTATTACTGACTAGTGGCCCATGGTTTGGATGTACCAGTTTGGTAACCATTCACCTATTGAAGGATGTTTCAGTCATTTACAGTTTTGGCCTACTACTAGTAAAGCTGCTGTGAACACTCATATACATGTTTCTGTGTGAATGTAGGTTTTCATTTTTCAGGCATAAATGTTCAGGAATACAAATGCTGAGTTATATGACAGGCCTATTTTAAAAGTAATGGCCAAACTTTTCCAGATTGACGTGCCCTATTTTACAATCAAACCATCTGTGTAAAGCGGCCATCTAGTTTTTTCACATCATCAGCATCGTTTGGTGATGTTACTAGTTTTAAAGCCACCTTAAAAATTTGTGGTGATAAGTTAATGGTAGTTTTAATTTGTATTTCACTAATGGCTAATGAGGTAGAACATCTTTCCACGTGCTTATTTGCCATGTGTAAGTCCTCCTTTGGCCAAATGTCATTTTCTTCATCTATGCGTGTAGCATATTTTTGTTATATCCACCTGACATTATCCTCCCTGACAGCCCCCTCCCCATCATTCCCTTCCTCTTGTCTAACAATAGACTTGGCATTTGGGCTCATTTTCTAATGATTTTTTTTTTTTTTTTTGAGACAGGGTTTCACTCTGTAGTCCAGGCTGGTTCTGAACTTACTGTGTAGTCCAGACTGGCCTTGTACTCAGGACAGTCTTCCTGACTCAGCCTCCCAAGGCCTGGGATTACAGGCGTGCACCACCATGCCCGGCTTATGTGATGCTAGAGAATTGAACTCCAGTACTTAGTGCTTGCGTAGTGCTTGCTAGGCAAGTGCTTTAACCTCTGAGCCATTCTTCCAGCCCCATGGTTTTTTAAAATGAATTTAGTGTAGATGCAAATATAGTGTATACAAGTTCTATCAGAGATATCCTTTTCACAGCATTTTTGCACAGCAAGAGTTTTTAAATTTGATGAAGTTAGGCTTATTTTACCATATTTCCTTTTTATACAGGGTGTTTCCAAGGTCACCAAGCATATAAAAATATTAAAAGTATAAGATAAAAGCCAGGCCCAGTGGAGCAGCCTTGTAATCCTAGCATTGTGGGAGGCTGAGGTAGGAGGATTCCAAGTTTGAGCCACACCTAGGCAGCTCAGCAATATAGCAAGACCGTATCCCAAATAAGGAGTAAAAAGGGCAAAGTAGCTAAGGGTAAAGGCCCTAAGTTGGATCCCTAGTCCTGCACAACCCCACCCCAGAATAAAAAAAGTCTATATATAATTTCTGAAAGGCTGAAGGAGGAGTATCACAAATTCAAGCCCAGCCTGGGGTGATTTAGTAAGGCCCTATCTCCAATCAAAAATGAAAAAGGGCTGTAGCTATAGCTCATTATGAATTCCCTAGGTTCATATTGGGAACCCCCATACCAAAAACGTTATCTGTATTACATTATATGTAATATATACATACATAAATACGTATATGTGTACATAATTTTCTCAGGATTAATTTGTTTTATGAAGTGAAGCTAACAACATAGGATATCTTATAAGCACTAAATTTGGTGTACATGGCCTCCCAAAAGTTGCCATCCATAGAAAAATTAACAAGCTTTTGGGATGCTCCTAGGTTGTGTGCTTTGGGCATCATGCCTAAGAATGCTTCACCGAGCCCTTATTCCCAGACTTTCTTCTTTGTTCTTTAAATTGGTTTTTGTTTTGTTTTATAGTTTTATGTTTGTGATCTATTATGAGTTGAAAGTTGTGAGGTTTAGGTTGATGTTCTTTGCGTGTGTGCGCGTGCGCATGTGTAGAATGTGTAACTGCTCCAGTGTTATTTATTCGCAAGACTATCCCACTTCCATTGAGTTGTTTTTTGTATTTTTTTTCTTTTTTTTGAGACAGGGTCTTGTTCTTTTGTAGCCCTATGGACCCCAGGCTGGCCTTGGACTCACTGCAGTCCTGTCTCAGCCTCCCAAGTGCTGGGATTACAGGCGTGCTCCACCATGCCTACTTTATGTGGTGCTGGGGAATTGAACTCGCATACTTAGTGCTTGACTTAGTGTTTGCTAGGCTAGTTCTTTAACTGCTGAGCCTTTCCTCCCGCCCGGTATTTTTTTTTTTTTTTTTTTTTTGGTATCTTTTCCAGGAATCAATGGGACACATTTATGTGAGTCTGTTTCTGAGTTTTCTGTGGTTTGTATTTGTGTGTCCCTTTGCCAATACCACACTGTCCTGAGACAAGATCTAACTTTATTGCCTACATTGGCCTCAAACTCCAGTCTCACCACTCCTCCTAAGTGCTGGGATTATAGATATGCAGTGTCATGCCCTGCTCTTTCCCATATAATCTTTAGATTAATCTTATCTGTGCCTATAAAATACTTTGCTGGGATTATGATAGAAGTTGCATTAAACCTACATATTGGGAAAGTATTGATGTTGTTACTGTATTGTCCTCTAGTTCGTGAGCAGTTAAATGTCTTCAGTTTTCCTTCTTGAAAGATTTTCAAGAGTAAAATCATTTCTCATAAGTTTTTAAGGTAAATTTCAGCATACAGATCCTGTACTTGTTTTGTTAGATTTATAACTAAGTATTTAATTTTTGGAGAGTAATTGTAAGTATTGCGTTTTAAAATTTCTTTCTTCTTACTTACTTTAGTGTATGGTAATGCAAAATTGATTTTTATGTGTTGATCTGTATTGCGACCTTACTGTACTTCCTAGTTATAAGCAAGCTTTCTTGTAGATCGGTCATCTGGAAATGTGAAGTGTTTTATTTGTTTCTTTTCAGTATGGGTGCTTTTTCTTTCTCTTGCTTTGTCTATGGGTAGGCTGTCCAGTATTGTTTTGAGTAGGAGTGGTGACAGTGAACTACTTGGACTACTTGCTTTGTTCTCCATCTTTGAGGGATTATGTTAGTAGGTGCACCGCCCCCCCCCCCCCCCCCCCCCCCCCCCCACACACACACACACACAGGCAGGGTCTCATTCTGTAGTTCAAGCTGGCGCTGAACTCACTATGTAGCCCAGATTGGCCTTGAACTCATAGCAATGCTTCATCCTCCTGAGTGCTGGGATTTACAAGCATGTGCCACCATACTCAGCTTATGTGGTGCTGGGGAATTGAACGCAGGGTCTTGTACTTGCTAGGGAAGCACTCTGAGTGCTGAATGATGCCCATAGCCCAGCTTTAAGCTTTTTGGATAGCCATTCTTTGTGAAATTGGAGAGAAGTTTCCTTTATTCTAGCTTGTCTAAACATTTATGATGCTGTCAGATTTTTTCAAATGCTTTTTTTGTGATAGTTGATATGATCTTTTTTTTCCCTGTTGCTTGTTGCTATGGTGTGTTAGGTTTTAAAAAATATTTTACTGGGCTTGCATATCTGGAATAAATTCTTCATGGTTTTGGTGTATTCTTTGTTGCTGGATTCAGTTTGCAAATCTTTTGTTAAGAAGAATCTTACATTTTTTGAGAGAGATGTTGGTGTTTAGTTTTCTTGTCATTCTCTGGTTTTGGTGATTGCAAAATGACTCATAAAATGAATCAGAAGTGTTTGTCCCTCCTTTCTGGAAAATGTTGTATAAAATGGTTGTTAATTCTTTCAGTGGTTTGGTGAAATTCCTCAATGAAATTATCTGAACTTGGAGTTTTTCTCGGAACAGATTCAATTACAGATTCAATTTTTAAAAATAGTTCTAGTATTCAGTTTATCTACATTGTGGCAGAATTTCAGGTTCTTGAAGTGGTTCATTGAATCATTGTGAGCTAAAATTGTTTATAGTACTCCTTTATCCTTTTTAAAAATATTGAGATTAAGTTTATCATTTTAAAGTGTATGCTTTATTGTTTTTTCAGTGCATTCACAAAGTTTTATAAACACAACCAGAATCTGATTCCAGAACCTTTTATCACTTAAGAAAGACAAAGCCTATACCTGTCAGGCAGTCATTTTCTTCCTCCTCTTTCCTGAGCTCATGCCAACCACTAATCTTTTTCTTTCTATAGATTTACCTGTTTTGAATATTTCATATAAATGGAACCAAACTATATGTGACCGTTTCTGCTGGGCTTTGTTTAGCAGAATGTTCTCGGTATTCTCTGTGTTATAGCATGTATATTTGTTGCTTGGCTCTTGACTGCATCAGTACAACTGTGGATTCCATTATCTCATCATCTTGCCTGACCCTTCTGCTCCCCTGTCATTTAAAAGGACTTCTCTGATTACACTGGTCCCACCCACATAATTCAAGATAATCTTTGTATTTGAAGATTCTTTTAATAGCATTTGTAGAGCCCTTTTTGCCATATAAGGTAACATATTGAGAGACTGGGGATTAGAATGTGCACATCTTTGGAAGTGGAGGACTGTTATTTTTCTGTTCTACGTGGACTTCACATCTTTTATTATTATTTCACTGATCTTTAAGGCTCTACTCTTTTTTTGTCCATTTTCTCTGTAATTTAAATTGAGTAAAGTATTGATCGTGTTTGCTGAATTTATCCTCCCATGAGTCTCTCTAGCTGATGTTTTATCTCAGTAATTCTCTTGTGGTAGCTTTTTTATTTTTTAAACACAGGGTCTTGCGGTGTAGCCCAGGCTGGTCCTGAACTCACTATGCAGCCCAGCCTGGCCTAAAACTTGTGGCAGTCCTCCTGTCTCAGCCTCCTGAGTGCTGGGGTTATAGGTTTATTTGGTACTTTAAAGAATAACTTCTGCAATGGAGGGCATAGTTCAGTGGTAGAGCACATGCTTAACTTTGGGCAGAGCTCTGAGTTCAATTCTCAGATGTACCTGTGCTCTCCCCTTCTGTTTATTTGCTGAGATTTTTAAGTGTTTCTTTCTTCGGGAGGATTCATCAATGTTTGCTGAAGCACAGGGTCTTGCTAAGTTACTAAGTTGGCCAAGGTGGGTTTGAATTTGTGATTCTCCTGCCGCAGTCTCCCAGAGTGCTTTGGATTATGGGCATGAGCCACTATACCTGGTTGCCTTTTTTTCATTTTGGTTCTTGGTAGGCATGTCATTTTTAAATTTTGTCCTCAACATTTAGGTTATTATGTGAGGAAACTCTGGATCTATTGATATTGTCTGTGTTAGTAGGTAGTTAACCCTATTTGGGGTTAGTGCATCATTTCTGTCCTGCTGTGAGCTGTAATTCCTCTAGTAGTTGATTGTTCAAACTCCTGCAGGGCTGTTCTCTTCTGGTACTGCTGGAACTCCTGCTTGATCACTGCACATGCTACCCTGGCTGACTGGTGGGAGTGGGCCCTCACTTTGCTACTGCTAAGGGTAGGTTGACTTGGCCTTGACATGACTTTGGGACAGGAACTTACCTGCCACTGGTGCGTCTGGCCTGCCACTGTTTAGGTGGAGTGAAGACTTTTGGTGCCATGGTGGATTGGGCTCATCACTATCCTGGAAGAAGACTAGGGAATGTTTTTTCCCCATTTGACCTCTTCTGAACTGACCTTTCTATAGTCCTTTGGGCAGAGAGCAGGATTTTCATTATTTCCTTGGCTGTCTGAAGATGCACTGATCCCCCCTTAACCCTCCAACCCCCCCCCCCCCTCGCCCCCGCAATCCTGTGCTCTCCCTCTTTCCCTGTTGCTGATGGTTTTGGTTGCAACTTTCTCTGGTCTAGTCTGACATACATGAGAGATAACAAGAAAACCCACTCAGCTCACCAAAGTGCTTTCCCGAAGTCTTGTGGTTCTTAGTTTCCTTCCTCCTTTCTACCTGTATGACTGTATGCTGAATTATTATTATGGTGTTCAGCAATATTTGGAGATGGGGAGTAGAAAACTGTGGGCCTGTGCCATCATATTCTAGAATTGGAAGCCTAGCAGTTTTGAATTTTTCTGCACTGGCATTTATTGGCAATAAATCTGAAATGAAGAAAGCTTTTACTTTTACACTCTTTAGTTTTCTCTATGTCTCTTGTTCACTTCAGGATTATTCTTTTCTTGTTTAACTTATATGGAAATTAGCAGTGTCATATTTTTATGTGTCCATCCACTTATCTACTCACTTATGTATTTATTTTTAGGGAGTGGAGCAACTGCTGTGGTGCAAGCAGCATACTGTGCCCCTAAGAAGGAGAAAGTGGCAATTAAACGGATAAACCTGGAGAAATGCCAGACAAGCATGGATGAACTTCTGGTATGCACAGCTCATGTTTCGTAAATAATGTTTATTGTAAGATCTATAAAAACCACTTAAGCAGAAAAATTAGTTTAGGCTGGAGGAGTGGCACAGTGGTTAAAGTGCTTGCCTAGCAAGCACAAGGCCCTGAGTTCAATTCCCCAGCACCACATAAGATGGGCTTGGTAGCACACGCCTAAATCTCAGCACTTGAGAGGCTGAGGCAGAAGGATTTCTGTGAGTCCAAGGCCAGCCTGGGCTACATAGTGAGTTCAGGATCAACCTGGGCTACAGATTCAGACCCTGTCAAAAAAAATTAGTTTAAATCTTTTTGTTCTGAGATTTATATTTGCTATGTTACCTTTTAGACCATGAACACTTACTTATCATTATTTTTAATGGTAATGTTACTTATGTTTGCTCTTTTCACTGAACAATGTATGATACAACCCTGTCTCTGTAAATACAGATTTAATTTTGTTTTGAACGTGTGTGTAGTAGTTTGTTGAATAGGTAGACCATAGTGTATCCTGATGTTCATATTGGGTAATTGCCCTGTCTCCTTTTTTCTTACTGCCACATACAGTGCCTGCTTGCTTGCTTCTCTCGTTTTTCTCTTAACTGGTACTGAATGTGATTGCTAGGTTATATAAAATATTCTTTAAAACACTTTGTTTTAAACTTGAGTGTGATGGTATACATCTTCAGTTTTAAAACTTATGTAATGTTTTAAGTCTTCAGTTTCCATAGCTTAAACTAGAAATAATAAAACCTGTTTTAGGTCCCTCATGAGATTTTTCTTAAAATCCAAACAATAAAATTATTTGAAAGGTACAAATTGTTATACAAATGAACTAACATTGTTATTTTATTAAGTAATTTTTCTAATTATGTATACAGCTAATGATAGGAAGGCCAGGCATTAGGACTAGGATGACCTCTCTAGAAGTTTTTCCACTGTCTTAAGCTTTTAAAAAATTTTATTTATTGTTATTTTTTAAAACTTTCACCTATAGTCTGTGTTGGTTAGGGTTTTAAGAGAGGCAGAGTTCACAATTTATAGAGATAAAGGAAATTTATTTGGAGGGTTTACAAGTTTGGAGAGAGAGAGAGAATCTACTTTTGCTGTGTGCACATGGGAAATCTGGAGGACATAGAGGTTCCTCAGGCTCACGCCATAAGGACACAGTCTGAGACTACAGACAGCTGGTGTGAGCCTGCCATGGATGGCTGTCCAAAAAACGAGGCAAAGACTGGAGACTTAGATGCGAATATTCTGTGGAGACCTGCTGTGGAGATACGGGAAGTGAAGACCAGAGGAGATCAAGACAAAGCCAAAGGTTTTTTTTTTAGGCAGAGGCTGACAGTGTGTCTTCCTCCCTCCTTAACTCAGTTCAAGCTGCCAGTTGGGTGTCTTTCCCCACCCTTCCTGGCCTTCAGGTCCAGGATATACACCTGAAAGCTATTCCCTGGACATTCCCTAGTTGCAACAAGTTGACATAGTTTGTCTGCTTGGCGCAGTCCACCCCTTGTCAACTTGACAAGCATACACATCTACTTAAATCACACGGAATTTCTAAATAGCCAAATTCTTAAGTATGCCTAACATAACACAACTACATAGCATACAAACAAATGCAATAAATTCCTCCCCACAATAGAAAACAGAGCTCCCCTTTGGAAGGTGTTTGTTCTCCTAACATTTAATTATTGAAACATTAGAATGTAACTAAACAAAATTCAACATTAAGGCAATTAATAACATATATACATGAATACACATAATGGCAGCATACAAAAGAAATTCTAATTATAATCCTTGTTTTAGTAACTGGTCACATGATCCTAAATGGCATTTATAGTAACCTTCTTTTACTACCCATTCTGTATTTCCTTGGCCTTCACCAAGCACTTCCATAGGTCTTGGCTCTTTTCCTGGTAGAGTAAACCATACCTCCATTCCTGAAGGTTCTGAGTCATTTGTCTTGCCTAGATTGAGTTGTGTTAGTTTGCAATTGATTTGAAAACTGGGCATGGTAACAATAGGAGGCTCCCTAAAGCATCTTTTGCAGTCCATACATAGTCCTCCTTGCCTCCATTATGGAGTACTAGTCCAGCTTACGCTTGGTAGTCTGGATCAGTCATCCCTGCTCTTGTGGTTTGGATCTGGAAAGCCCCTTTAAAGTTTCGTGTACTTGAATATTATAGATTGTATATGGAACCATGTGCTGTTGGGAGATTGGGGCCTAGTCTGGAAGGGTGGGTTATAGGCATGTAAATTGGATTATAGGCGTGTAGCAGGGGTTTACCATACCTTCTACACCTGGATCAAGGGAGGCTGATCACTGGGATGAGACCTGGAAGGATATATAAGTTGCTTCCTGCCTTCCTTGGGGGGCTAGTCTCAACTTGCCCTGACTTGGCTTCCTGTTTGTAATGTCAAGGAGCTGCCTCCCCCTCTGCCTCTGCTGTGTACTTCCACTGTTGTCAGCTTTCCCTGAATGGACTGTGACCTTCTGAAACTGAGTGAAAATAAACCTTTCCTCCCCTCAATTTGTGGATGTCGGATATTGAGTCACAGCAATGAAACTAAGTAAGACAGAAATTAGTAACAGGGATGGAATTATTGCTGTATTGTACCTGATCATGTGGCTTCGAAACCTTTGGGATCAGCTTGCAGGAGGAATTTGGAAATGTTTGAGGATGCCAGGTAGAGAAGCTTGGAGTGATCTGAGCCAAGCTTGTTGGGAGATTCTAGTCAGAGCACAGAAGACCAGAATGCTGATAAAAGTGTGGATTGGAATGGCCAGGCTCTAGAAGTTTCAGATGGGAAGGAGAACTGTATCAGCAGGTGGCTTAAAAACCACGTGTGCTATGCTTTGGCAGAAAGTTTGTCAGCATTTTGCCCTTGTCCAGAGACTGCCTGAAACTGAGATTAAGGGCAGTAGACTGTTTACTCTGGTGGAGGACATCTCAAGGCAGACTGATGTTCAGACTGTCACATGGCTGCTATCTGCAGCTTCTAGCCATCTCGATGGTGAAAGGTAGGAATCAATGGCAGAGAAAACAATGGCAGAGAAAACAGATGTAAAAAAGCTTATAGTCTGGATTGAAAAAGCTTGTGCTTGTTAAAGAGACTAACATTAGACTGAAGCCAAGTACTTGGAATCAGGACTGTAAGAAAGAGGCCTTCGCAGCATCTCAGGAAGCAGCAAGATCCCACCTTTTACCAATTAAAGAGTGCAAAGGCAAAAGATCTTGTAAAGTTCAGTGCTCCTTATAGTGCCAAAAAGGGAAGTGTTTGCCAGAGTTCAGCTCTGTGGAGTTTCACCATCCAGGCACCCAGAAGCTGCTGCCACCATGGCTCAAGGGAGCAAGACTGCTACTCAAGGCAGTGGTGGATCTTGGCGATATCCACATGGTTCTGGCTTTTACAGGCTTGCAGAGCTAAAGAGTTGTGGGTTTATGGAAGCTTCCACCCACATTTCAGAGGAACGCCTGGGAGGCCAAGCAGTGTGCCCGTGGGAGGGCAATACTTGAAGTTGTGAAGGAGAAGCCTAAGATACAGTGGAGAACCTGAAAATTTGGACAGGCCAGGAGCATGGATTGTCAGCTGAGAAACGTAGTAGGTCTTGAGTTGGTCCAGCCCAAAAGAGAGAGATGGAGACAGCAGCCAGCAGCAACGCTGTAGAGGTGGGACCACCCAGTCCCTTTGGAGTCCATACCCTATCAGTTTACCCTGGTTGCTGGATCTGGAGGTACAGGATTTAACCCTTGCGCCACTGGGGTTAGGAGTTGTTTTGGTCCTGTTGCCTTTTATCTTCTTATTCCTTCCTTTTGGAATGGGAATGCTTACCCTGTGCCATTTTATGTTGGAAGTGCTTAACTCTTTGATTTTAACAGGAGCTCACAGTTGAGAGTTTGACTTGTATCTCAGAGGAGACTATGGACTTGGAGTTTCTTTAACAGTGTTGAAAGTGTTAAGACTTTGTTAACTCTTGGAGACGGACTCCATGCATTTTGCACGGGGAGAAGGACATGAATTTTTTGGGTGCCAGGGGTGAAATATTGTGATTTGGATCTGGAATGTCCCCCAAATATCTCATGTATTTGAATGTTACAGATCGTGTATGGAACCATGTGCTGTTGGGAGATTGGGGCCAAGTCTGGAGGGTGGATTATAGGCATATAAATTGGATTACAGGTACATAGTGGGGGGCTTACCATACTTTCCACACCTGAATCTAGGAGGGGCTGATCACTGGGATGAGACCTGGAAGGATATATAAGCTGCTTCCTGCCTTCCTTGGAAGACTACTCTCAATTTGCCTTGACTGACTTCCTGTTTGTAATGTCGAGGAGCTGCCCCCACCTCTGCCTCTGCCATGTACTTCCACTGTTGCCAGCTGCCCCTGAATGGACTGTGACCTAAAAATGTGAGCGAAAATAAACTTTTCCTCCCCTAAATTTGTGGATGTCGGGTATTGAGTCACAACAACAAAAAAGTAACTAAGACACTTGTCAGTACTGTAAATCCTTTTTAGCTTGTAGGCTCAGTGGCATGAGGAGGACAAAATGACTGGGGCCTGGGGAGGAGTCTTAACTTCCAGTTTAATGAAATTGTTGTTGTGCCTCCTGCTACAAGCCTTCCCCCTTGGTTCTAAGACTTCTAGCCCAGCAGAGCATGAGGTTGTGGGAACAGGAAACAAACATTTTCCTTACAGGTCACTAGGAATAATGGTGAGTGATACCATCCCTCTCTCCACCTCTTGGTTCTTGGACCCTTGAATCTTAGCTGTGGGAGAAACAGTGCCATATATCGGTTGTTAAGTCAGAGCATGCACAGCCTTCTGAAGAACCTTGCTTCAGTCCTGCAAGGTATTACCACCTAGGTGATGCTGTAACTGCGTCTTCAAAAGACTATTCCACCATTCTATCAATCCAACTGCTTCTGGATAGTGGGGAATGCTGGGGAACATGGTAAGGCAGTGAATTCCATGAGCATGAGTCCAGTGCTGCTCTTCTTTGGCTGTGAAATACGTCTCTTGGACAGAAACCATGCTATGTGGATTACCGTGATGATGGATGAGACATCTTGTCAGTCCACAAATGGTAGCTCCTGCAGAAGCATTATGTGTAGGAAAAGCAAATCTATAACTGAAATAAGTATTTATTCCCATGAGGACAAAACACTTTTTCTTCCCTGATGAGAGTTGTCCAATATAATCAACTTGCCACTGGATTGCAGGCTGATCACCCTGAGGAAGGGTGCCATACCAGGGATCCACTGTCGGTCTCTGCGTGTGGCATTTAACAGTGGCTGTAGCCAGGTCAGTCTTGGTGAGGGGAAGGCCATATTGTTAAGCCCATGCATAATAAATATCCATCCCTGCCACTGTGGCCACTTTGTTCATGAGCCCATTGGGCAGTGATAGGATTGGCTGAGGGAATAGGCTGGCTGTTCTGTATAGAATGGGTCATCCTGTCCACTTGGTTATTAACATCCTCTTCTGCTCAGGTTACTCTTTGGGGAACATGTACATGGGACAAACTTATCTTTACATCCTTCACCCATGTGGAGAGATCTATCCATATAACTTGTCCCCAAATATCTTTCTCACAGACCTTCCAGTTCTGTTCCTTCAGTGTCCCAGACCAGCCAGCCAGACCATTGGCTACAGCCTGTGAATCAATATACAGGCACACATCAGGCCATTTGTATTTCCAAGCAAAATGTATGACCAGATGCACAGCCTGAGACAGCACTGTAAATATACTGCTAACCCTAGCAGCTGAAAGCAAATTGCTTCTGGTGTTTCCTCTGGATGACTATGGAGAAAAAAAACATTATCCGAATCAATAGCTGCATACCAGGTACCAGAAGACATGTCAGTCTATTCAAGTAAGGAAACCATATCTGGTACAGCAGCTGCAGTTGGAGTCACCACTTGATCATTTTTACAATAGTCCACCGTCATCCTCCAAGATCCATCTGTTTTCTGCACTGGTCAGATAGGAGAATTAAATGGGGGTATGATGGCAGTCACCATGCCTGCATCCTTCAAGTCCTTGATGGTGGCACTAATCTCTGCAGTCCCTCCAGGGATGTGATAGTGTTTCTCATTTACTATTTTCCTTGGTAGAGACAACTGTAATGTGCTCCATTTGGCCTTTGCCACCATAATAGCCTTCATACCACAGGTTAGGGAGCCAGTGTGGAGATTCTGTCAAGTATTAAGTATATCTCTCTCAATTATGCATTCTGGAACTGGGGAAATGACTATAGGATGAACCTGGGGACCAGTTGGACCCACTGTGAGTTGGACTGTAGCTAAAACCCGCCCATTGATTTCCTGACTTGCAGAGGCCCCTGCTTTAACTGGAGGCCCATGTTGATGTTTTCGATCTGGAATTAGTGTTAGCTCAGAACCAATGTCCAGTTGTCCCCAAAATATCTGATAATTTCCCTTTCCCCAGTGTACAGTTGCTCTAGGAAAGGGCCACAGGTCCCATTTGGGGAAGGATGGGAGAAATAATGACTGTCATTTTTTGGTAGTACATTGGGGTCCTTCCTAAAGGGGTTCTAGCCTCCCCTTTTTTCAAGGGGTACTTGGTCTATAAGCTGACTCAAGCCTGGAAATTGATTGAGGGGTTGTAATTTACTTTTGTTATTATTTGAAGTAAATTTTTTTTAGTCATCCCAGAATTTTTCTTCCTATATAAATCCAAAAAAATTTAGTAGGCTTCCCACCAATTTCACTTCTGGGTACACCAAGACTGATCAGCCAATGCCATACTTTTACACAGGTCAAACCATAACTATTCTGGTCTTTGCTTTGCCTCTGCTGTAATTATGATGAGTATTCCTTGAGTGCTGCCACTTGGCCCCTACCACTCTGAGATCCAATCAAACCCATGCCATTTAACTCTTCTGGTTGTGTGGCTGTCATTCCCACTGTGAGGTCTGGCATACAGAGAAGAACAGTGATAGGGGACTTCAAAGATGCTAGTGCTCCCCTCACTCTCTCCCTTCCTTCCTTCCTTCGATACAGGGTCTCACTCTATAGCCCTGGCTGGTCCTGAACTCATATGGAGCCCATGCTAGGCTTGGACTCAAGGCAGTCTTCCTTCCTCAGCCTCCTGAGAATTGGGATTACAGGCGTGCACCATCATATCAGCTTGTGTGGTGCTGGGAATTGAACTCAGGGCCATGTGCTTTAACCATTGTGCCATTCCTCCATACCCTGCAATCAGTTTCTTAAGGGCATAGTCAAGGGTACCTCTTCTGGACCCCCTCTGTGTGGAGGAGTTGGTCTCATCTGGCAGATGCACTCCAGTAATCCCATTTCCCTATGTCTTTGAATACTCTCCTCCACAGTAATCCAAGCAAGGAACATCAGGCATCTCCAGATCATCTACGGTGGGCCATCTTTTGATCCGTATTTCTGCCAACCAACCAAATTAACTATTAATGCCTTGTTTAACTACACGATCTGCAAAATTAAATCCAGAATCTGTGCTCAATGGGCCCATATCCAGAAACTCAGTCTCATCCAGGTATATATTTCTTTCACCATTGTCCCGTACTCTTAAAATCCATTCCCATGCTGTTTCCCCAGACCTCTGCTTATAAGAATTAGACAATTCAAGAAGGTCTTTGGGGGTGTATATACCTCCTCATGAGTCATACTGTGGACCTCACCCTTAGGGGCTTTCTGAGACTTGATCCTCATTATTGGCCTAGAGGAAAAGTAGGTGGTTCTGGTGGGTCCTGGGGGGAATCAGCATTGTCTTGCCTGGTAACGGCCTCAGGGCGTGTCCTTACTATGTCTGTACACATCACAGGATTAGTTTTCTCTTGTACTAGTGCAGAAGCCAACACCATGGCGGGGAAGGGATGAGGGCACTTCTGCAGTTGAGGGTGGGAAAATCTCTTCTGGCAAGATAACCTCTTCGGGTTTATGAGTTCCTCACTCTCCTTGTTTCTCCCACATATCTGCATCCTAAATAGCAGGATCCCGTTCTTTCCCAGTCGGTGCCCTCACCTGGAATTAGTGGTAGCTGCAGATACCCTTGAGGCTGAACACCTGGCCTGCCTCTGTAGTTCAGCTAATTAGTATATGACAGCTTTATTTTCAGCAGCTTTAGCCCTATGTCTAAAGGAGAGAAGATTTCCCCTCCAAGACACACCTAGACACTTTTGACATGCCTGAAGTTGGGAATTTGAATTCTTGAGCTCATTGTACTCTTTTAGTATACTGGCTACATGCTGAGAAAATTTAAATTGTTGGTGTGAGTCTGGAGCTCATTTCTTTCCTTCACTAGTTTGTCCAGAGATGCTGAGTAATCAGCCAGCATCATCATATTTTTCACTTTTCCAAAGGTACTCAAATGAATTATATACAGAATCACTAAATACCTCATGTCTCACAAGTGGAGAATTAGGGTAGTCAGGTGGATCCACTTCCTGTATTTAAACAATTCACACCATGGGTTGTCAGTTCTCCATACAGCATTAGGAGAGGCCATAGCAACTTGGGGTCTCACAAAGCTAGACAACCAACCCCAGGGAGCACTAAAAGCTTTACAGAACTCCATTGTTATAATTCTGTCACTGGAGAACCACTCCCGGTATCAGAATCTGTATTGGTTAGGGTTCTAAGAGGGGCAGAGTTAATAGAATTTATAGAGATAAAGGGAATTTATTTGGAGGGCTTACAAGTTTGAAGAGAGAGATAGTCCACATCTGCTGTGTGCATGTGGGAGAGCTGGAAGGTTCACTTGTTGCTCAGCTCCTGTCGGAAGGGCAGCTGCCCGAGACCACAGGAGAGTGGGTGCAAGCCTGCAGTCAACTATTGCCCAAAAAGCATGGTGAGTACTGGAGACTTAGATGCGATATGCCCTGGAGACCTGCTAAGTGAAAACCAGTAAAGGCCAGAAACTCCTGGATCAAGGCAAAGCCAGAACTTCTTTTTAGAAAGAGGCTACAACAATGTATCATCTCCCCTCTACACAGCTCAAGCCGCCATTTGGGTGCCCCTTCCCTTCTTCCTGGCCCTTGAGTCCACAGCACACACCTGAAAGCTAGTCCCTGGACATTCCCAGTTGTGCCAAGTTGATGCAGTTTCTCCAGCAGTCGCAGGATTTAAATTACTTAATTGCCCAAGTTGGGTTTAATTTGTAATCTTCCAGCCTGGGTTTCCCAGTGCTGGGATTACAGCCATATGCCTTATTACCAACGCCCCCGCCCCCATGATCTAACTCAGGCCCTCTCAAGTACTTGGCAGGTACTCTCATAGTGAGCAATCTACACTCCCAGCCTTCACTGTTCCAGATTATATTTCATATCTGATATTGTCTGCAATATTAGAGAAGTAAGAGACTATAGGACTATATGTTGAAAAAACTTTTTTTTTTTTTTTTTTTTTTTTGGAGACAGGGTCTTGCTCTGTAGCCCAGGCTGGCCTTGGACTCACGGTGGAGCCCAGGCTGGCCCTGAACTCACTATGGAGTCCAGGCTGGTCCTGAACTCACTATGGAGCCCCGACTGGTCCTGAAGTCACTATGGAGCCCAGGCTGGCCTTGGATTCACTGTGGAGCCCAGGCTGGCCTTGGACTCACTGCAATCCTCCATGCAGTGGTAGCGGTTGAAACAAGTTGGTGTCTTTCGGAATTGGCAGTGCATGCACAGGCGGTGAAGGAATGAATTGCCAGCTCTGTTTTGAATCATCTTTGGTGAGAAAAGGCAGACTTGGAAGAAAAGGCTGATTGTAATCCTGTGTGAAGAGGTTGGGTTTCCAGCCACCTGTCGTACTTTGGAGCACCGCTTGGACATTGGAGCTGCAGTGACAGTACAAGAAGCCTGTCAGTTGTACACTGATTCTGTTAAAGTGAAACAAGAAACTAAGAAAGTTCCTACACCATAAGACTAGATTTGAGAGCCCAGCGCGAATGTGTCGTGTCCCAGTTACTGTATGTAACTGTAGGAATAATGCCAAAATGAATACAGTTTTATGATGAACTGCTTCACGACTGAAACATTGAGACTCAGAGTTGAAATAGCTTCACTAAGTTCCTGTGCTGATAACAACTTCCAGTGCTGGGCATTTATCTGTACTTTAACCTCATACAACTTGGTGAGATAGGTAGTAGTTCTGTTCCATAAGTAAGGGGCATAAATCATACAATAAATGGGGCAGAGTCTAGATTAAAAATCAAGTGTTTTTGACTTGTGTGTTTTCGATTTCATACCAAGAATGTGGTTATAATCATTCTGCTGGAGTAAACAGAGGGTTGGGGCAGTTAGCTTAGCAGTTAGAGGACGTGGGTTTGGTTCTGTAGCACCAAGGAAGCCAGGCATAGTGGCATATGCCTGTAATCCCAACATGTAGGAAGCTGAATCAAGAGTATTGGCCATGAGTTCAAGGCTAGTGAGTTTAGGACCAGCCTGGACTACAGAATGAGACCCTGTCTCCCCTGCCTCCAAAAAAGTGTAGAATATCTCTTCTTAAATATGACATTCTTGAAAGCAATATTTTCATTATACTAGATTCTTACTTTAAAGGAATACAAATTTGAGTTATTAGAAGAAATAATTGGTTAGATCCTTATAAATAAATTTTACCAACTATTTCAGTCATCTTTATGTTGCATGCATTATGTTGTACTATCCATAAAGGGGGAAATATGTAAATGTGGAAAGTGACTTCTGTTTTTAAATTTCATTTTCTTATGTTTTTACATACCTCACCCCTCTCCCTTTCCCACCCTCTTACCACTCCCCACCCCCAACTTTCCCTTTGCTGTGCCACAAAGTCTGTTGTCTTTCTTCCCAATTGCTTACATTTCTTATGGTTTGCTTTTCTCATATTAGAAAAACCATATGATATTTAACTTTCTGGGTCTGATTCATTTCACTGAGCATAATGGTCTCAAGGTACGTCCATTTTCCTACAAATAATTCAAATTGATGCCTCTTTATGGCAGAGTAGTACTCCTTTGTGTACACACACACACACACACACACACACACACACACACACACACATATATGCTTGTCTGTGATTGGGCATATTGGCTTCTTCCACGATTTGGCTGTTATAAATTGTGCTGCTGTAAATATGGCTATGCATGTATCACTCTTGGGAAAATTCCAAGAGGAGGTATAGCTGGATTAAATGGAATGAATATCTTTTCAGTTTTTGAAGACTCTCCATACTCATTTTGATAGTGTTTGTACCAGTTTACAGTCCTCCCAGCAATGCAGGAGGGTTCCTTTTTCCCCACAGCCTCACCAGCATTTGTTGTATTTTGAGTTCTTAATAGCAGCCATTCTTACTTGCATTAGATGGAACCTCAGTGTTGTTTTGATTTGCATTTCTCTGACAGCTAAAGATGCTGAACATTTTTTCGTGTATTTCTTGGCCATTTGGACTTGTAATGAGAACTGCTTATTTCAGATTCTCATTTTTTGATTGGGTCCTTTAGTTTGGAGGGTGCGATTTTTTTCAGTTGTTTGTATATTCTGGATAATAGTCACCTGGCTGAGGAGTGACTGATAGTAACTGGTGAAGATTTTGTGCTCTCTTTACCCTGTTAATTGTTTACTTTGCTGTGCAAAAGCTTTTAAACTTCATATAACACCATTCGTTGATTCTTGGTGTTACCTCATGTGCTTTGGGTGTTTTATTGAGAAAGTCCTTGCCTGTATAGGCCTGTGTCTTCAAGGGGTTTTTTCTTATAGCAAGTTCAGTGTTTCCATTTTAATGTATAGTCTTTGATCCGTTTTGATTTGATCTTGATGCACAGTGAAATTTGTGGGGCTAGTTTTATTCTTCTGCTTGTGATTAGCCAGTTTCCCGGCACCATGTGTTAAAGAGGTTGTGTTTTCTCCAGTGTATGTTTTTGGCTGCTTTGTTGATGATCTGATGGCTGAAGGTACTTGGGGATGTCTCTTCACCCTTAATTCTCTTTCATTGATTCACCTGTCTGTTTTTGTGTCGATACTACTTTTTTTAAATAACTGATACTGTGTAGTATAATTTGATATCTAGTATTGTGATGCGTCCTGATTTTGTTGTTTAGTGTTGTTTTGGCTATTCTAGGTCTCTAGTGGGTCCCTATAAATTTTTGGATCATTTTTTTCTACTTCTGTGAAAAATGCTGTGTGTATCTTGATTAGGATTACAATGAATCTGTATAGCAATTCAGGGCCATGGAAAGATTGTGATATAGTCTTGGGATCTCCAAATCTGGATTTGCTAACTTGAATTTTTTTTTAATAAAAAACATGTAATGACTTACCATGTTTTTTCTTTGTAGAAAGAAATTCAAGCCATGAGTCAGTGCCATCATCCTAATATTGTATCTTACTACACGTCTTTCGTGGTAAAAGATGAGTTATGGCTAGTCATGAAGCTGCTGAGTGGAGGTAAGTAGAATATAGCAAAATGCTGAATTTCATTCAGAACCTTAGTAAAATTTTTCTTTTTCTCGTCATTTGGTATCATTTACATTTGGGGAGATACTGAGAATTAAGATACTAAAGTCCAAGGGGAGACAGGCTTCACACACTGAGTTTATTTGGGTGTTATTCCTCGTAAGCCTCTCTTAGTTTAGGATGGTTTGTAACTTTTTCATTGCTGGGATAGAATACGCAACATCAATAACTTAAGGGAAGAAAGATGTATTTTAGCTCATAGTTTCAGAAGGGCTATTCACGGGTGGGCAGCTGGGGAATGATGGAATCCCCTGGCCGGCCTCAGCTGGAACTGGAGCTCTACAGACAGGTCCTCACAGCGTGGCAGGACCAAGCCAAGTCTAAGAAGAAGGGTGGAACCAGCACATGCCCCTCCAGGTCCATCCCTAAGCACCCACTCCTTCCAGCCAGCCTCTACCTCCCAACACCACACAGTATCCATAGATACATGAGGCTTTTGGGGGACACTTAATATCCAAACCATGTCATTTGGTGTACTGCCTCACCTTCTCTCTATGACATAAACTTATTGAAATGTCT
This sequence comes from Ctenodactylus gundi, assembly GCA_004027205.1. Taxonomy (NCBI): domain Eukaryota; kingdom Metazoa; phylum Chordata; class Mammalia; order Rodentia; family Ctenodactylidae; genus Ctenodactylus; species Ctenodactylus gundi. The sequence goes on from PVKB01001164.1 coordinate 384,592, forward strand.
GGCCCAATTATCTTGTAGAATGTCCCACATTGTGGATTTATCTGATCATTTAAAAATCAGTTTTAATTTGACTATATTTCTCTTTCTTGCGTATTGGAAATTAGATCTAAAGGCTTGTTGAAATGTAAGTTACTTAATTTTAAGCAGAACACTTTATAGGTGACACTGTGTGCTTCATGTTGCATCACATGAGGAAGTGTATACTCTCTGGTTGTGTCTTTAATAGTGAGGTGATTTTGTTTGCTGAAGAAGTGTGACTGACTACTGGGCCTGTCCGAGAAAAAGCTGACTCTTTCCTTTGTAGTTAGGGAGTGATCTGTGATAGGACATTCTGTCACTGTGTCTAGCTCCCCATAAATCTTTTAATGATTTTAGTATTCATTAACAGCCCTTTTTAAATCAATTAATTCAGCAGTTTTTCCTATTGTAGCATTTCTTTTTTTAATGTTTAATGGTATTTATTTAGAGGAGGTTGAAATGTAACAGGTTTGTGATTTTTCTTTATATTTTTGTGACAGTCTGGATTGCCCACTTGATTAGATTCCCCCCCCCACTATTTTTATTAATATACATATATAATATATAGTATTTACAATGAATTTGGGTGTTTTGTGCACATATGCATCATATCAACTTTACAGTCCCTTCCCATTTTTAACCCTCCCATTCCCTCCCTATCCCTTCCCCCAACTCCAGCTATCACTTCATGTGGTTCTCTATAGAATGTCTGTGTTCTGGGTTTTCCAAGTCAGAGAGACTATACAGTACTTAACATATTAATCTTCTGCACCTAAATCATTTCACCTAAGTCACCACACTAAATCAACTTCCTATTCCTCAAATGGGTCACAGTAGTTAAATCTTGAAGCCTCTTCTCTGAATCCAACCAATCCCTTTATTGGGATATTTACCAAAGGTTTTTTTTTTTTTTTTCCATATTTTGCTATATCTTTGTTGCTGTTCTTAATCCTGGCCTTACCCACCAGTTCACATTAGAACATAACTACAAGTGTGTAGTTCAAAAGACTAGTAACTTTGGGAAAGAAGAAAAAAAAAGTTCAATTTCAAGTGTCTTAGCTGAATACTGGAAGGTACATACTTGTACATTCACAGGGTTATCTTTACATCAATCAGTTTTCTTAGGATAAATTTTCATCAGTGACCTAATAAGTGAATTGCTACAATAAAACAAAGTTAAAACTATATCACATTGCTACATTAAATGAACTTAAATCTATACCACATAAATATACTTAAAGTAACAAATATGAAGGCAAATTTAGCTATTTCAGAATTTTTTAACTTTCATAACTTATTCACTCATATTTCACTGATTACTAACATACTTTTTTCTCAGCTCATTCTCCTCTAGTTGTTGTCGATTTTCCTCTGGGGTCATTGGTGTCACTGGTCTCTCTTTCACTTTCTAAGTTTCCTTTAGGTATTCTCTGCAATACTGGCTTAGTGGCTGAAAATTCCTTTAAGCTGTCTAAATCATGGAAAGTTTTAAGATCTCCCTTTAAATTAAAAAATAATTTTGCTGGATATAGCAGTCTTGGTTGGCATTTATGTTCTTTTAGTGCTTGGATGACATTGCTCCAGGATCTCCTGGCTTTTAGAGTCTGGATTGAGAAGTCCACAGTTATCCTGATGGGCTTATCTTTGTAGGTCACCTTCTGTTTTTCTCTTAGCACTTTCGTATTTTCTCTTTGTGTTGGGTTTCTAGTATTTTAATTATGATGTGTCGTGATGAGGCTCTCTTCTGATCAAAGCTCTTTGGTGTTCTATATGCCTGCACTAGTTCCATATTCATTTCTTTTCTTAGATGTGGGAAATTTTCTTCCATTATTTCATTAAACATGTCCTTTAAGCCTTTTGTTTTGTCCTCAGTCTTCTCCTGGACTCCCATAATTCTGAGGTTGTTTCTTCTTGAATCATCTATCAGCTGTTGTAATGATTCACTTTCTTTCTTATTTACTTTGTGTTCTTCACAGCCTGTATGTTGCAGCTCAGTCACTTTATTTTCTAGGTCTGACATTCTATTCTGAAGATGTTTAATGTGGTTGCTTATTATTTCCTGCATGTTTTTCACTTCCTGAATATCTGCATTCAATTTTTCTGTTGCGTTCTTCTCTTAATTTCTTGTACTGTCTTCATTATCCTCTGGTATATTTCTTCTATGGTCTCCCCTGTTTGCTTTCAAGGCTTGCTTTTAGCTTAGCTATGTGTTGGTGTAGGTTTTCCGCTGTCTGTTTTATTTCCTGATTTAATTCCTGCTTTAATTTAATGAACATCTGGGCCCAGAAGTTACCATCATTTTTGCCATTTTCATCTTTGGATTCTGCAATTTCAGTATCCCTGATATCATCTTCTGGGGTGTCAGGTCTTTTTGTAGGAGATTTATTACCACGTTTCCTCGTGGTTCTGGTACCTCTGGCTGTCTCTGGTGTGCAGAAAAGAAGGGTTTGGTGAAGGCCCAGTTGTAGATACCTCTGGAATCCTCTGGCCCAAGGGACAGACATGGCGATGGAATTCCCAGTCCTAGATGCCTCTGGAAGCCTCTGGGGCTCAGGATTGACAGGCTGATATAATTCCCTAGAAGCCTCTGGAAGCGTCTGGAAGCCCCTGGCTCACGGGATGGATGAATGATGGACTTTCCAGTCCTAGATGCCTCTGGTGTGCAGGGCAACAGTGAACTGGAAGCCTCTGGCACGTGCCGAAGGAACTGGGTGATGGTTCCCCTTTTGAGGTGTCTTGTTCCCCCTGGTCCACTCAGCAAAGGTCTCCATCTGTCCTGGCTTCCCTACCCCAGAGCGGGGCTCTCCACCCTCAGAGTAGACGTGCCCCTGAGCCGTTGAGAAGATCAGCAGACTTTTCCCCCTCTATTTTCCTCTCTCTGCCTCTTGTGCCAGTTTCTTCCTCGGCACTGTTTAAGGGTGACCCCCAAAGCCCTGGTGTGCTCTTCTGAGCTTTCTTTTACTTTAAAGGCTTCAGTCTTGGGCTTCCTCCTCCTCCTCCTCCTCCTCCTCCTCCTCCTCTTCCTCTTCTTCCTCCTCCTCTCCTCCTCCTCCTCTCCTCCTCCTCCTCCTCCTCCTCCTCCTTCTTCTTCTTTCCTCTTCTTTCTTCTTCTTCATGGTTCCTGCTTACGTCACCACCTGTGATGGCTGCTGAGCCTTTCTGATTTGGGATCCTGGGGCCTTTTCTAGGGGGAGTGCATGTTGTGTTTGTAGGCCACATTCCTCGCAGGTTGGTGTTTCGGAGGCAGGGGCCACCAGCTGCCGACATTTCCTGCTTCTCCTGGTCTGTGCTGACATCAGGCTGAGTTTCTGGCTCTAGACTTTCCTCCGTCTGTGGTCTGTGGGTGCCAGTAGCTTGGGGCTGTGCCGAGTTGGCTGCTTTTTCCTTCTCTTCTGATGTGACTTCAGGATTTCTGACCCACCTGCAGCCTCCTGTCCGTTGTTGGGGTGCTCCGTCCTCTCCCAGCTCCATCAGATGTCCTGGACCCACGCGAGCTTTTCTCTGTCTGCAGCTGCCTGCAGCTCCAGCCGTTTGCAGCCGGCTGCAGTGGCTTCCTGGGCTGTGGAGATTTTTTTTTTTCCTCTCCTTTTGATTATCCTTCAGAATTTCTGACCTTCCCCTGGCCGCCTTTCAGTTGTTGGGGATGTTCCTGTCTTTCCTAGCTACAACAAACACACCTTTACTAACTAAATTCTTGACTTTTTAAGTGGGTCGATGAAGAGACATTGTGCAGCACTGTTACTCCGCCACAATCTTGACTGGAAAACCTGTCGCGTTTCTTTTGCATTTATAAAACTGGGATTCTTCTGTGAAGAGGAAGTTTGTCTACTAACTAGGGCTCTTTAGTTTGGTCTGCAGTTTCTACTGAAAAAGAAGGATAATTGATTATATTTTAAGGACCAGCTTTCAGAGTAAAAAGTTGGCCTGATAACCATCTTCAGTGGTAGCAAATGTAAGTTGTTTATTGTCCAGTTAGATAGAGTGTTTACTTTTTTAGACTTCAGGCTTTTAAAAAAGAAAATATATTCTCAATGTGTTTCCTTTGATTTTACTTAGGTTGTCCAGAGTTTTGTCAGTGGGAGGGAATTACTTCAGGATCACCGTTAATGTCCTTTTGAAATAAATTTTTTTAATCTTTGAGTATATCCTTGCTTTTTGTGTCAAAATTTTTTAGATTCACATTTCTGCTTCTTTTTCCCACATTGCAAAATCAGCCAGTGCTATAAACAGTTGCAACATTTTTTTCTACGGAATATTTAGAAAGCATAACTTAGGACCGAAGGAATGGCACACCCAGTTGAAGTTTCTGTTCTGGGTTCAATTTCCCAGCACCACGTAAAGCTGGGCTTGGTGGTGCACACCTGTATTTGTAGTACTCTGGAGGCTGAGGCAGGAGGATTGCTGTGAGTTCAGGCCAGCCTGGGCTCCCTAGAAAGTTCAGGATCAGCCTGGGCTACAGATTGAAACCCTGTCTCCAAAAATAAAATAAAATAAGATAAAATAAAATAAAATAAAATATAATAAAATAAATGAGATGAAATGAAATGAAATGATAATTTAAACCAGGCATGGTGGCAGAAGCCTTTGACCCCTGCACTCTGGGAGGCTAAGGTAGGAGAGAGCCTAGCATGAGAAATGTAGTGATAGCCTGTCTCAGAATAAAAATAAAAAAGATCAGAGGATGCTCTTCAGTACAGTGGGCCTTGTATTTAATCCCCATTACTACGAAAACAAACAAACAAAAAACAAAAAAAGTGAAGCCAGCTTGGGGTTCTTGCTGCTACTACTGTGTCAATGCTTCTAGAGCATGGAAATATGGTATATTACCAACCATAACTTGATATTAGTATTTCTAATTCACGTTTAGTATTACAGACTTGTAAAACTTCTTTAATACTGTCGTTGAATCTTTGTTCTCTCTTCATTCCCACTATTAACATAATTACATACGTGCTTTAAATTGGAATGCATACATTTGTATATACATACCTACCCTATAGTGTATACATGCGCACGTATACACACACAATTATTTCTACTTTATCCTTAAAATTGTTAGCTGATGGCAAACAATTGGCTTTTGGCCCAGCTAGTTTGAACATTTTGTTATGGTTGCCTGAAGGCCCATAGCATATAATAAATTAGTCTTTTTGCTAATGCTCGGATTTGATTCATGTGACAAGATCAGTCGTATTTGTAGGTGATGGAGCCACTTCAGCCTTCCGATTTCTGTGGTGCTATGATTTTAATTTGCATGTGTGTTGGTGAGAAAATGTGATTTCCCATCTCAGAATGGAGAGTTATGAAACAGAATCTGTGTCCATTTTACTTCCCCAGAGATTCTGAGGGGAGAAAGCATAGGCTTTCTTCTGCTGGTCCCCACTTTCTGTTTCTGTCATCTCCCAGGAATAGCATCAAATCATTATCTTATTAGTAGATTAACCCACTGATGAACGGAGAGCCCCCAGGATCCAGTGACCTTTCTGAAGCCCCACTTCAGAACATATGAGATTTTGGGGGGAGTCTTTTAGATCTCAACCATAATTCTAGTGAATAAGTGGAATGAATAGATTCTGTATTTAGAGTGTCTTTTCATAAAAGTAAACTGAGGAAGTTAATGTATTAATTGATTTGAACTGTAAATTTCAATTTAATAAGCATCATAACCCAGCAGCTGCTTTATTACTTTGTCAATATTATTTTTATTCTCAGTAATGATCTTCTTGGGCAGTTAGAATTTTGTATTGCTTTTTAAATGATTACACAGGTATCAAGGCATACAGACTCTGGGAATAGGTGATCTATATTTTAACTTTTTGCTTTGTTGCAAAATTTGTGATAAATCTTACATATCATTTGATTTATTTACTTTTATTCTGAGAAATGCTTAGGTTATAAATGGACAATATCATTCAAATAGCAATAGGTTGTTAAGGTATCTTAAAATGTTAAGTTCCTGGGCTTAGGTTTTTGAATGAGAGTCTGCAGGGTCTGGGGGTCTATATTCTTTTGCTAGCTTTCTGGGTAATTCCTTCATGTCTGTTGAAGTCCATGAACTCAAGGTCATAGTACCATATTTCTTCTAGATTGTGCTGGAAAGCATTATACTGCATGCTCTATTAAAACTTCCCCTGCTTTTTGTACTTTTATTTAGGCATTAATTGATGCAGCCAGTGGTAATTTGCGTTCTCCTTTTGCTCATTAGCATATTTGCCTTCTTTTTCTAAATCAACATGAAAATTCCCACCTAATTTTGATGTCTGAGGAGAGATTATAGCAGTATTAATTGAATTAGATGCTACAAACCATGAGAAAATCAAATGAATAAGAAGAGGGACCTTTTAGAAGTGCTACTTGTTAGTTAAGGTGAAGATGTAGTGCCATCTGTGAACACCAGGTTGTTGGGAGCCTGAGAAAAAATAGTTATGCCAAAGATGAGAGTTTCTTGTGTAAAACTTGTTCAGATGTCTATTCTGTACATGGACTGAGGATGTCTGTGCCTTTACTTTCTGCCTTGATTATTTGGATGACATGAAGTCAGTGAAAATTTAAAATTTGGAAGAGGAACATCTGCTTCAAGCACTTTCCAAGTACATATCTAATAATTTTTATGTACCCTGAGGTCTTCATTGCTCCATTTCTAATGCTCTGGCACTTAGTTCTAGGCCATGAATATAATAGGGCTTAGTTGTTGAATAAATCAATTCTAATGATTTTTCATTACTGGTTGGAATTTTCCTCTTTGCATTCTTTCAGGTATTCTTAAATTTACCAACATAAAACTGTGCATGTATCTGCTTACGAAGCAGTATTTATGTGGCCTGGATTTCTCACAATGAAACATGGGCTCATTGGTATAATGACTTGGCTTTAGAGGGTTTATGTGATTGATTAAAGTAAGCTGAACCAGACTTCTCCCCAAATCTTTCTGTACCAGATCTCAATCTTGAGACTCCAGCAGGGCGGAACTAGTGTACTGATGTGCTGGGGAGTGCTATCTGGAAGGCTGGACCTCTGTTTCCTGGTAACAAGGATAAACTGCCTCCCCCTGTATGCTCCTAGGAGTGCGAAATGGGAATAGACTGATTAACAGTGGGTAGGAAAATACCAGAATCTTATACTCAGTCATTTGAATTTAACCAGCTCATTCTTTCAGCGGCTTTCACTTCTCCTTACATGGTACACTTGTGTGTACTTATGTGTTCTCCAGCATCTTTTTGGAGCTCATGGCAAGGATGGCTTGTTCTTAACTGGTATATTTCCTCTGCAAGCACTGAAATTCAAAATTCTGTACTCTGCTTACTCCGTTATCTTAACTTTTGTGCTTTTGTTAATCCTGTAAGTATTGCTGTTCTTGTCTCTTCTGTTCCTTTTATTCCAGAATTATGCTTTTTAAAGTCAAGTTTGTCAGGTTAAGTGGAAGTTAACTTTGAGTCCTTCGTGTTTTTTTGTGGGGTTTTTGGCTGTTTGGGGAATTGAAAACAGGGCACTTTACCACTAGGCTACCCTCTAGCCCCAGTTCTCTTGAGATTTTAAAGATTCAGCCTAGACCACTTCTTTCCATGTTCTTAGGACAACTGTAGTTTTTCTTTTTGAGTGCAGTGAAAGCGTCCAATAGGTTTTCAGCAGTACTGAGTAAGCCCAGGTGTTTTGCTTCTCATCTTACTTGAAATCTCCTATTGAGATGTGAGTATGAATCTTTTCAGTGTTGGCTGTGTTATTATGTTCTAGACTTTTGGCATAGTTTCTAATATTGAATATTGTTTAATGTTAGCTTTATGATCTTTATGAGCCAGTATACGGCCAGAATCTTATCAGTCTCTGTCATAGCCTCCCCAGTGCTGGAATTATAGGTATGCACCCACCACACCCAGCTGTTAGCTTAGTGCTGGGGGATGGAATGTTGGGTGACCTTCCTGGGCAAGGGCTGTAATCATTGATCTATACCCATATCCCCTTCCTTACTATTTTTTTTTTTTTTGAGACAGGGTCTTGCTCTGTAGTCCAGCCCTTCCTCATTCTTTAATATATAGGATTGGTAAGACACCAGAGGTATGATTTAAGAACTGTCATTGTTATACTTTTCGTATTTGACTTTGTCTTACCTGTTTTACTTCTATTATTGTTTTTTTTGTCATTGCATCAGTAAGTTTTCTTAGGATAAACTTGCATCCAACACCAAATAAGTGAATTGCTGTATAAAATGAGCTTAAGTCTATATTGATTTGCTACATTAAATGAACTTAAATTTGTATCACATAAGTATACTACCATTAAAGCAATAGATAGAGTGGCATGCTTAGTTATTTCAGATATTTTTAAACTTTCATAAATTATTTACTCACATTTTACTAATTATTAACATTTTTCCAGATTTGGTTTATCCTTTTACCTACCTATCCATCCCTAACTTCATGCATACATATTTTTAAATACTTTAAATACTTTATACTGATTCCCCATGTTGAGTATAATTATTGTTTTGTAAATTTATATACTATTGAAAATAATAATTATGGGGGAAGAGTCACATATTTTATGAGACAGTTGGTACTGTTTTAGAAGTATACCAAATGATTCAAATACCAATCTTTTTTTTTTTTTTTTGGTTACACATGTTCTCTTTAGGTGTTTCCTTTCCTCTTTGTTTTTTGGTGCTGCGTGTGTGTGTGTGTGTGTGTGTGTGTGTGTGTGTGTCTCTCTCTCTCTCTCTCTCTCTCTCTCTCTCTCTCTCTCTCTCTCTCTCTCTGCTTCTCTCAAAGATTCCACCAAGTATTTTCTGCATTTTCTGCAATGCAGGGCTAATGGTCACAAATTTCTTAAGGGATTCTTGGCCATGAAAATTTTTACTTCTTCAATTTTCAGGGATAATTTTGCTGGATATAACAACTTGGGTTGACAGTTGCTATCTGTCTTTTAAAACTTGAAAGATCTTGCTCTAGGCTCTCCTAGCCTTTAAAGTTGGCATTGAGAAATCTGTAGGAATTTATGGATTTGTCTTGATAGTATAATGTCTGTTTTTCTCTTGCTGCTTTTAATATCCTCTTTTTATGTTGTATTTCTGAGGTTTTGATTATGATATATTGTGGCAAATCTTGTTGCTGGTTGGGATTATTTAGTGTTGCATAAGGTTCTTGCACCTGGAAATTAAATTCTTTTCCTAGATTAGGGAAATTTTATTGTACTAATTCAGTGAATAAATTCTTCATACCTTTTGTGCTGTCTTCTGCTCTTTCTCCCACACCCATAATTCTGAGATTGGTTCTCTTTGAGTCATCCATCAGCTGGTGTATCCAGCTACTTTGCTCATTTCTAACTTGGAAGTCATGCCTAATTATATCATTTGTTTCCTCTACCTTGTCTTCATAATATCTGAGTTGTCTTTCCCTGTTGTTACATATGATTTTCATGTCCTCAGTTTTATCTAGATTTCTTTTTAGATTTTCCACTTCTCTATTAAAATGTTCCTTCGTATCTTGCATTTCCTTTATTTTACCTCTGTCAACTTTTTATTTGTGGCTTCAATATGCTCAGTGAGCTTTGTCTCCACTAGGACCATTATTTGTTTAGTAAGATCCTCTGTAAACCTGCTGATCAATACTTGCATTTCTTTGAGAATATCTTGTTTGAACTGGTTGTTTTACTTGTTTATTTGCTTTTTGACTTCCTTTCCTATGAGTTCTACTATTTCAGGCCCTATGCCATAGTTTCTGGGGTCATCTCTGTGGGTGCCCTGTTGCCCTGTCCTCTTCCCATGTTTCTGGTGTTGAGGGCCTTAACTTCAGAGGCCTAGCTGAGAGCTTTCTTTGAACGGCTATGATGGTGTGTGGTGAGGAGCCACAATTCTTAGTTCTTTGCTGGGAGTAGGCAGTGAGGGGGAACCTGAGAGTCTGATGGCCTTTAAGATGTCCTGTTCACCCTGGGCCCCTTAACAAAGCTCTTCTGCCTGTCCTGGTTTCCCTCCCTTGAGGCTGTCTACCCTTGGAGGTGTCCTGTTATACTGAGCCACTCAGGAGGGCAGTGGTGTTTTTCTCTGCCGTGTAACCGCCTCTTGTGCCAGTTTCTTCCTAGGCACTGTTTAAGGGTGACCCCAAAAGCCCTGATGTGCTCTTCTGAGCTTTCTTTTACTCTAATTGGTTCAGTCTTGGGCTTTTTTTTTTTTTTTTTTTTTTTAGTGGCTTCTGCTTATGTCATTGCCTGTTATGGCTGCTGAGCACTGCTTCTAATATGGGCTCCAGGAGGCCTTTTCTAGGGGGAGCTCACATTGCATATGTAGTGTGCACTACCTGCAGGTTCATTTTTCGGAGGCTGAGGCTACCAGCTGCTGCTGACTCCCGCTTCTCCCAGATTTGCCTTTACCTCAATCTGAGGTTCTGGCCTCCAGCTTTTCTTCTCTGTGGTCTGTGGATGCTGGTAGCTCCAGGCTGTGCCCAGTTGGCCTCTGTTTTTTCCACTTCCGATATGTCTTCAGGATTTCTGACCTTTCTGTGGCCTCCTATCAGGTGTTGGGGGGCTGCTGCTTCTCCTAGCTCAGTCAGATGTTCTGGCGGCCACGTGTGCAGGCTTTCCTCTGTCTGCAGATGCCTGCGGCCCCCAGCCATATATGCAGCCTGCCTGGGGTGGCTTCTTAGGTGCTGGGTTTCTTTTTCTTTTCTCCGGTTTCGATGTTCCTTCAGGATTTCTGACCTGCCCCTGGCCTCTTTTCGATTGTTGGGGTGCTTCTCCCTGTCCTAGCTACATTGAACACGCATTTTATGACTCAACTTTTTAAGTGGGTCTATGAGGAGATATTGTGTAGATCTGTTACTTGGCCGCCATCATGACTTCACAGGTATAATTTATTAACCCCAAAAAATCAACCCTTATGTTAGTTTGCATAGAAATGAAAATTTTTTGCTGTCTAAATATTTCTTCCCTGACTTTACCTGCATTTCATTTAGAATTTTATGTCTTCAGTAATACAACACTGCATACTCATACCATTTGATTATTGATGGAAGCCTGTGGTCATTTGTTATACTAGGGTATAGTTCCTAGGAGTTTTTCAGAGGTGATCAGAGATCCTGTGTCTTTCACACTTTCCTTAGAAGTTGAAAGGCATTGTTGGCCTAACATAGCATTTGGATATCAGGAGGCTATTTCTGTTTTGGATCAGAATTAAGAATAGTTTTAAGCATCTGTATTTCCTCATATTTGCTATTTTATTTTTCCTACAGAACTTTAAGAAAAAGTTCAAAATGGATCAGCATTACGTGGAATGAGATAAAAATTGAAAGTGAACCGTGTTTTCTCTTTCCAGGTTCTGTTCTGGATATTATTAAACATATTGTAGCAAAGGGAGAACACAAAAGTGGAGTCCTAGATGAACCCACCATTGCTACGATACTCCGAGAAGTATTAGAAGGGTTGGAGTACCTGCATAAAAACGGGCAGATCCACAGGTAGGTGAAAGGGAGCACTTTTGGCTGTGTGGTGGAGTGCTGTCTCATCTAGGCCAAACCCATTCTTTTATGGAATTAGTCATTGTCTATTGAGTGCTATCATGTTTTTTGTATCTTTAGTTTCAGAACATGGAGGTTAAAATTTAATTATATGTCTAGTAAGTATTAACAAAGTGACAAATACTTTAGTTAAAATGAAAATACAAAAATTGGAAAAAGGAGTAGTAATTTATCAGAGCAGGATCACTTTGATAAAACAGAATTTTTTAACATGCCTAACTTTTCCCAAATTATTAAAAGTTCTTTGTAAAATAATTTTTCAAAGAAATTAAAAATTTTCTTTTTCTTTTCTCTCCCCCGACCCCTTTTATCCTTTTTAATTAAATAACATAGCCTGGGCTTGGTGCTTCTTGCTGAACGGAAGCGAGAGACAGACACTGGGTACAACTGTCCCGCATTTATCATGTGAGCTGCCAGGTGGTGTTGGCGGAAGTCTGATTCAGTCCCAGTTGATGTGGCTTGTGGGAATGGAAGGCAGTTCTGTTGGGCCACTTTTTCTTGCTGAGTGGTGATGTGGCATACACTGAGCATGTGTGTCCTTTGCTTTTGAGTAGAGGATCAGGAGATACCAGGCTTGAGCTGCCCTCCTAAATGGAGGGCTGAGAGATATCAGTTGTGCCCACTAGTGTGGCTGGCATGGTTGGCTTGTTTCTACCTGCTGCACTTGGTATGGAGCAGAGGATGAAATTCTCTTACCTTGTTACTGGAGAGCTCAAAACCAGGGTCTGTGTTCTGCCAGTGTTGAAGAATGAATACTCTCAATACAGAAAGCAGTAGGGAAGTAGAAAGTAATTTTAAGAACAAGGGAAAAAGTGAGGTAGAAAGTAGGAACTCCCCTGCCAGCAGGAGGAGGGGGTGAGGATGCCACTTGATTGGCAATTATAATCATTTTTTATAAACTTCTTCCTATGGATCATGTGTATTCATTTTCCTATACAGATTTGTCCTTTACTGATTGGTGCATGTTATCATAAAACTAGTTCATTGGCTTAAGATCAAATTTGAGGGCTCAAGATAAGACGATAGACCCTTGGTCACAAGAGTCTATAGTCCCATGACCTACTTAAGTTAGCTTTGCTCTTGTCCATTCCAAGGTGTGGTTTTTCTTAAGCTACCATAGCTTTTTATCTGGGGCTGAGTTCCTTGTTTTGGGACAGCTCTACCCACCAGCGTAGCTACTTTGAACCTGGCTAATGAAATCTGGCTCAACCTGGTCTCCATTGGCAACTAGGGTCTGGTTCTGTGCAGTGGGTCCTCCTCCCACTAGTGTGGAGTCCAGGGTGGGGCCTCCTGCTAGGGTGCTTCTAGGCTGTGCCCTTTACTGCTCCTTTCACTAGAGAAAGCACACTGGAGACTTATTCTCCTGTGTTTACTCATAGTCTGGGTTTCAGAACCCTATAGTGCCCAGATTTCTCTGGAAACATAGTGATATATTCTTCAAATTCTGAGGCCTGTCACCACTCTGGTTCCCTCTTTTCTACCTTTTAGAGTTCTCTTGTGATTATTAAAATGTTCTTTGGAGTTTTAGTTGTATTTAAAGGGAAGGAACAGAAAAAGATAAGCCTGTACCATTTTGCTTGGGGTTGGAGCTAGTTTCTGGAGCTTACCCCTTAACCTGTGGGACAGTGCCACGATTTTTATTTTAGCCTCTTCCTGAGTTCAGATGCTGAGTATAATGTGACAGGTAGTTGTATGATTATGATATGTGAAACCACTCTCTGAATGTTCTGTGTTGTTTTCAATATTACATAAACATTTTTGTCTGATTTTTGAATTTTTAAAGTCTGGATTTCTATAAAAAGTCAAAAGTTCAAAGGTGTTGTGTTTACTTTTTCCTGGAGACATGTGAACAGAAGTGTATTTACCCAAGACAGGGCAACAGATGGCAAACTGCATTGTAGTTTGGTGAACCAGTGAGTGTCCTGGGGTTACTTCCAGGAGCGTGGGTGACTCACAAGCCGCTGCATCACTGGAAAGCCCACCTGAGCAGAGCACAGTGAGGACTCCTGGAAGCTGCACCCTGGGAGCTCACTGCATGTCTGGCAGGCAGCTGGGCTAGTGGGAGAGTCTCTGCCCCAGCAATTGTTTACTGCCTTTTTATTCTTGGGGAGGGGCCCTGTGGCTCACTTGTGAGTTGTTAACTTTCTGAGTCTCATGAGCCTTCCTCCTCCCTCCTGGAGAGAGGACTTCAATTTGGAAGAACATGATATACAACAAAAAGGAAAGCGTACCTTATCTGAAGAGATATTGCCAAATAGCTTTTCAGAAATGTACAGATTTGTGCCCCTGTTAGGCTTTTTGTTTTTCAGTGTTGCAGTTATGAACCCAGATGTCTTCGCATGGAGCAAAATTTACCCAGCCCCTTTTTAATATTTACTTGAGACAGGGGCTCATTAAATTCCTGAGTTTCCAAGGATGAGCCTTGAATTACAATCCGCCTGCCTTAGCCTGCCAGTGTGCTAGGATTATAGGCAGGCACTGCTAGATCTTGTTTAGGGTGCTGTTGGTAACGCAAATGGTAGATTTATTGCGTCTTTGCTAGCCTTGCCTATTAAAATTTTTAGTTTGCTAATTTTGTACATTAATTTTGGATTATGCACATGAACTCATCCCCATGGATATGAATATGAAGTTGAGTTGGGATTTATTATGTAGAGTAACTTCTTGTTAAACGTTTGCATGTGACTTTTACTTGGTTTTCGATTGGGATTTTAATACCTGTTATAGTTGTACCTGTTGTACCTGCTATAGTAATACCTGTTATAGTTGTAGCATTTTTTACTTCTTGGGGGGTGCTTTTTATGTATTGAAAATAACTTTTCCTCAGTTTTTGCTCAATTTTATGTGTTTCTTGGGACTTGGGGACTTGTAGAACAAAGGGACAAGACAGAATCAGGTTGCCACAGTGTGATTTTTAGACTTTGAAAAACAAAATGGGGCTTATGGAAAATCAAGACATGCCAGTGGATTTGAGATCCACTTATTTACATGTATTTATCAAAGAGTATTCATATTAGAGTAATTGGATAGTTACTTAGGAAGTAATGGTTAGAGCATGGGATGTCTGAATTAGTAATTTTCTAGTTCAGTTAGTTTTGGTGGTAATATAGTAAACTAAGGAAGTAGATGATAAAGGTAGAATGGAGAAGGGGGGTCTTTATGTTTTTCCATAACTTTTATTTTGTTAATTTACTTTTTAATTCTTTAGTTTTCTTATATTAGAGAAACCATGTGATAGTGAGGCTTTTGTGCCAGATTCATTTTACTAAGCATGGTGGTCTTAAGGTGCATCCATTTTCTATAACGACTCAAATATATCTTTCCTTATGGTAGAGTAGTATTACAGTTTGGAAGTATGCCACATTCTTTTCGTACATTCATCTTTTGATGGTCATATTGGCTGCTTTCAAAATTTAGCTATTATGAGTTGTGCTGATGTAACCATGCGTATACCTGTATCCCTCTTTAGAAGGAAGTGTTCACAGTTTGTACCTGCAATGTCTCTGGAAAGCCTCATGTGCTTGTATGTTGCGGATTTTATGTGTTATTATGAGGTAGGGCCTGGAAGACAGGGTGGATTACAGGTGTGCGACCGACTCTTGGGCATGTGATTCGTTACTAGGCATGTTGTCTGGAAGGATATATAACCTTGTCCCAGCTTCTTCAGAATTCCAGATCCTCTGTAATTATGCTGTGAACAGCGGTTCTCTGCCAGACATGGTGTCTCAGTTGCTTTTTGTTGCCGTGACTCAATACCGGACATCCGCAAGTGTAGAGAAGGAAAGGTTTATTTTAGCTCACAGGTTCAGAAGGTCACAATCCATTCAGGGGCGGCTGGCAGCAATGGATGTACATGACAGAGGCAGAGACGGAGAAAGCTTCTCACAACATCACAAATAGGCAGGCAAGTTTAGACTAGTGGAGACTAGTAGTCCAGGAAAGGCGGGAAGCAGCTTATCAGGATCCTGATGTAGAAGGTGTGGCCTTACACGCCATTAGTCCTAATTTACAGGCCTTTAATCCTAACTTACATGCCTGTACTTTCCCCCTCCAGACTAGACCCCAGTCTCTCAACAGCACATGGTTCCATATACAGTCCATAACATTTTAAGTACATGAGGCCTTTGGGGGACATTCCAGAGCCAAACCACAATACTTGGATTGAGAACTTCTAAACTGTGAGCTAAAATAACCTCTCCTCCGTTAAGCTGAGCATGTCAGATGTTCTGTCTCAGCAACAAAAAAGTAACCAGGATAGGAAGATACCCAGAAGAGAGATAGCTGAGTCAAATGGATATCTGTTTTCAGTTTTTTGAAGAACGTCTTGCTTTCCATACCAGTTTGAAGTCCCATGAACAGTGTAGAGGGTTCCTTTTCTTCACAACCTTGCCAGCGTTTTTTTTTTTTTTCTTCTGAGTTTTGATGAGAGTGGAGTAAGATGGAATGTCAGTGTTGTTTTGATAGGCATTTCTCTGATGTCTAAAGATATTGAACATTTTTTCATCTATTTATTGGCCATCTGGACTTCTGAGAACTATTTCTTCATCTCAGTTGCCCAGCTTTTGATTGTGTCTTTTACTTGGGGGAGGGGGACTAATATTTTTTCAATTCTTTGTGTATTCTAGTAATAGTCCTCTGTCCAAGGAGTAGGTGGAAAAATATTCTTTTCATTCCACTGGTTTTCTCTTTACTCTGTTGTTCCTATATAGTGCAGAAGCTTTTTAATCTGATATGATCCCACTTGTTGATTTTTAGTGTTATCTCATATGTAATAGGTGTCCTGCTGAAGAAGTCCTTAACTATGCCCGTGTCTTAAAAGATTTCGCCTATATTATCTTCCAGCAGTTTCAGTTTCCTTTTTGATATCTATGCCAGTGATTCATTTTGATTTTATTTTGGTACACAATGAAAGATGTATCTAGATTCATTCTCCTGCATTAGATAACCAAATTTCTTGCCACCATTTATTAAAAGTGGCAGTTGTTTCTCCAGCATATGTTCTTGGCCCTTCGTTGAGGATGATATGGCTGAGGGTTCTTTGGGTTTGTCTCTGCATTCTCAGTTTTGTTCCACAGGTCTCCATCACTGTTTTTCTGCTAAAACCATATAAGGTTTTTTTTTTTTTTTATCACAGTTGCTTTGTAACATAACTTGATGTCTGGGATTGTGATATCTCCTGTTTTTGCTTTGTTACTTAAGATTGCTATTCTGAGTCTCTTCTGGCTTTATTCGAATTTTAGGATCATTTTTCTAGAGCTGTGAGAAATATTGTTGGAATTTTAATTGAAATTATTTTGATAGTGTGGCCATTTTGACAATGTTGATTCTGTCTGTCCAGGAATAAGGAAAGTTTTCAGTATGTTTTTTAAGAGTAGTTTTCTTTATGGAGGTCCTTTGCTTCCTAGGTATTTAATTTTTTAAGGACACTTTGAGTGAGGTTGTTTTTGTTTTCTTTTTCTGTATTTTCATTGTTGGTGTACAGAAATACTAATGATTTTTGTGTATCAGTTTTGTAAATTGAAACTTGGCTGAGTTTGTTTTAGTTCTTAAGTGTCTTCTGGTAGTGTTTTTGGTTTATAAAGGATCATGTTGTCTGCAAATAAGGATTGTTTGATTTCTTCCTTCTCTGTACATATTTCTCTTTATTTCATACTCTGGCTGGACTGCTCTGGCTAAGGTTCTAGTGCTATGTTGAGCAGGAGTAATGGGACGTCTTTGTATTGTTCCTGATATTAAGGAAAATGCTTTTAATGTTTCCTCCTTTCGGCTGATTATGGCAGTCGGTTTGTCATAAATAGCTTTTTATCTGCTTGAGATAAGGTCTTTCTCCACTTATTTTTTTTAATCAGGGTTATATCATGAATGGATGTGGATTTTGTCAAAGGCTTTTTCTCCATCTGTTGAGGTAATCATGTACCTTTTGTTTTTATTTTATTTTTATTGTTTCTTTTTGTGCGTGTATGTGTGTGTGACCCTTGATAGAGCCCACCGTCTTTATACTGATCTACATCTCCTGTCCTTTTTTATTTTTGATTTTGAACTAAGGTCTCATCACTAAGTCACTAAGTGGACCAGGTTGGGCTCAAACTTGCAATCCTTGTATTGTTCTTGCTTTTATTTATGTGGTTTATTACATTACTTGATTTATATATGTTGAACCAGTGAAGGAGGTATTTAGAAGTAGTTTCAGCGAACTCAGAGACAAGATATTGCATGATTGTGTGTGTGAATGTTTTTTACAATGATGGCAAGATGATTTGGAAAGCAAGACCATAATGGATATTTGGAAAATTAAATGATAACAACAAATAGAAATATGGGAAAACTAGATGCATGAATTTGATAGGAATTGGGTTTTTTTAAGTGAATGTTTAATACATTTGTAGGACTAGAAGAATGAAACTAGGATTCAGATTTATGTTATAAAGTAGACATTTATGTAAAAGACAATTAACTTTCTCAAAGAATTTTCCTATTTTCCTATCATTTCTGTCTTCCTTAAAGTAAAAACTATGAATTACTGCTCTCACAGATAAGCTGCTCCATGGTGTTGGACAGTAATTATATTTTCATCTTTCGTGTCATCATCTACATTGTTTCACAGTTAAATTTTACTCCACTGAAATTAGAAGAGTCCAAAGAAATTGAGAACAGACTAGTCATACTCGTATGAATGAATGCTAGAATCTGAAGGATTTTTCAGCACTTAATAACAATATCTACTGGAACAATCTTTCTGCTCATATTGTATAAGCTGCAATAACAAGTCTAAGGAAAAATGAATTTGGGTCTAAGATTATTAAATACAACGAAATGTATTTTAAATTATAAATATCATGTATTTCCTGATTAATATCTGATAAATATCTGAATTATTTTGAATTATCTTCTCAGAGCAAGGTGTTAAAAAGTTACACAGATGGTGCTATTTTTACAATTCAGATTCTGCTTTTTTTTTTTTTTTTTTTTTACTCAGAGGCTTTGTTGTTTATTCTGATGGTGGTGATACACATTCATGTCTGTACCCTACAGTTTAGGTTGTCTTCATTTTTTATCATTGGATAAAGAAGTCATTCTCTACATATTTTTATCATTTATGGATGGGAGATTTTGTCAAAGGCCTTTTCTGCAATTATGGAGTTAATTATGTGGTTTTATGTGGTGTATTACAATATTTTATTTATGTATATTGAAATGTCATTGCGTCCCTGGGATGAACCCAACTTGGCTGTGGTATGTGATTTTTTTCTTTGTTTTATTGTTTTGGTGGTACTCAGAACCTTTGTATTGAGCCATATCCCTGGTTCTTTTTATTTTTCTGGGGGGGGGGTGGCGCTTTCTTACGCCATTATTTTTGTGCATTTCATAATAGGAACACCTGTTTGTTGTTAGTCTCTTGCGTTTGGCCTATTTCATTGAACATTATTGACTCAGGTAGGCCCCATTTTCGTTCAAAAGTTTCTTATCTGTCTTTCTTTATGGATGCATAGTATTCCCTTGTGTATAGGTACCACATTTTCTTTAACCATTCCTCTATGGATGGGCAGGTAGGTTGTTTCCAGGATTTGGCTATTATGAATTGTGCTGCTATAAACATGGATATGCATGTGTCTTTTTGGTATGTTGACTTTATTTCTTTGGAGAACATGCCCAGTAGCACAGCAGCTGGATCAAATGGAATTTCTGTTCTATGCTTTCTAAAGGAACCTTGAGACTGCTTTCCATAATTGTTGTACTAGATTGCATTTCCACCAGCAGTGGAGTAGAGTTCTTTTTTTCTCAGAACTCTCACCAACAAGTGCTTTTGTTTTGTTTTGAGTTCTTGGTATAGGCCATTCTCACTGGGATGAGGTAAAACCTCAACATTGGTTTCTCTGATGGCCAGTGATGAAGAACACTTTTTAAATAATGCCTTGCATTCTGATTGCCTGTATCTTGCTAAGGATTCTTACATCTGTATTGATTCAAGATATTGGCTTATACTTTTCCTTTTTTTGTTATGTCTTTATCTAGTTTTGAAATTAGGGTAATGCTAGTTACGGGGAAGGAGTTCGGTAGTATTATTCATCTTTTCAATTTTAGAACCATTGGTGTTAACTCATCCCTGAGGTTCTGGTAAAATTCTATGTTAATTTGTCAGGTCCTCAGCTTTTATTCATTGGTAGAGACTTTATGACTGCTTCCATTTCATCTCTGGTTATTGGTCTATCAGGGGTTTTATGTCATGATTCAAATTTGGTATTTCATGTGTCTAGATATTTATCCATTTCTTGTAAGTTCTTGAACTGATTGGATTATGTTTTTGAAAGTTTTTTATAATCCTCTGGGTTTTAGCAGTGTCACTTGTGATTTCACCTTTTACTTCCAGTCGCATTGTTACGGTTTTTTTTCTTTCCTTCTGGTGAATTTGCCAGGGGGTTTAGTAATCTTGTTTATCCTCTTGAAGAATTAAATCTGATTAATTGATCTTTTGTGTGTTCTTTTAGTTTTTATTTCATTAATTTCTGATCTGATCTTTATAATTTCTTTCCTCCTGCATTTGGATTTGGATTATTATTTCTCTAGGAACTTGAGCTGCATCATTAGGTTATTTGGGATTTTTAATATGTGTATTTATAGCTATAAGTTTCCCTCTTTTGTACTACTTTCATTGTTTTATATGCTGATATAATATACTTCTATTTTGTTTGGACTGTAGAAAAATTTTGATTTCTTTGGTTTCTTCTATGATCTATTGCTTATTCAGTGGTGTATTATATTATGTATGTATTATGTATTATGTATGTATTATGTATTATGTATTTATATAGTTTCTGTAGTTTTGCTGTTGATTTCTAGTTTCATTGCACTATGATATGAACGTACGTGAGGAATTATATCAATTATTTTGTATTTATTTAAGCATGTCTTATAGCCAAGGGATATGGTCTATTTTGGAAATAGAGCAAAAGGTGTATTCTGTCAATGTTGGATAGAACACTATAAATACCCATTAAGATCGTTTGTTTGATGGTGTGGTTTAGCTCTGATTGTCTTTGTTAATTTTTTTTTTTTTTGGGGGGGGGCCCTGGTTGACTTGTCTGTTTGTGTGAATGAAGTATTGAAGTTCCCAACTAAGGTTCTTTATTTGATCTTTCATGTCCATTAGTTTTTGTTTTCTGAAGTTGGGTGTGCCAACATTGGATGCATATATATTTATATTTTTGAGCTTTTCTTGTTGATTGTTTATTTTACCAGTATGTAGTATCCATCTTTGTCTCTTCTGATGTGTGTTGGCTTGCAGTCTGCTGTATATGAGAATATACAGCTACTTATGCATGTTTTCAGGCTCCAGTTTCATGGAGTATTAATATTCATCCTTCACCTTCAATCTGTTTTCTTAGTGTGTCTCTTGCAGACAACAAATGGTTGGGTTTTGTTTTTTGACCCACTCTGCCAGTCTGTGTCTCTTAATTGGTGAGTAAAGACTCCTTAGTATTGTTACTATTTTAAGATATTTGCTGAATCTCAGTGTTATTTGTTAGGCTTTTCTTTTTGTTATTCTACTCCTTTTGATGTTTCCTCTGAGTTCTTTGGTGCTGTCATTTTCCATTTCTGTCTTAAGAGTCCTTCAAGTTTTTTTCTGAAATGCTGGGCTAGTCATCATAAATTTCTTTAGTATTTCTTTATCATTAAAGGTTTTTGCTGCTTCTTCAATTTTTAGGGACAATTTTTCCAGATTCAACCAGCTTTTTCCTTTCAGAGCTTGAAAGATTTCTTTCTAGTCTCTTCTGGCCTTTAACGTTTGTGTTGAGAAATCGAGTTTTCTGATGGGCTTGCCTTGGTAAAATAGTATCTGTTTTTCTCTTACTGAGTTTAATATTTCCTCATTGAGTTGAGTTTCTGGGATTTTGATTATGATTTGATTGGCTACCTTCTTATCTGGTCAAGGTTATTGGTGCTTTGTGGGTTATTTATGCTTTGTGGAATTCTATTTTATTTTCCTAAATTTGGGGACTTTTCTGTCATGATATCAATGAACATATTCTTTACAGCTTTTGTGATATTCTTTACTTTTTATCGTACACTCATGATTGTGAGGCTGGTTCTCTTTGAGACTTTCAATCTACCTTGCTGTCTTGTTCTAAGTTTATCCCTGAGTCATCCTTTAATTTGTCAGTCTTGTCTTCAGGTTCTGATACTGTGTTCTCACAGCGTTTGAGGTGGTGTCCCATTCTTTCAAATGAACTTTCCGTGTCCTGAATCAGTTTGATTTCAGATTTTCTACTTGTATTGTCTTGTTTATCTTGGTCAGCTTTTTGTGTTGTGTTTATGTGATTTCTGTTAACACAGTAAACTTTTTTGACCAATTAAAATTATTATTTGTTTAGTAAGTTCTTTCAAGTTGCCAAATATATCTTGCATTTAAGCATATCTTGTTTAAATCGTTTGACTGCTTGGTCTGCTTGTTTTTTGACTTTGTTTCCTGTAAGTTCCATTACTTCACGGCCCATGGTATTAACTTTTAGGGAGATATGTGTTTATGCAGTTATCTTACTGCCTTGTTTATCATGATGCTGTTGTGAAGGATTACAGATCAGGTAGGGTTAAAAGAACTTTGTCTCTACTGTGCAGATTTCTTCATTTACATTGTGTCTTTCCTTAATTTAATTTATATTTTGATATTTATTCCTGTTTTCAGCCTACTCAGCTATTAAATTGGGGAGTCCTCTTATTGACTCATCTTGTTCTGCTTTCCTGATCTCCTATACTTTTCAATGAGTGGAAATATAATCTCAGTAATGTCCATTACCTAAAGACCAGCCAGCTGTTGATATACAGTGCCACCATGAATAAAATGAACTGAATCTACAGTGATGGTATAATCTGAGGCAAACCAGTTACTGACATCACAAGAACCAGTTAAATGCTACCCTTAACATTAATTTCACCCTTAACATTAGAAATTTAGCCTATTTTGTTAGTATAGCTATTGCAACATATTAAATACTGACTTACTGAAAAAAGAAGTCTTAGTTACTTTTTTTTTTTCATTGCTGTGATAAAATACCTGACTTGCATAAATTAGGGAAGGAAAGGTTTATTTTAGCTCACAGTTTCAGAAGGTCTCGGTCCATTCATGGACAACTGGCAATGGTGGAAACACATGGTGGAGGCAGAGGCAGAGGCAGAGGCAGCTCCTCATGGCATTGCAAAGAGGAAGCCAAGTCCCCAGAAAGGAAGGGAGGAAGTAGCATATACCTTTCTGGGTCCTGTCTCAGTGATCTGCCCCTTCCAGGTTTAAGCTTCTAATCTACCACATTTCTGTAATCTATAATCTACCACTCACCTATCTTTTACCACATTCCCATTATCCACTTTACACCCCCAATCTGTCCCCTAGACCAGGTGCCCATCTCCTAATACACAGTTCCATAGATAATCCATATACATGAGATTTGGGGGGACATTCTTGATCCAAACCACAATAACTACTGCCTACTGTTGATAACACTTTACCATCATTAATAATAGAAAATTGTAATAATCACCTAGGCTAAACTAAATAACTAAAAGTTCCTAATTCTTAATATCCTCCAGCCATAATGCTCCCAGGAGTAGAAAGAGGTCATCAATAATTTTAAAACGTAGTATCATTATAACCAGTGAAATGCTGCCACTATTCCACTCATATTAGAAATGTGATCTGTACTAAATTCCAGCAGTTATCTAGACAAGCAAAATATTAATTTACTGAAAAGATCTATTCAAGGCAATATTGTATTGTAGTAACTGGAAAGACGTTAGCATTAATGTCCTAGGCATAACTAAATAGCAACAAGTTAATAGTTTTTAATAGGTTAAACTAGATAGCTATGTATTATTATTGTTTAATAGGAATAATAAGAATGTTCAAGGGTAAAAGGGGAGTGGGACAAAGGGTTAGTTTTAGGAAGAAAGGAAGAGTTGAAGAGGTAGAAAAATTTGCAAGAAAATTCCAATTGTATACTAGCAGAAAGTAAATAGAATTTGGTGAGAGAAGACCAGTGAGTAAAGAATGAGAGAAAACTGAAAAGAGAGAAAAACACTGGTGTCTTTAAAGAGGCTATTTTAGAAAGACAGAAAGAATAACTCAAAACTAAAATAACAAATTAAAAAACCCTCTAAAACAACAACAGTAGTAAAAACAAAAAGGTAGAAATTCAAAGTACATACAAAGACCTATTGTAATGAGTCGGATGTTCACTGTGGTACGTTGTGGGATAAGAGGTCTGTTCCTTGTGATGTTGGTGTCCACTGCCTACTGTATATAGGGAGTGGGGAGTAGCGGTTGACTGCCCAGGGATGGTTTTCTATTCAGCTTCTTCTTTCTGTGTGTGTCTTGCTGAGCCGTGTCCCCACTGTTTACATGTCCACTTCTGCAAAGGAGTGGCTTGCCTAAGGAGCTTCACTCCAGTGGCCAGCCTGAGGAGTTTCTTTAACTGCAGATGAGGATGGGTGAAGGAGCTGAAAGCCCACTCATTTCTGTGCTGGGAGCAGGCAAGGAGGGAGACTAACAGTCCAAAGACTTCCCACCCCCTCAGCAAACCTTTCCTGTTTGTCTTGGCCTCTCTCCCTGTGGGTGGCCTTGCCCTGTTCCTGTAGGCAAACCACTGAGAAGGTCAGCAGCCTGTTCTCTCCAGCTGTCTTCGTGTCAGCTCCTTCCAAGGCACTGGTTAAGAGTGTCCCCATAGTCCCTGGTGTGTGACCTCTCTGTGGCTTCTTTTTCTCCAAGCCTCTCTAGGACTCTTCCCATAATGACTCCTGGCTGCGTCTCCATCTAGGCTGGTGCTGCTGAGAATTGCCTCTCCTGAGCTGCAGGAGAGCTGTTCAAGGGCAAAGCTCACGGTGTGCTTGCAGTTTGCACTGCATGTAGAGCTGCTTCTCCTGGAGGCCAGGCTGCCCAGCTGCTGTTTATTTCTGTAACTCTCAGCTCCCTGGACTTACCTCATACCTGCACCTGCCATTTAGTATGTTCCAGGCCACTGTGGTTCTTCCCAGGCTTCTTGGGGGCAGCTTCTTGGGTTAGCATGTTCTTAGCTTTTGCCACTTCCTTGAAGTTTCTTGCTTTGCTGGTGACCTTTTGATTCCTGGAGCTTTCTTTCTCTAAGCTAAGTTGAAGTAGCTTTCTTTTTTGTTTGTTTTTAACTATATCTCATGTTTTTGGATGGGCCTGTGAGGAGCTACTAAGCAAGAGATTCTAGTTAGCTGTCATCTTGTCCAAAAATGAGGACATTTTTAGCAATGACATTATGTCAAAGTAATGCTTTTTTTTTTTCATAGTGCTGGCAATTGAATGTAAGACCTTCACATTGAGCTGTATACCCACCCATTTTTTAAAAGTTTGTCATTTTTTAATTGAAAACATTCGTTGAAACAAACATTTGTTGAATGAGTGAATAATGAATGAATTACATAAATGTTATGACTCAAAATGAAACTGTGAAAAATTAAGCTAAGGACACAGTGGTAATTCACCACTAGTCACTAATAATTATGAAAGTATTTGAATATAAGAGTAGTAAAGTCCAAATTCATGTGATAAACTCATTCTTATAGTTGACACAGAGAGCATAAAGAATGAGAGTTACCAGGGACATGAAGTGTGGTCATGTTCTCTTCCAGTCAGCAGGAGTAAGCTGATTCAGCCTTTCTGGAAAATATTTCGGCACTCTATTTTTTGTGCATGCCTAGTAATTCTACCATAAGGAAAATTTTCTTCAAAAAAGTAGAAGGAAAAAAATTAGTTAAGATGCAGCTTGGAGGGATGGCTCAGAGGTTAAAGTGTTTGGCAAGTGCTAAGTCAAGCATTAAGTACTGGAGTTCGATTCCCCAGCACCACATAAACTGGGCATGGTGCTGCACTCCTGTAATCCTAGCACTTGGGAGGTTGAGGCAGGAGGAGTGAGTCCAGGGCCAGCCTGGCCTCCATACTGAGTTCAGGACCAGCCTGGACTACAGAGCGAGATGCTATCTAAATACACAAACAAAAACCAAGTTAAGATAGCTTTATTCATTATTTGAAAAAATTATGTTAGGAAGGATATTTATAGCGGCATTATTTAGAGAAGTAGAAAAATGTAAATAAGCCTACCCATGTATGGTTACTTAAGTCCTTTCAGTGGAATACTGCTCACCAGTTAAGAATATATCCTAGTGACCGCCCTCCCCAGCTCATTTTCTGTTTTCCATTTTGAGACAGGTTTTTAACAAAGTTGCTTCATTGCCCAGCCTGGGCTTGATTCTGTAGTCCTGTGTCTTAGCCTCTCAGAATGCAGGGATTGTAGGCCTGTGTCACTTGGCCTGGCCCATTTTTTTATTTTTTGAGGCAAGGTCTCACTAAATAGCCCAAGTTGGTCTAGGTTTGCGGTCCTCCTACCTCAGTCTTCCAACTCCTAGAATCACAGGCCTATACCACCACACCTGAGTAAAGTGATGCTTTGTAAAAAAAAAATGACTGTTTCCTGGGTAACTTTAAAAAGGGGTAATGGACTGACACATTTAACAGAAGTTGATGGTGCATCATTCAAAGTAATGTGGTCTGGATTCCTTTGAGTCTAGACCTGGTATGAACCAATTTTATTTCTTCTCTAATACTCTTTCTGTGTACCTATTCTTTATCTACTTAATATTCTTCTTCTTGAAGATCTAACATATCTTGCAAGGCAGGTCTGCTGACGACAATTTTTTAAACTTTTTTGTTTGCTCGAGAAAGTATTTGCCCTTTCCTTTTGAAGAATCATTTTGCTGTATGTAGATTCTAGGTTGGGTTTTTTTTCTCTCAACACGTTAAATGTTTCACTGCACTCTCTCATTTACATGGTTTCTTGAGAAGCTTGATGTAATTCTTACCTGCTTTTCCATAGCTAAGATGTTTTCTTTGGCTTCTTTCAAGATTTTTGTCTCCCCATATTTTTTGTGAGTTTCCCTAGAGTACAAGTGGTGAGCCCTTTTCTTTGGGATATTTATGACATCATTCATGGTCCATAATAAAAATATCAACTTAAAAATTGGCATCCTGGCCAGGCTTGTTGGTGCAGGCCTATAATCCTAGCACTCTGGAGGCGGAGGCAGGAAGATCACAAGTTTATTTTATTTATTTTTTCTTTGTTTTAAATTTATTTTTTCTTTTTTAAAATTTATTTTTTTTCTTGAGACAGGGTCTCGCTCTGTAGTCCAGGCTGGTCCTGAACTCAGTATGGAGCTCAGACTGGCCTTGGACTCAGCAAGCCTCCTGCCTCAGCTTCCTCAGTGCTGAGGTTACAGGTGTGCACCACCATGTCCAGCTTATATGGTGCTGGGAAATTGAACTCAGGTGCTTAGTGCTTGGCTTAGCACTTGACTTACAAGCACTTTAACTGCTGAGCCATTCCTCCAGCCCAGATCACAAGTTTAAGTGCAGCCTAGGCAACTTAGCGTGACTGTCTCCTAATAAAAATAAGAATGGGCCAAGGCTCTGGATTCAGCGTGCCCCAGTAGCTAACCCCTCTAGCCCCAGTAAATAAGTAAAAGTTAGCATGCTGTATTTTGTAAGACATTTAGTTAACTCGCCTCTAATGTGATAGTTGCCTTGGCTGGACCATATGGCTTAAGAACCAGATATTCCCCACCCCTACCCTAGAAAGTTCTTAAATGAGGCCTGAGGCAGGAAGGTCTTTAGTTATAAAATCCCTTAAAATTACATGCGTTTATTTGAACAGATTCACAGTGTTCATTCTGTCTGGCAGTTGAAGAAAACCCGTCTCTACCACTGCTGGTCTTACACCTTGTTGGACTTACTGCATATTAGAGACAGAATTCCTCACTTGGGCATCCTACCTAGTTCTTCCTATCACCTACAAATGAGCATCCTTTGCGAGAGGCCCTTGGATTATTAGGCTTTCTGGTAAGCCATGACACATATTTTAACCTTACAACCCTAATCAGACCTTTGAGCTACAGTTGTCTTTTTTGTGAGACAGGGTCTCACTCTATAGTCCAGGCTGGTCCTAAGTTTACCATCTAGCCCAGGCTGGCGTAGAATGCCCAGCAATTCTCCTATGTCAGCTTCCTGAGTGTTGGGATTACAGGCATGGGCCATTACACCTAGTTTATCTTTAAAAAATCTGGTGCTGGGAAATCAACCCAGAGCCTTGCATTTGCTAGGGAAGCTCTTTAACCTGAACTACTGCTGAACTAGGTCCCTAGTTCTCTGTTTTTGAAGATGTGTGAATTACCTTTTTCTGTTAAACATCTAATGACCCTTTTCCTTCTTAAAAATAAATTTGTGTTTAAGAAAATTAGATGTCCTTAGTGGGTGGATCAAAAGGAGAGCAGGGAAGGTCTTGTGATCTTGACCAGATGTGTATGTTCACAAAATGCTCAAGACAAATGTAAACCTTAAATTTTGCACTTATACATATCAATAAAATGGAAAAAAAAAAAAGGAATAGAAAGAACTGACACTGCCCAGAAAGGCAAGTTCTAAGAGCAAAGATCAATAGCTGACCCCTGAAGACAGGTCCTGGGAGGCAGTGTGCAGGTTTCGTAGGGCATCATCACTACTGGGTTGGGCTCTTCCATGATCTGACTTCTGCGACACCTATCGGTTGTAAGTACCCCTCACTCATGCTCTCATATGGAGCCCCTCATTTATGCCTTTTCACCTATACCCTTGTATGTAACCCAGTAGGCTCATTGGTTTGCCAAATTGGCCATCAGTGTCATTGTTGCTTTAGTACTTTTAATAGATCTGTTGTACCCTATCTGGGGTAATGGACATTGGTGTTCACATCTCCCCAAGGAAGTTTATACAACCCTTCTGTTCTGATGTCATTGGTTAGAACTTAATCGTATGGCTAAAATCACATAGAAAGCTATGAAATTTAGTTTGTTTGTATGCCCAGGGTGAAGAAGTACGGTTCACAATTAGCTAGTCAGTATTTGCTGCAAAGTTCTAAAAGGAAAAAAGCAAAGCTAGCTAAAAAAATAATAGAATGTCAGTGTTCTGGTTTGGATTTTGAGTGTCCTCCCAAAGGTTCATGTATTTTAATATAGTGAGATAACTGGCGAAGCGGAAGGTAAGGCCTGGCTGGGAGAGGCAGCTGCTTGAGGTTTGACCTGGAGGGTTTGTATCAACTTGTTGGGATTGCCAGGCACACAGGGCAGAACATTCAGGTGTGTATTGTTCACTCTTGAGCCAAAAAGTGTTGCAGGAGTATAACTGGCAACTTGAACTAAGTAAAGGAAGGAGGAAGAAACATTTTTACAGCTTCTTCCAGGGAACACTGGCCTTCCCTGAGTTTCCAGACATCTACTTGTTCCTTCATCAGGTTCCTGCCTCCTTTCCTCTGCCTGTAGCCCCTGAGCAGCTTTCCTGCCTCTGCCATGTGCTTCCACCCTTGCCTGCTGCCTATGAACAGACTGTATGAGATTTTCTGAAAATGTGGGTTAAATAAATTTTACTTCCCATAAAAAAAGAAAAGAAAATTAGATGTCTTGCTTGGGGTCAAGTGTGTCCTTGGTTGTAGCTTGATATCCCAAGGGTCCTGGCTTTAGGAAGGGTTGCACTTGTTGCTTCCAGCCTTGGCCCTGCCCATTACTGTGTTTTCTGTTTAGATGGAGATTTGAAAATGTCCCTAGCCATTTGGGCAGTATTTCTCTTCTGCCTCTGAAATATCTCTTTCATTTCTGAATCTTGAGAATTTCCATTTATTTTTAAACTTATTATTCATCTGTGTGATTATATTTTTCACCCTAGTTTATCCGGTCTCTCTTGGTGTTTGTAGCAAGGAAGGACGTATTTTGGAGCAAGGGTCCTGGTGGTAGTGTTGAGGCTTTGCTTTCTATGCACTTTGCCTTGTTGCTTACCGTGGAAATTCTCTCTCACACTTTCATAGGCTCTCACCTTTTAATGCATATTGAAATCACCTGAACATTGCTTACTGGATCTATTCTAGTTCACTGAATTGACTTGGAATAAAACCTTGGTCCTGGGCCTTTTACAGGCTCTCAGGTGATTCTCACATGCCCCATGGGTGAGAACTGGTACTTAATCTTCAGCAGTGACCAGCTTTGATATACACTGGTACTTAAATAGCCTTAGAAGATAGATGTATTGGGAAAAAAGAGTACATTTTTCATAGGTTTTGCTACTTCTGTGTCATAGGGTCCAGTTGTTCCTATAGGTAGATTTTTGTTAGCCTGGTAGATCAAGTCAGATACTTTTCCTCTTTCTCCTGTATTTTCTCCTGACTCTCTAGGCTTTAGAGGTTTTGATTAGGATGAGCATATCTCTAAATTAGACTTCCCTCTCTAACTTTTCCCTTGATAACTTGTCTTAAAAAATAGACAAGGTTGGAGATGTAGCTCACCTCTTCCTAGGTTCCCTATTGAAAACAACAGCAGCAACAGCAACTCAAACAGCACACATCAATGGTGTATGCTAAAAAAATTTTTTTCCGAATATTTTTCTTAAAGAGGTCAGCTTTAACAGAAATAATGGCTATTTTAAGATGCCTAAGTTGTAGTGTATTTCCAGCTTTGGTTTTAATTCATTGCTTCTGACCTTTTTTCAGGTTTTCCATAAACCATGCCTGTTGCTGAGTAATAAAAATGTTATGAGCAGAAGCTTATGTTCTGAACCAATAAGAAAGCCAAACATGTCTGTGATATTTCTCTTAAGTTTAGGAGGAATCTGTCACTTTGAGGCAACAGCGTCATGTGAGTAATGGCAGTAAGCAGTAAACAACAGAACTCATTATTCTTTGCTATAAAAGAGTAGAAGGAAGATTTAGCTGTTTGGCTTGCTGACTTGAGATTCTTTATGACAGACTGAAAAAAATGTTCTTTAACTGATTGATTTCCAGATATATAGGTACAGATATTTTCTTCAGAAAGTCATTTGCCCTGTTGTGTGTGAAGACAGACTGGTGCTTTTGATTGTGCAGTAGGTCATGATAATCCTGGAGAATGTTCTGTTGATTACACTCTTGGTTTTGAAGGTGAAACATGATTGATTATTTGGGAAATTAATCAGAAAAAAATCATTGCTGAAAGTGCAGGTGCTCCTGGAAAGTATATTGCTGTCTCCTCACCATGAACGACAAAAATTCAGTACAACATTGTTTGAACAGCTAATAGTTACCTCTGGCTTAAAAATTCAAACAAGCTGGTGTGGTAGTGTAGGCCTGCAGTATTGATTAAGGAAGCTGACAGGATGAAAGCTTGAGCCAGCCTGGGCTGTTCAGCAAGAACTTGTCTTAAAATATAAACTGGGCAGATATATAGATCATTGTTCCCTGGGTTTCCTCTTGAAAACAACAGCAGCAACAACAAATCAAACAGTGCAAAATAGTGTGTGGTAAATAAAAAGTCTTTTCTGTTTCATTTGTGCTAAGTTATGTTGATAACATGTACCTTTAATGTGACATGATGAGAAGTACCCTTCAGTCTGGCTTTCCTTACAAAGATCTGTTAGCAGTCCTACTGAGAAAAGCACGGGGTAAATCCCCCTGGAGGAGCTTTCTGCTCAGTGCTTGACTGTCCCCCCTCAATACGCCATATTCATCAAAAACAAGGACAATCTGAGACATGTCACAGCTGTGAAATCTAAATGTATTGTGTTGTCCTGGATGGGATTCTGGGACAGAAAGGACATTAGTATTAACACTAAGAAAATCTGAGTAAACCATGGACTTCAGTTAATAATGTTGTATTCTACTTTACTAATTGTAGCAAAAGAACTGTACTAACGTTGAGATGGTAATAATAGGGCAGAGCCAGCCATGATGGCACACCCTTGTAATTTCAACACTCAGGATGCTGAGGCAGGAGGATTGCCGTGAGTTCAAGGTTAGCCAGGGCTGCATGGTGATTTCAGGACCAGCCTGAACTACAAAGTGAGGCCCAGTTTCAAAAAAAAGAGGAAGAGATTGACCATAAGGTACATAGGAACTTCTGTGTACTTTCTTCTCAATTTTCATGGAAATCTGAGATTACTTTAAAAGATAAAGAATTAAAAAGGTCATCTGGGGCTGGAGGAATGGTACAAAGGGTAGAGCCCCAGTATCACATAAGTGGGCATGGAGACTCAATCCCAGCACTTGAAGGGCTGAGGCAGAAGGATTGCTATGAGTTCGAGGCCAGCCTAGATTCAGAGTGAAAGACTGTCTCAAAAAAAAAAAAAAAAAAAAAAGGGGATAAAGAAGGAAAAGCCAAGTAAAGCTTTTTTCTTTAGCCCTAATCTTCTGTCCAGAGGGAGTCACTTTTTGCCATTTTTTTAGGATTCTTTTGAATGAAATTTTATGCCAGGGTGGGAATAATGTAAATGTATTCTTCTCTGTCCTGCCTTTTCCCCAAAGAATACATAAATAACATGAAATACTCTGGAAATTGTTCCATGTAAATACATGTATTCATTAGTATATGTAATATTTCATGCTGTAGATGTACCACAGCTTACCTAGCTGCTATTGATGACTAGTTAGGTTGCTCATATTCTTTGACTATAGTATATTAGATTACAACTCTAATATCTCTGAAAATATCCTTTTTATTTGTATATGTTTATGATACATATTCATTTACATATTTAATTACGTACAGCTTGGAGAGTTGGTATATATCTGTGATGTGTTTTGATTTGTTTTTCAGTTTCCCGTTTCCTTCCGCCAGTCCATTTCTTCCTACCCCAATCCTCAAGTCTCCTGTTCATCTCAGGAGTCTACTTCCCTATTTCCTATTTTTATTCTATTTTAGTGGTACTGAGGGTTGAACCCAGGGTCTTCACACTGAGCTACATCCCCAGCCCATTTTATTTATTTATTTATTTATTTTCTTTTTCGTCATTTTCTTTTTTATTTCCATATCACGTCTTGATAATTTTTGCTTCCCTTTCCCCTCCAGTCCTCTCACAGCCCACATCCCCTTTCCCTTTCTGCAATGTCTGTCTTCTTACTTTCTTCCATTTCATTTACTTTTTTTATGGTTTGGATTTCTCATATTAGAGAAACCATATGGTATTTAACTGGTACCTGATTCATTTCACAAACCATGGTGGTTTCAAGGTGTATCCATGTTCCTACAAATGATTCAAATTATCTTTCTTTATGGCAGAGTAGTACTCCATTGTGTAGATATACCACATCTTGTTTATACCTTCATCTGTTGATGGACATAGAGGCTTTTTCTAAGATTTAGCTATTATAAATTATACTGCTATAAACATGGATATGCATGTATCATTCTTGTATGATGACTTTAACTCTTTTGGGAAGATCTTCAGAAGAGATATACCTACTTGTTTTAGTTCTGACTTTGAGTCAGGGTTAGGGGTTCTCACTGATGCTAAGTTGCCCACTCTGGGCCTGAAGTTTCAGTTCTCATGCAACTCTCTACTAGAGTTCCAGGATTATAGACCTACGCCACTGGCCTGTCCCTCTTTTAGTATCTTATATGACCATGTGATACTTAACCATTTGCTTCTGGTTTCCTTTGCTAAGTATATGATTTCAAGGTGTAATCTTTTCTGAAAATTCTTCAAATTTTTCTTTTTATGGCAGTGTAGTACCCTATTGTATATGCATTCAACTTTTTTTTATCCATTCAGCCCTTTGTGGACATGGCTGAGCTGTTGTGAGTTGTAATGCTGTAAACATGGGTGTGCATTGTCACTATAGTATGATATCTTCAGCTCTTTCGGAAAGATGCACGAAAGAGGTATAGGTGGGTCAAGTGGCATTTCTCTTTTCAATTTTCTAAGGAATCTCCATACTGATTTCCATAGTGGTTGTACTGGTGTCTAAGTTCCATCAGTAGTATAAAAGTGGTCCTTTTGTCACATCCTCAACAACATTTGCTATTATTTGATACAACTCCAACACCTTAAAGTAAGATACGGAGAGTGGGTGTTGGCAGCAAGAGGAGGAGAGTTAATTTTTTTCACTATTTAATTGACATTTTTAATTTACTTGTTATTATGTGTCGTGCTATGACAGACACTCACAAGTTAAGGGAAGAAGGATTTATTTTAGCTCATAGTTTCAGAAGATCACAATCCAAAAGTAGAAAGCACATGTCAGAGGAAGAGGCAGAGGCAGTCCCTCATTGCATTGTGAATAGGAAACCAGGGAAGCCAAGCCAAGCCAAGTCACTGACAGAGGAAAGGAAGAAAGCAGCATGTGTCCTCCCAGGTCCCATCCCAGTAGTCCTCCCCTTCTGGGTCCAGCCTCAGTGTTCTGCCCCTTCTTGATTGAAGCCCCTCCCCATGCCTGCAATCCACCCCTCCAGACCAGACCAATATCTGTAACAGCCAAATACTTGAGACTTGTGGGGGATATTCCAGATCCCAGCCACAATGTTGTGTATTACACCACTTATTTCCTTGAAGAGGATTTGGGCCTGGTGACCTCCTATATGGATACTTGAATCTACATTATAAATACTTGTTGAATGCCTAAGTAAGTTGAGGGAGAGGATGCTGTAGCATATTAAGAAACAGGCCCAGATCTTGCTCATGGTGTATCAGAGAGAGACCTGGAAGTGTGATGATGCGGGGCACTGTGCTGACACAACCACGCAGCTTACTGCAGAAACAGAAGAAAATGGCGAAACTATATTTTTTCTCCACTGTGTTTTAGGTGAGTTCAGAAAAGGGAGTTGAACCTAATTCTTTACTTAATATTGGCTAGTCTTTGTTATTAGGAGGAGGACATATCCTCAGTTCTTTTCTGTTTTTTTTTTTTTGTTGTTGTTGTTGTTTGTTTCTTGTTTTGAGATGAAGTCTTGCTCTGTAGTCCAAGCTGGCTTTGAACTCAAAGCAGTCTTCCTGCTTCAGCCTCTGGAGTGCTGGGATTACAGGCGTGCACCACTAAGCCTGGGATGTATGGGTCTCGGGTACTGAATCGAGGGCCTTGTGCCTCATAGGCAAGGACTTTAACCATGATGCTACACCTCTAGCCCAATTCTTTTCTGTTTGTCATGTCTAGAGTCCCAGACTTTCAGCTCCTGGAGCAAAGCAGGCCAGTCTCTGTTTGCTTAAATCAGCCTGGTGTGAGGAGTGGGGCACGGGGTGTGTAAATTGCCTGGATTTATAAGCAGTACACAGCACTCAGTCATGTGGCTTCTCTGTGCTCGGTGTATGTATAGGAAAGGCATGCTGTGGTGGTAGTGCACGGATGTGTTTGGTTGTGATACTGTTGTTCCTGCTAGACAGTCATATCCGAAGAGGATAAAAAGGAGAAAGGGACAGGATAACTGGGAAAGGCTTTTCTCTGGCTTTATTTATTTATTTATTTATTTATTTATTTATTTTTTATGTTTGACACAAGGTCTTGCTGAGTTGCTAATTTACCAGGCTGGGTTCAGATTTAATGTTCTTCCGCCTGAGCCTCCTACAGTGCTGAGATTACAGACACATACCACTATACTTGGCTTGGCCTTGCTTTTCTTTCTTATATACTTTTTCATCATTTTTATTAATATATATGCAATATGTAATGTTTATAATGAGGTTGAATATTTTGTGCACATACATATCACATCAATATTACGATTACTTCCCTTCTCATTTCAACTCTTTGGTACCCTCCCTGTCCCCTGTAACTCCCACTATCACACTCATTTAGTTCTATAGAATGCCTGTATTCTGAGTTTCACAAATCAGAGAAAACATGCGATTTTTAACATATTTAATCTTTTGCGTCTGACTCACATTACCACTCAAATCACCACTTATTAGTTCAGCTTCCCACCCCTAGAGTGGGCTGCGGTGGCCATAGCTTGCTGCCTCTTCTCTGGGTCCAGCAGACCCTTTATTGGAATGATTTGCCAAAAGTTCTTTTTTTCTGTATCTTACTGTGTTTTTGTTGAGATTCTTTAATGTGGCTTCACCCACCATTCTACATAAGAAGAGAACTACAACAATGAAATTTATAAAGCTAGAAAATGTGAGAAATAAAAAGAAGTTAAATTTCAAATTCCTTATTTGAGTACTAAAAGGAAAATTCAAAAGACATTCAGGTTGTCATTGCATGAGTTAATTCTCTTAGGATAAACTTACACCCAAGACCAAATGAGTGAATCACTGCATTAAACAAGCTTAAGTCTATATTGAACTGCTACATTAAATGAACTAAAATCCATATCACATAAGGATACTACACTTAAAGCCAAAGATAGGGTGACATGGTATTTCAGATTTTTAACTTTCATAAATTATTTATTCACATTACACTAATTACTAACATTTTGCCAGATTTGGTTCATAATTTTACCTACCTATCCATCCCTAACTTCATGCTTACATATTTTTAAAGATTTTATACCAATTGCCCATGTTGAATATAATTATGATTTGCAAACTTATATACTATGAAAACAGTAATTATGGGGGAAGAGTCACATATTTTATGCAATAGTTGGTACTGTTTTAAGATACCAATCAAATGATTTAAATGACTTTCTATTTTTTTGTTATACTTTCTCTTTAGGTGTTTCCTTTCCACCATGTTTTTTGGTGCTTCTTGTCTCTCCATCTCTCTCAAAGATTCCTTCAAGTATTTTCTGCAATGCTGATCTAGTGGTCACAGATTTTCTTAGGGATTCTTGGTCATGAAAAAAGTTTACTTCTCCTTCAATTTTCAGGGATAATTTTCTGGATACAACAACTTGGGTTGACACTTGCTGTCTTTTAAAACTTGAAGAATCTTGCTGCAGCATCTCCTGGCCTTTAAAGTTTGCCGTGAGAAATCTGCAGTAATTCAAATGGGTTTGCTTAGGTAGAATAATGTCTGTTTTTCTCTTGCTGTTTTTAATATTCTTTCTTTATGTTGTATTTCTGAGGTTTTAATTATGATATGTTGTGGTGAGTCTCTTTGCTG
This sequence comes from Ctenodactylus gundi, assembly GCA_004027205.1. Classification (NCBI taxonomy): domain Eukaryota; kingdom Metazoa; phylum Chordata; class Mammalia; order Rodentia; family Ctenodactylidae; genus Ctenodactylus; species Ctenodactylus gundi. Next base: position 420,989 of record PVKB01001164.1, read on the forward strand.
GTTGAGGCTGTTTAGTGTTCCATAAGTTTCCTGTATCTGAAAATTAATTTCTTTTTCTAGATTAGGGAAATTTTCTTGGCACCATTTCAGTGAATAATTTGTTTATATGTTTGGTGCTGTCTTCTGCTCTTTCTTCCAGAGCCATAATTCTGAGATTGGTTCTCTTTGAATCATCCATCAGCTGTTGTATCCAGCTACTTTGCTCCTTTCTAACTTTGGAGTTGTGCCTAATTACATCATTTGTCTCCTCAGCCTTGTCTGTAAGGTCTGAAATTCTCTCCTCACAATATTCTAGTGGTCGTCCTCAGCTGTTACATGTATTTCCCCACCCCAGCCCCATTTTATTGATCTGTTTAAGCACAAAATTTAAGGTTTACAATGAAGTTGAGCATTTTGTGTACATACGTATCTTGTCAAGGTGACAAGGACTTTCCTACTCTCCTTTTGTCCCTCCTGCTATCCACCCCTCCCTTCCTCCCCACCCTACCCCCATGGTTCACGTTGTTTTTCGTTTTAAGTTCCATGAATTAGTTGTGATCTGGGTTTCTCATATCAGAGAGACCATTTGATGTTTCACTTTTTGCTTCTGACTCACTTCACTAAGCATGATATTCTCAAGTTTCTTCCATTTGTCTGCAAAAGCCTCCACGCTGTCAGACTTTATTGATGCATAGTATTCCATTGTGTATAAATACCACAGTTTGTGCATCCACTGGTCTGTTGATGGGTATTTTGGTGACTTCCATATTTTAGCTATTGTTAGTTGTGCTGCTGTGAACATGGGTATACATGTATCTCTGTTACGTGTTGTTTTTAACTCTTGGGAATATTCCCAGGAGGGGTGACATACATTTTTCATGTCCTGAATTTCATATATATATATATGATTTTCTACTTCTCTATCAAAATGTTCCTTCAAACCTTATATTTCCTTATGTACCTCAGCCACCTTTATACTGTGGCTTCAATATGCTCAGTGAGCTTTGTCTCCACTAGGACCATTATTTGCTTAGTAAGATCCTCTGTAAGTCTGTTGATCAATACTTGCATTTGTTTGAGAATATCTTGTTTGAACTGGTTGTTTGACTTGTTTATTTGCTTTTTGACTTCCTTGCCTTTGAGTTCCACTATTTTAGGGCCCATGACCTTAGTTTCTGGGGTCTCAGTCATCTCTGTGAGTATCCTATTTCCTTGTCTTCTTCCCATGTTTCTGTTGTTGAGGGACTTCACTTTAAAGGCCTACTTGGGAGGTTTTTTTTGAATGAGTATGAATACGAGAGTGTGTGGTGGGGAACTGCAATTCCTCTTGAGTTCTGTGGTGGCAGTAGTCAGTGAGGGTGGACCTAACAGTCTGATGGCTTCTGAGGTATCTTGTTCACCCTCAGCCTCTTCAGCAAGGCTCTCCAGCCTGCCCTGGCTTCTCCTCTCTGAGGGTAGGGCTCACTACCTTGCAGGTGCTCCCAGTATACTGAAACCATTCAGAGGTCAGTGCGTTTTTCTCCTCTCCGCAATACCCTCTTGGGCCTATTTCTTCATAGGCACTGATTAAGAGTGACCCCCAAAATCCTAATGTTCTCTTCTGAGCTTTCTTTTACTCTACTCAGTTCAGTCTCAAGCTCTTTTTTAAATGGCTCCTGCTTACAGTATTGCCTGTTATGGCTGCCAAGCACTGCTTCTAATATGGACTCCAGGAGCCCTTTTCTAGGGGCAGCTCACATTGTGCCTGTAGTAAGCACTACTTGTAAGTTCATCCTTCAGAGGCTGGGGCTACCAGCTGCTGACAGCTCCCCTCTCTTCCAGATGAGCATCCTGGCCTCTGGGCTTGCTTTCATCTGTGGTCTGTGTGTACCAGAAGCTCAGGGCTGTGTCCAGTCGTCTGCTGTTTTTCTCCACTTCTGAGATGTCCTCAGGACTTCCGACCTTCCTGTGGTCTCCTGTCAGTTGTTGGGGTGCTCCTTCCTCTCCTAGCTCTGTCAGATGTTCTGGCTCCACACAGGCTTTCCAGTCTGCAAATGTCTGTGGTTCCTGGCTCCTTGCAGCCGGCCTGGGGTGGCTTCCTAGGCTGCTGTTTTTTTCTTCCACTTCTGATGTTCCTTCAGGATTTCTGATCTTCTCTTGGCTTCCTTTCAGTTGTTGGGGTGCTCCAACCTGTCCTAGCTATATTGAACAAATGGTTTCTGACTCATTTCTCAACTTTCTAAGTGGGTCCACGAGGAGATACTGTGCAGCTCTGTTGCTCAGCCGCCATCTTGACCAGAAGTCCTCTTTCTTAAGGACTGTTTTTATTTAATCATATTTCTCTTGATTGCCAATGACTAGGGGATTGTACACCTTCCCAAAGGCCTTTACACACTACTTCCTTTGACTTCAGTTCCAGTTACCTCTGTGGAAGGAAACACTAAAGGGTGTATATGTGTCATATAAAAGGCACTCTCCTCCTACTTGATTTGTTCATTTAACTATGTGTTTTAAGGGTATTTCATGTCACAGCTTTATGAATGATGTTCTTTTTCATGGGTGTAACAGAATTACTTTAGCCTTTCTGCTGTAGTTGGCTGACTAGGTTATTACTATTTTTTGTTGACTTTTAAAAATAGTTGGTATAGTGGAACTTTTTTTGTATATCTTAAGAGTTTCTCGAGGTTATCGAGAAGTGGATTTGCTGGTTTTAGGATTCAGGGCTTTTGAATTATCCCAGATAATACTGACTTGTTGTTTCATGAAGGAAAATAAGTTTTAGATGTAAGTGGGTAGCAGTATTTGTACTGGGGGTGAAGTCCAAGTAAGTCCTAGGTATGTATTTTGGTAAAGAGATTGATAATAGTTGAACACTTTGGGGTGATGCCAGCCTTGAGAATGGCCCCTGTCATGGTGCTTAGTCCTCGTCCCAGGGACGGTTTCCTGTATCACTTAGGTTGTGTAGGTAACAATAAATATAGATTGAGGGCTAAATAATTCATGTTTTTAGGCTATACTAGTCCCTAGCTGTGAGTTGGTTATTTAAGAACTTTGATCACATAGAAGGTGAGGAGTGGGTGTTGAGGCAGTAGGAAGAGAATGATCTTGTGGTTTTTAGTGTTCGGCTCATGTAGAAAAAAATAAAAAAATATTTCAAGAAATAGAATTAGTTGAGGGCAGATGAGGTGATCCTCATTCTTTAGTCACTATTATCAAGAATATTTAGCCCCTTAGATTTTCTGTGTTGTAATAGCTGCATTTTTTGTAGTTGTTGGTCTAGATTATAAATCACTAAAATTTAAAAGTATTTACTGTTGGCCTTAATATTTTTTAATACAAAATAAAATGTTTAAATATTGCTAGTGTTTTGTAAGTGCAGTAAACAAGTGCTTGAAGTAAACTTCTCCACACAATAGATGTCTTGTGATCTGTAACCTTTTCTCCCCCCCCACCCCCCCACCCCCCGCTTCTTAAAGAGATGTGAAAGCTGGAAATATCCTTCTTGGAGAAGATGGCTCAGTACAAATTGCAGGTAATGATTAGTTTTTTTTTTTTTTTTTTTTTTTTTGTTAATGGTCAGTAGAACTACATTAGATAACTTTTAAGTCTTTTATTTTTTCTTAATTATGCTCTCTCCTGTGTTGACCATTCCCGCTGGCTCTCAGGGTCCCTTCTTTTCCCTCGTTTCCCACCTTGGGCATCTTCCTGCTGTTATTTCTTGTTTCTCACTGTCCACTCCTCACCTTTGGGGTCTTCTGCTCTGGGATCTCGTATTCTGTACTTTTCTTTTGGAGGAGACATGATCAAGAATCCTCACTAAATATGTCATGGAGGTAGTGCGGAGCTGCTTTTGTCCAGGGAGAAGTGGAGTGTCAGCTAGGAAGAGGTGCCTGAGAAGTGGACATGGACTTTCAGTAGTTTCAGAGCTAATAAACACAAGTCAAGAGTCCAGGGCATGGCAGAGGTGGCACTACCTCTGTGAGCCTGGATCCATGCTGCTGAAAGAGTCAAGTGTTTGGTAGGAAGAAGATAATTAACCAAACCTTAGTTTATTTTAACTTCTGGAACATAATTTTGGTAAACATCTTAATGTCCTTGAGGTAAGGAAACATTTTAACCATGTTATATACAGGTCCAACATAACTTTGATTTCTTTAAAGTTGGCTATTCTAATCATCAAAAGAGGAATGAATAGCTTATCACTATGATAAAAATGCAAACCACAGAGTAGGTATTTGCAGCATAAAGAATTGACAGGGCTTAAATATACATTCTACAAACTGCTCATTAATGGAAAAAGAGGTGATACAGTGAATATAAGATGGGTTTAGGCACACCCCAAATGAAGACACGCAAACATAAACACAATAATACACAATAATCTATTAAATGCAAAGAAAAATCACAGTGGTGTAACATTCTGGTATTGGTTATGGTTCTTGGGAAGCAGAATTAATAGAAATTATACATATAAGAGAGGATTTGTTAGGACAGCTTACAGAATCTGAAGAGAGAGTTAAAAGGTCACCTGCATGTGGTTGAGCTGGAGAGTTCTACAACTACTCACTCGTGTAGATAGGAGGCACCAGTCCTGACTTGGGGGAACATCTGGGGATTCACTCTAGGGCATCCAGCCTGTGTGAGTCTGTGCTGTGGATCAGTGTGCAAAGATGTGAAGACTGGAGGGCATCTGCCTTGGAGATTGGTGATGCGAAGAAGAAAACAAGTCATCTGCACTGGGAATCAGTGTCTAGAGATGCTGGGCAAGGCCAGAGTGCTTCCAGAGGAAGTCCAGGATGATCTTTCTTCCTTTTTATTTAGTTTGAGGTGCCAGTCCGTGGGTTGGGTCACCCACACCCAGGGTGGATCTCGTTCCCTCATTTGCTGGCTCATAAGTCAGTCATTCACACCCTAACCTCTTTCTTGGGGATTAGCTGTGTGTTCCTAATCCCTTCCAGTTGATATAATGCTTCAAATGGTAACAGTTCTCAATTGATTGCCCTGGCAAAAACACCTGACAGTACTAATTGTTGGTGTGGGGGTAAAACAAGGGGGGAAAAAACTCATACTTTGAGGGCAGAAGTATAAATGGTAGAAGAATTTTATTAAAATGGAAGATGTGCATACTAGGTGTCACTGCTTCTTCGTTGCTGTGACTCAACACCCAACATCCACAAATTTAGGGGAGGAAATGTTTATCTTAGCTCACAGTTTCGGAAGGTCACAGTTCATTCAGGGGCGGCCAGCAGCAATGGAAGCACATGGCAGAGGCAGAGGTGGAGGCAGTTTCTCACAACATCACGAACAGGAAGCCAAGTCACGGCAAGTTGAGTCTAGTCCCCCCAGGAATGCAGGAAGCAGCTTATATATCCTTCCAGGTCTCATCCCAGTGATCAGCCCCTCCTGGATCCAGTTGTGGAAGGTGTGGTAAGTCCCCACTGCACATCTGTAATCCAACTTACATGCCTGTAACCCACCCCTCCAGACTAGGCCCCAATCTCCCAAGAGCACATGGTTCCAAAGACAATCTATAACATTCAAATACATGAGACTTTTCGGGACATTTCAGATCCAAGCCACAATACTTAGGTAAGGCTATGGCTCTCTGCATGTAGTCTTGAGAATTGGATCCTTCCATGTGCCACAGTAATCTTAATCATGAGTCTGAAAAGTCCTAATTCCCTTTATAAATGGAACATATATATTGAACTTAATTTGTACACCAGAATATATATGGGTGAAGAATAGGACTGTAGTAGAAACACATTAATAAGTCAGAAAATTAAAATATAGGGTGATAGACTGGGCTATGGGGATTTTTTTCCAGAATGCATAGTACTAAAACTTGCAATTTATATGAAGTAGGAATTCAGGAACTACTTTGCTACCGCTCCTGCCTTATTCCATATTTAGTCTTTTGCTAATACTGTTTCCTTAATTAAAATTTTTAAAATTTTAAATTTTTTGTTATGGTGAAATAATACCATTTAAACCATCCTAATGTGTATGGTTCTGCAACATTAAATACATTCATATTGTGCAACCTACACTACTGTGTGCATCTCTAGAACTTTTCATCTTCTGCAATCAAAATTCTGCACCTGTTAAAACATTTTCCATTCTACCCTTCCTGTCCAACTTTGACCAACCACCCTTTGACTTCCTGGCTATGTATTTAACTACTCTAAATACAGTTTAAGTGGAATCATACAGTGCAAGATTGACCTACCTACATTTAGCATAATATCTTCTAGGGCCATCCACATTCTAGCATGTGTTACAATTTCATTGATTTTTAAGGTTAAGTAATTCTTTCATTGTATGTATGTATCACATTTGATCGGTCTGTCGTCACCCCCCATGGACGTTTAAGCTACTTTTACCTTTTGTCTGTTGTCAGTAATGCTGCTTTTCACAAGTGTAGACAAATGAGTCTGTACTTCCATTTATTTTGGGTATACACATAAGTAGAATAGCTGGCTCCCATGATGATACTGTTTGACTTTTTTGAGGAACTGCCATATTATTCTATACAGGAGCTCTACCATGTTACATTCTTACCAGTAATGTGCCGAGGTTTTGGTGTCTCCACATTCAAGGCAATACATTGTTTTTCTATTGTTTTATGGGTGTCACATAGTACCTGTGTCATTGGATTTGAATTTGTAGTTACATAGGGTTGGTGATGTTGAGCATCTCTTCATATAGTTAACGACCTCGTGTTTATCTTCTTTGTCTGCTCAAGTCCTTTGACTATTTTCTAATTGGATTTTTGGTTGTTGTTGTGTATCATAAGTTATTTAGTATGTTCTGTGTATCAATCCCTTATGAGACTGTAGGGCTTACAGATATTTTCTCTCAATCCGTGTGTTGCTTCTCTGTTGATAGCTATCTTTTTAAAGTTGGATAAAATGCAGTTTATCTACTTTTTATTTTATTTTTTTGGGTTTGGTGTCAAGTCCGAGAAAATTTTTTTTTGTCAAATCCAAGGTCATAAACTTTCCCTCTATATTTTCTTAAAAGAGTTTTATAGTTTTGGGGCATTATAATTTTCCATACTTCTAGTGTATAGCCTGGTTAGAGTATATTGTAGTTACCTTGTCTTAGTTATTTTTCTGTTGCAGTGACTCAATATCCAACATTCACAAATTTAGGCAAAGAAAGGTTTACTTTCGTTCACAGTTTCGGAAGGTCATATTCAGGGTCGTCTTGCAACAGTTGGAAGTACATGGCAGAGACAGAGGTAGAGGCAGCTCCTTGACATTGCAAACAGGAAGCCAAGTTAAGGCAAATTGAGACTTATCCTCCAAGGAAGGCAGGAAGCAGCTTATGTATCTTGCCAGGTCTTATCCCAATAATCAGCCCCTCCTGGATCCAGATGTGGAAGATCCGGTAAGCCCCTCCTACATTCCTGTAATCTAATTTATATGCCTGTAATCCACTCCTCCAGATTAGGCCCCAGACTCCCAATAGCACATGGTTCCATAGACAACCTATAGCATTCAAATACACGAGACATTTGGGGACATTCCAGATCCAAACCATAATAGACCTGATCCTGCTTTCTCATTTGGAACTTGCACAAAGGTAAGGACCATGTCTTTTGATCATTGTGCTTGAGCCTGTCATCTTGTTGGCATGAAAGACCATTTTGTACTTTATTGAGATGATGTTAACAAAGGAGCTATTTTAATTACTCCTTCTCTTTAGCTGACAGTTTAAAATGAGGCAAGTGATACCTTTGCTGGTTGGTTTTTGTTCTTTACAATTACATTGATTATGTTGGGCATTGTATCTGCAAGTTATTTAAAAAGAACATTTTGATTAGGTGAATAGTTTTACTCTATTCCTTACTTAAAGTGTTTAACTTAAGCCTTCAGGTTTGACACATCCTAAGTGGGAAAACCTGGCATTCTGAATCATGGTTCAGTTCTAGACTTAAAATCTTTGCCTAGTGTGGTGGTGCTTACCTATAATCTTAATTCTTAGGAGGCTGATGTAGGAGGATTGCTGAGAGTTTTAAGCCAGCCTGAGATACATAGTGAGCTCAGGAGCAGCCTGGACTACAGAGGAAGACCCTGTGTGTTGTCCCCCACCCCCACCCCCCTGCCCTGACTTCCCCCAATTCTGAATGTGATAAGGCACTCAGAGGTTTTTCATATGTTTTAAGAAAGAAAAAAAACACCTCATTATTGAGCCTCAAGGTACATTGGGCACAATTCTGTTAGTCTTTATTATATTTATTTTAAATCATGGGTTTGTTCCACTAGTTCTGAATGCCTAATATAGTTAGTAACTATTTTATATGTAGTTTACTTCTCAACAGCAGCCTTATGGGTAGGTTCTATTATTATCCACCTTTTACAGATGAACAAACTATAGAACAAAGATGGGGAGGAACTGCTCAAGGTCAGCTGGCCTGGTAGAGCTGAATGCACCGAGGATATAGTTTTTTTCTCCTTGAGTATACTTTTAAATGTTTACTTTTGGGGCTGGGGCTGTAGCTCAGCAGTTAAAGCATTTGCCTAGCAAGCTTAACTCTCTGGTTGAATCCCCAGCACTATAAAAACTGGGTGTGGTAGTAGATGCATTCGGGAGCCTCAGGCAGGAGGATTGCCATTAGTTCCAGACCAGCCTGCCTTACTAATTAAATTCAGAAACAGCCTGGATTATAGCACAAGACCCTGCCTCAAATAAAAAGTTTTTTTTTGTTGTTGTTGTTATTAGAAATGGAACAACATTTTAAAGTTCCTAGGTATTCACCAGCCTAGGAACATTGAGAACTTGTAAGATTCTTTGTTTAAAACTCTGTTTTGGATAGACTTGCTGTCTTATATAGTGACAGACAAATAATTGCTTCAAGATGAGTGAATTCATGAGACTTGTGAATCGGGGATTTTAAAATTTGCAGTATTATCTTTCTCATATTGGATTTATCTGTAATTAATTGTTTTCAAATGTAAGGCCCATTTTACATACTGCAGTATGTTCTGAAATAGACACAAAGCAAGAAGAGCGTCAAGATGATGAGTATAAAAGTTATTGGTTAAAGTATGTAAAAGTTTCATTGTACTAGGTAAAATTCTTTAGTTGCAGCAGAAATTATCCCTTAAGAAAGCGGGAATATAGAGGTATATGGGCGATAGATAAAAATCAAAGAATGGACTAGCAAGCCCAGCCTGGTGTCACAGGCCTATAATCCTAGTACTTTGGGAGGCTGAGGGAGGAACATTGCAAGTTTGAGTCCAGTGTTGGCACCTTAGTAACTCAGTGAGACTGGGTCTCAAATAAAAGTGGCTGGGAATGCAGCTCAGAGTAAAGGCCTTTGTTCAATTTGTAGCACCAGAAGAAAAAACTCCCCAGAAAACTGTCCAAAAAGCAACAGCTAAAGAATCATCTAACAGATATGACACCTTGGTGACAAGATGACCAAAACTCAGTTTGCTGGTGACCTTCAGGGTAGCCTGACTAAGCTCTAGTGATCCTCAGTTTTCTTGTGTCTCCATTTAAGATTTAGATTTCCAGGAAACTATGATTGGTCTAGCTTGGATTAAGTGTCTAACCTGGGCTTAGGTCAGCTTTTTCCTGGGGTCCAGATCACAGAACACAGGTACATAACCAGTGCTCTTCTTAGAAAAGGAGGACAAGCAGTGTCCTGGTGGACAGACAGTCCTCTACATCACTAACTTTGGCTTAAGGAATTTGGAATAAACTCTGTAGGTGTGGAGAGGTAAAGTGAGTTTACTGATGTCACATAGCTATCAAGAAGCCCAGCTATGATAGGAGATTGAGGTTACTAATTCTAATTGAGTTGAGGTGAGCTGCTTGAGACCTTTTTAAATGCCGAGCTAAGAAGGATGGATTTAATTCTGTAGAATTGTTTAAGCTACGGGTGTTAGGTCAAAGTGAAAACTGAAAGGAGGATGAATATGATAGTAGTATGCAGCATGGATTGAAGAGCAGAACCCAAGATGTGATACATAGGGGTGGAAGAGACGGAGTAGGAGACCTGTGAAGCTGTGGCTTCATGCAGTCACAGTGCAGCAAAAAGAAAATTGGTTATGTCTTAGTTACTTTCTCATGGCTGTGACTCAATACGGACATCCACAGCTTGGGAGGAAAGACACATTGTAGCTTAAAGTTTCAGAAGGTCTCAGTGTGTTTGTGGGTAGACGGCCAGCAAATGGTGGAATCACACAGTGGGGCTTCAGCTAGAGCTCAAACTCTGGGGGCAGAGATCCTAACAACATGGTGGGAGAGAGAGACTGGGAGGAAGGAAGGAACCAGCATATATGCCCCCAGGTCAAGCCCCAAGCACCCGCCCCTTCCAGCCAGGCACCTCCCAGCACTACACAGTATCCATAGGGACATGAGGCTTTTGGGGGATACTCCAGATCCAAACCACTACAGGTTATTTACATATAGGATGGTGACTATCTTATATTAGTTTGTGTTTGTTTATGACAGTTAATGTTTTTTTAATACCACACTCTTATATTCTGTTTTAGACTTTGGGGTTAGTGCCTTTTTAGCAACTGGTGGTGATATTACCCGAAATAAAGTGAGAAAGACCTTTGTTGGCACCCCTTGCTGGATGGCACCTGAAGTTATGGAACAGGTACTGTATTTTTTTTAATGGTTTATGGTTTTGCATGGCACTGAAAAAACTTGGTAGGTAGCCTTTGCTCTTGTTTACTGTATCGGATGCTCTTTGGGAAGTGCATCCTTGTGTTCCTTGGTCAAGATTTAAGTCTGCTTTTTTTTAAAAAAAAAATAATAACCCAGAAATTTACAGAGGACATGAAACTCAAGGTTTGTACTGAGAACAATCTAAGGAATAATCAAGATTGAAAAATGATTTTCTTAGCACAGATTAAGTGACCTAGTTGTCTTACATGTAATTTTCGTTTTTACATTTCTACACTTACAGCCCAAAGGCCAAGAAGAGATGATTGCTGTATTTCTTAGGACTAGTTGTCTTCATGTCCCCATTTTCCATTTACATTTTGGATACTTGCAGCCTGTTGTTACTCATCCTGTCACTTTAAGGCAACTGCTAATTTTTCTGTTTTTCTTTTCACCATTTTATTAGCATAAATATGCGATTCATAATGTTTATGATGATCTTGAATATTTTATCCATATATATCACATCAACATTATAGTCCCTTCCCCTCCCTTTTTTTTTTTTTTTTTTTTTTTTTTTTTAAAGACAGGGTCTTGCTCTGTATCCTAGGCTGGTCCTGAACTCACTATGGAGTCCAGGCTGGCCTTGGACTCAGCAATCCTCCTGTCTTAGCCTCCCAAGTGCTGGGATTACAGTTGTGTGTCACCACGCCCTGCTTCTGTGGTGCTGGGGAATCTAACTTAGGTACTTAAGCACTTGTCTTAGCACTTGCTAGGCAAGCATTTTAACCACTGAGCCATTCCTCCAACCCACTCCCCCCAATTTTAGCCTTCCCACACCCTTCCTGTTACCCCTAATTCCCACTATCACACTCATTTGATCCTATGGAATGCCTGTGTTCTGGGTTTCCCAAATCAGAGTAACTATGCAGTATTTAACATATTTAATCTGCATCTGACTCACTTCACCACTCAGATCACCACTCTTTAGCTCAGCTTCTCACCCATAGATTGGGCTGCAGTGGCCATAGCTTGATGCCTCTTCTCTGGGTCCAGCAAAGACCTTTATTGGGATGTTTTGCTGAAAAAAAAAATTTTTTTTTGTATCTTACTAATGTCTTTGTCAAGATTCTTTAACACAGTCTCACCCACCAGTCCACATAAGAAAAGAACTTTAACAGTGAAATTCACAAGGCTAGAAAATGTGAGAAAGATAAAGAGAAAAGTTAGATTTCAAATTCCTTAGCTGAGTTCTGAAAGATAAATTCAAAAGGCATTCAGGTTATCATTACGTCAGTCAGTTTTCTTAGGATAAACTTACATCATAGACCAAATAAGTGAATTGCTACATTAAATGAACTTAATTCTATATCACATAAGTAGATTACACATAAAGCAATAGATATAATCCATACTTAGTTATTTCAGAATTTTTTTAAACTTTCATAAATTATGTACTCACTTCTCTATAATTACTAACTTGCCAGATTTGGCTTATCAATTTATCTACCTCTCTGTCCATAAATTCATGCATGCATATTTTTAAAAGATTTTATATGAATTCCTTATGTTGAATATAATTACTGTGTTTTACAAACTAATATACTATTAAAATAATAATTATAGGGGGAAGTTTCAGAGTTTTTATGAGAAAGCTGGTACTATTTTAGTAGGATACCAATCAAATGATTCAAATACCAGTCTTTTTTTTGGTTACACTGTCTCTAGATGTTTTCTTTCCTCCCTGTTCTTTGGTGCTGCTTGTGTCTCTGTCTCTCTCACAGATTCCTTCAGGTATTTTCTGCAATACTGGTCTAGTGGTCACAGATTTTTTTTATGGCTTGGTCATGAAAAATTTTTTACTTCAATTTTCTGGAATAATTTTCTGGATACAACAACTTGGCTTGACACTTGCTATCTTTTAAAGTTTGAAATATTTAGCACTAGGCTCTCCTAGTCTTTAAAGTTTACATTGAGAAATCTGTGGTAAATTGAACGGTTTTGTGTTGGTAGAATAATGTCAGTTTTTCTCTTGCTGCTTTTAATATTCTCTCTTTATGTTGTATTTCTGAGGTTTTGATTATAATATGTCATAGCAGGTCTTGTTGCTGGTTGAGGTTATTTGGTGTTCTGTAAGTTTCTTGTACCTGAATATTATTTCCTTTTTCTATATTTGGGAAAATTTCTTGCATGTGTTCAGTAATAAATTCTTTATACCTTTGATGGTGTCTAAGCTCTTTCTCCTGCCGTTCTGAGATTGGTTCTGTTTGTATCATCCATCAGCTGTTGTATCTAGCTACTTTGGTTATTTCTAATTTTGTCGTCATGCCTAATTATAGCATTTATTTTTCGGCCTCATCTTCAGGGTCTGATGTTCTGGTCTCAACAATGTTTGAATTGACTTTTCCCTGCTTTCAAATATATTTTTCACATTCTGAATTTCAGCTAGATTTCTTTCCAAAATTTCCATTTCTCTATCCAAATGTTCCTTCATATCTTGCATTTCCTTATTTACCTCAGCCAACTTTTTTATTTGTGGTTTCTGTATACTCAGTCAGCTTTGTATCCATTAGGCCCACTGTTTGTTTAGTAAGTTCCTCTTTAAGTCTACTGATCAGTGCTTGCATTTCTTTGAAAAAGTCTTGTTTGAACTGGTGGTTTGACTCATTTATTTGCTTTCTGACTTTCTTCCCTATGAGTTCCACTATTTCAGGGCCCATGGCATTAATTTCTAGGGGTCCCAGGTATATTTGTGGGTGCCCTGTTGCCTTGTCTTCATCCCATGTTTCTGTTGTTGAGGAACTTCATTTTAAAGGCCTAGCCAAGAGGTTTCTTTGAATATGTATGAGGGTGTATGGGGGAAGTCAAAATTCCTCTGAGTTTGGTGGTGGGAGTAGCCAGTGAGGATGGACCTAACGGTCTTATGGCCTCTGAGGTATCATGAACACCCTAGCCTCCCACCTGTCCTGGCTTTCCTCCCCTGAGGGTGGGCCTCTCTACACTTTGAGGTGCACCCACCACATCCAGCTCTTCAGTAAGTAGGTGGCCTTTCTCTCCTCTCTGCAACTTTCTCTTGTGCCAGTTTCTTCCTAGGCACTGTTTAAGAGTGACTCCAAAAACCTTGATGTGGTCGTCTGAGCTTTCTTTTACTCCAAATAAATAATTTTCAGTCTTGGGCTTTTTTTTTTTTTTTAATGGCTCCTGTTTACATCATTGCCTGTTGTGGCTACCAAGCTTTTGATAAAAGCTCCAGGAGGCCTTTTCTTGGGTGAGCTTGTATTGTGTTTATAGAATGCCCTACTTACAGGCTCATTTTTGGAAGGCTGGGGCTACCAGCTGCTGTCAGTTGCCACTTCTGGATCCACACTTGACTTGGTCTGAGGTTCTAGGCTCTGGGCTTTCTTTGGTCTTTGGATGCTGGGAGCTTTGAGCCAAGCTCAGTCATCCTGGGGCTGCTTTTCTCCTTTTCCGATATGCCTTTGGAATTTCTGACCTTCCCGTGGTCTCTCCTCAGTTTTTTGGGATGCTCCGTCCTCTCCTAGCTCCATCAGAAGTTCTGGGCTCCAGGTGGACTTTCCTCCATCTGCAGATGCTGCTTTCTGGCTGCTTTTTTTCACTCCCCCCCACCGTCACCCTCAGCTTCTGAAATGTTTTTGGAGTTTCTCACATTCCCCTGGCCTCCTTTCAGTTGCTGGAGTGCTCTTCCCTGTCCTAGCCACAGTGAACAGGCTGTTTTTTGACTGTATTCTCAACTTTTTGAATGGGTCCAGGAGGAGACATTGTATAGCTTTGTTACTTGGCCGCCGTCTTGACTGGAAGTTGCAGCTGCTAATTTTCTAATCTTGTTCTAATCTGATACTCATTTCTTAGCTTACTTTTCTTATTGGTGGCATTTAAAACTTAATGGTGTTTCAACTTTTTTCATTACCTCAGCTTTCTTACTGTTGTTGCCTCATTCTTCTGCTGGTGTCAGGCCATTTCTCTAGCTTTTCTGTCTATCTGCCCAGGATTATATTCTTGGATTCTTTTCTTCTCTAACTAACTACACACACTCACTAGGCTTCCACTCATTAGTTTGTAAATTATATCCAGTTGAGTCTTGTTTCCTATTTCTAGTGCTTATACGTGGTTTACATAAATGTCTTATGTCAAACTCAGTATGTTAAGCACTAAATAATTCCACTTTTACTCTTTTGTAGTCACCCCTTTGGAAAGGCACATTCCTGCCCTGGGGTGATGAGACGGCTGAATATACATGTGACACTGCACCTGAGAGGACAGCAGTGTGTTAGTCACGTGTAGGTAACATCCTTGGAAGGATGACTTTGTGTGCCACACAGAGCCATGTGTGTTTGTGCTCAGGACCAGAGGAGGCAATGTGGGCTAAGGGAGAGAAGCTTTGTAGTAGCAAAGAGAGGATGAGATTGCTGTCAGGGATCAGAAGCCTCTTACTTGAGGATAAGAAGGGCTGTAGAGAGGGCTGTTGTGCTTGGGACATTGCCCACTGGAGTGGAGGGTCTATCAGTCAGCTTTTGATAGATGTGACTGAAGTGCCTGACAAAGCAACTGAAAGGAGATAGGGTTTATTTTTGCTCATGATTATAGAGAGGTTTTAGTCCAAAGTTAGTTGGTTCTGAGGCATGAACATCAAGGCAGAATGGGAGGACTTCAGCCACCTGTTCACTTCATACAGTTGGGAAGCAGAGAGGTGGGGAAAGAGTTGGTATGGGGGGTGTGTGTGTGGGAGATCAGACGTAATTCTCAAGCTCCTGCCCCCATGTCCCAATCAGAGGCACCCAGAAGTGTGCTGTACTGATCTCAGCCACCTCTCAAGCCAGGCAGGTTGACAGTTATGATTAGCCATCACGAAAGGGAACTTGTCTTTGGGTCATTAGAGGCCCTCCTGCTTTACCAGGTGGCAGATTTCTCTTTTGCCCAGGATAGAAGTTTGGTCACTATTTGCCTAGGAATGAAAATGTGTAAGTGTAATATAGTGGAAATTATATAAAAGACATTTGCGACTGTATTTACACTACGAAACTTAAAAGTGTTCATGCCTTGTATGGTATTTAAAAATTATAGGATAAAGTGGTATTTAATGTGGAGTATTTAGAAAATAAAAGATCACTGTAACATCACTGTAAAACTTTTTTTTCTAACCTGATTTTAAAAATAGACCATGTGCCTAATATGGTTATGTTAATTTAATGTTTTTCTTAGTGTTTTAAATCATAAATGATTTTTAATATTTTCATATAGAATTAGTATACATTGCAATTAGTTAATTTACAGTGTAATCTTTTAAGTAATTAAAGTTAATATTTTCTCATTTCTGTTTTTGGCAAGCATTCAAGTTGCCCTTTTTTCCTCTCTTACCAAATGTGTTTCACTTTGGTCTAATTTATTTTATTGGCTTAAAGCTTATGAACACAATCATTTATCTATCTGTTGATGTATCTATTTATCTGTCTATCTGTGAATGACAGGGTCTTGCTATGTAGCCTAGGCTGAACTTAAATTCTTCTGCTTGTAATCCTCCTGACTCAGCCTCCTAAGTATTGGAATTATAGACATATATACCACTATATATGGATTTGTTTGTTTTTCCCTCTAGTGGAGACTGAACTCGGAGCTTTCTTACTGAGCTATAGCCCCAGCCCTCCCCCTCTCCTTTTCTTTCTTTATTGTTTTTTTGAGACAGGATCTCACTGAGTTGCTAAATTGCCCCAGCCATGCTTGAACTTACATCTGCCTGCCTCATCCTCCCAGAGTGCTAGGATTTCAGATGTGTACCACCACACTTGGCTTGACTTTCATTGTTCTAGAAGAATATTGGAAACTACCTTTAAGAAATGCTTTATACTGGTAGACATAATTATGTACTCTGTTCTTTGCAGGTGCGAGGTTATGATTTCAAAGCTGATATCTGGAGTTTTGGGATCACAGCAATTGAACTGGCCACAGGAGCAGCTCCTTATCATAAGTATCCACCAATGAAGGTAAGATTCATATTCAGTCTTCCTAGCTTCAGTCCCATTTTCTGTTTTTTGTTTGTTTGTTTGTTTGTTTGTTTGTTTTTGTTTTTTTCCCCATTGTTTCTCTGTAATCCAGGCTGGCCATAGACTCACTGTGTTCCAGGCTGCCCTGGAACTTTCAGCAATCCTTCTGCCTCAGCAACCTAAGTGCTGGAATTACAGGTGTGCACCACCACACCACACCCAGTTTATGTAGTGCTGGGGAATTGAACCCAGGGGCTTGGGCTTTCTTGAAAGGCAAATACATTAACCACTGAGCTACACCCCCCTCATCATTTTCTTAATTTCTATTTTTAAGTGCCTCATAAAAGTGGCATCATGCAGTATATTTTTCTTTGTGTAACTGGCTTATTTCATTTAGCATGATGCCCTTAAGGCTCATTCATAATGTAGAATGATACAGACTTTCTCTGTTCCCTTTTTACATTAAATAAATTTAGGCATGGCTGGATGCTGGGATTGTGGCTTAGTTGCAAAGCACTGGCCTAGTGTATGTAAAGTCCTAGGTTTGATTTCTAGCACTTCCAACTACTTTTGATGCACACAGTTTTTGTCACTCCTTTGTGCTGTAGGGCATTAGAAATTACTCCTTCTGTCTGACTGTCATTTGGTGTCTGTTATCGAACACCTCTTGAACCACCCCCCTTCTTAGCCCTAGTGGGCCAGCAGTAAGCTTTGCTCTTTTGTGGATCAACATTCTCAACTTCTTCGTATGAGTAAGAACATTCGATATGCGTCTTTTTATGTCTGGCTTATTTCATTTAACATATTGTCCTCCAAGTTTATCCATGTTGCTGCAAGTGACTGCAAGAATTTTGTTCTTTAATGCCAAATAGTGTTTCATTATGTGTATAAACCACATTTTTCTTATTCATTCATTTGTTGGTAGAATTCAGTTGATAACTATTCTGGTTATTATGAATAGTGTTGAGATAAACATGGTTGTTAAAGTAACCCTTTTTGTCCACTGGTCCCATTTTCCTTGGATATATGCCCAGGAGTGGGATAGATCTTGTGATAGTTCTGTTTTTAATTTTTTGAGGAACCTCCATATTATTTTCTGTAATGAATGTACTGTTTACATTCTTACCAAAAGTTGAGTTCCCCTTGTGATTTTTATCTTTTTGATTATAGTCATTTAAACTGGCATGAAATGATACTTTATTGTGTCTGGGGGTTCTTTTTTGTTTGGTTTTTGTTTTATGAGACAGGGTCTTGCTCTGTAGTCCAGGCTGGTCCTGAACTCACTGTGTAGCCTAGGCTGGCCTTGGACTCACAGCAGCCCTCTTGGCTGAGTCTTTTGAGTGCTGGGATTACAAGCATGTGCCACCATACCTAGCTAATTTCGATGTGGTGGTAGGGAATCAAACCTAGGGCTTATGCTTGCTAGGGAAGCTTTGTTGTGGTTTTGATTCATAGTCCCCTGATGAAGTGTGATGTTAACATTTAAAAAAATACTCTTTGGGTATTTTTGTGTCTGTGACCAATGCCTCTTCAGAGTATCAACCCTGAATAATGGGAGTGAACCCTGGTGATAGTAATTATCTTACTGTTTTTTAGTTCCCTTAAAACTAAATCCTGGAAATCATTCTGTCAGATGAATAGTTTGTAGATATTTTCTCCCATCCTTTATGTTGCTTCTTCACTATTGATTTCTTCTTTTGCTTTGCAAAAGCTCCTTAGTTTGGTATAATAAACTCCCTCCATCTTTTTTTTGTTGTTGTTCCCTATGCTATTTGTGGTTTCATTGTTATCTTTCCTCCAGTAATTTTATAGTTTCTAGATATTTGATCAACATTGAGTTTGGATGTTTTAAATGGTGAGAGATATGTTCTCGTTTCGTTCTTCTGTATATGGATATCCAGTTTTTCCCAGACCATTTCTTGAAGAGGCTTTCCTTTAAAACTCATTTTGTTTTGTTGATTGTGCACATGTGTGTATGTGTATAAATTATTATTATTTTTGGAGTCAGGGTCTCACTTTGTAGCCCAGGCTGGTGCTGCACTCTCTGTGTAGCTGAGGTTGGCCTTGGACTCAGGACAATTCCCTTTGCCTCAGTCTCCTGAGTGCTGGGATTACAGGTGTGTGTGCCAACGTGGCTAGCTTTATGTGGTGCTGTGGAATTGAGTTCAGGGCTTTGTTCTTGCAAGGCAAACTTTTTAAATGGTGTGCCATTCCTCCAGCCCCTATTGTTTTAACCGAGGAATGGCATAGGGGTTAAAGCACTTGAGTGTAAGGCCCTGAGTTTGATTCTCCAGTACCACATAAAGCTCGGCATGGTGGCACACACCTATAATCTCAGCATTTGGGAAGCCGAGGCAAGAGAATTGCTGTGAGTCCAATGCCAGCTCTTGTGCTACATAGTGAGTTAGGGGTCAGCTATTGAGTGAGACCCTGTCTTCCAAGAATAAATACATAAACAAATAAATAAAAAATATTTCTGGCGATTGAACTCAAGGCCTTCACACTGAGCTGTATTTCCCCCTTTTATTCTTTCTTTTTACTTTGAGACAGAGTCTTGCTAAGTTATTAAGTTGTCTGAGATAGGTTTGAACTTGGAATCCTCCTGCTTCAGCTTCTGAGAGTGCTGGGATTACAGGTATATAACAGCACTCTTGTCTTTGTTACTTTTTCGTTGTTGAGACAGCATACCCAAAATCTGGAGCTTAAGGGAGGAATGTTTTATTTTAGTTCACAGTTTTAGAAGGTCTCATACAGTCCGTTCACAGGAAGCTGGCAGCAGGTGAAGCACATTGCGGAGGTGAGTGGGTCGAGCTCTTCATTGGCATGACATACTTGCACCCATGTCCAGGAGGAAGGGCAGAGTTACCCTGCCAGGTAGCCCACCCCTTCTGGGTCAAGCCCCAGTGTTTTGCTCCTGTTAGCCAGGTCCTATATTCCAATAGCACACAGTATTCATAAGTAATCCACAACATCCAAATTCATGAGGCTGTACTTGGAAGAATACTGACTTGAAGTAAAAATTGTAAAGAGGGTCAGATTCCTATATACTGATAAGCCATTACAACACAGGGATATTGAAAACATTTATGTACTCAGTGCCTGAGCATCCAGTTATATAAAGCAAATATATTAGATGTGAAGAGAGAGACTCCATTACAAACACAGTGTAAGTCCTTTGACACCTTATTACCCTCAGTGGATCAACACTTCACTGCAACACAACCGTGGACTACAGACCAGATAGGACTTAGGTATTACAGGACACAGCACCTGGGAGCTGCAAAGTGTGCTTTCCTCTCTAGCATATGGAGAATTCTCCAGCATGGGCCATCCATGGCACCACAAAACAGGTCTCAGAAAATTCAAAACTGAAACCATACCATATGTCTTTTTGGATCTCAGCAGAATAAAAACAGCAATCAACAAGATGAACTTAGAAGTTATACAGATACAGAGCAGTTAAGTAATATGTTCTTGAAAAATAAGTGGGCCCCCACAAAAAATATTCAAGAGAAATTAAATTTTTTTGGAATCATAACATACCAAATACTATGGGGTACAGCAACAGTAGTATTAAGAGAAAAGTTTACATCAGTAAATAAATGCCTATATCAAAAAAAGAAACATCCCAACATAATCTAATGATACAACTTACTTAAGGAACTGAAAAATAATAAGCCAAAACAAAAAACTAATAAAAGAAATTGTAAAGATCAGAGGAGAATATAAAAGAAATACAGACTAATTATATGAGCCATGTGTTATGTTTTGGATCTCAGTGTTCCCCCAAAAGCCTCATGAATTTATTTTTTTTTTTGTCTCTTTTAAATTCATTTTCCATTTCAAATCATTTACTTGGGGAATTTAATCTGTACACATTTAAATTATTATTCATAGGTAAGGACTTATTCCTATCATTTGGTTTATTTTTTCTGATTGTTTTGTGTATCTTTTGCCTCTTCCCTCCTGTTTATCTTTGTGGTTTGGAGATGTTTTTCATTGATAAGTGTTTATACTTTTTTGTGTGTGTGTGTGTGTGTGTGTGTGGACTCTACTCAAGGGCATGTTTTCAGGAGTGCAATTGATCTTTTCAAAAATCAAGTTTTGATTTTACTGAGTTTTTTTCTCTAGTATTTTTCAGTTCTTTAGTTCCTTTATCTCTGCTCTAACACTTACAATTGCCTGTCTTTGGCCAGCATTCAGTTTGTTTACTTTTGATGATTCCTTTAATTACAAAGTTAGTTTCTTTTTACTTTTTTAAAAACTGTATTTTTGTTACTTTTACAAAATATTGGTTTTCAGTGTATATTTATACATATATAAGTTTTGATTGTATCCACTGCCCAGCAAAGCCTCCCTTTGCCCCCTTCTACTGCTTTCCCCCGTCTGATGATGGTCTCCTGTCTGCTTTCAGTCATCTCTTTCGGATTCATTAGATTAAGGAAAACATGTGATACTTGCCTTTCTAAGTCTGACTTATTTGCTTGACATGGCCGTCTCCAGTTCCATTCATTTTCCTACAGAGGATATAATTTTGTTCTTTACATCTGAGCCACACTCCATTGTGTGTATTTGCACATCTTCTGTTTATCTGTTGCTGAGCATGCAGACTGATTCCATATCTTGGCTGCTGTGGATCATGCTGCAGTGGCGGGGCTGGGCACGCATCTCTATAGTGATCTACCTTTCCTTCCTCTGGGTATACCAAGGCATGGTATATCTGGGTCCTATGATAGTTGTAGTTTTGGTGTCTTGAGAAATCTTCTGGCTTCCATATGCCTGTACTGACTTAACATTCTTGTCAATAACATAGGGGAGTTCCTTTCTTCCCCCCATTCTGAACATTTTTGTATGCTTATTGGCTACTTTTACTTTTTGGAGATGTATCTGTTTAATTCATGTGCCCATTGATTGATTGATTGGGCTATTTGGTTATCTTGGTGCATAATTTTTTGAATTCTTTATATACTCTAGATATTAATCTTCTGTAAGAAGTAGCTGTTAAAAGATTTTATTCTGTTCTGTAAGCTTTCTATTCATTCTGTTGCTGTTGTTGTACAGAAACTTAAATCGATGTCATCCTATTTGTTGATTCTTGGTATTATTTTTGTACTATTGGAGTCCTAGTCAGGAAGTCTTTGTGCCTGTGGGTGTGAGTGTTTCTTGTAGTAGTAGTTTCTTTCTAACGGGCCTGACTCCTAAGTCTTTGATCCATTTTGAATTGATTATTGCACAGGTTCAGAGGTAAGGATCAATTTGTAGTTTTTTTGAGACAAGCTAGTCCAGAATGCTTTGAACTCACTATGTAGTCCAGGATGGTCTTGAACACATAGCAATCTTCCTGCTTCATCTTTCCAATTGCTGAGATTACAGGCATGTGCCACCATGCCCAGTTTTGTGATTCTGTGGAATTAAACCCAAGACCTTGCCCTTGCTAGGCACTCAGCCTGACTGCTAATCTTCTACATATGGATACCTAATTTGCCCAGCAACATTTACAATTTTTGAGACAAGGTCTTATACTTCTGTAGACCAGGCTGGTCCTCAGCTTACTGTGTAGTCCAGGCTCTCCTCGAACTCAACATCAATCCTCTTGTGTTGTCTTCTTCCATGTCGGGATTACAGGCATGTGCCACCAAGCCCAGTTTATATGGTACTAGGGAAGCAAACTTAAGGCCTTGAGCTGGCTAAGCAAGTGCTTTAACTGCTGATTTGCCCGCTACCCCAACCCCTCAGTCCCACTTGTTGAAAAGGCTATCTTTTCTACATCATATGTTTTTGGTCACTTTGTCAAATATCCAATGGCTGTAGTTGCACAGCTTTGTTTTTGTGTGCTCTGTTCTATTCCATTGCTGTAAATGTCAATTTTTGTGCCATACCATGCTGTTTTGTTACTATGGCTCTGTGGTATAATTTGAAATCCATATTTTGACACTTGAGTAGACTGTAAGATGCTGCTCTTGGCGTTCTGTGTTTGTCTATAGTACCTGCTGGTACTGTGTTGTTGAAGTCCTGTATTTCCTTATTTATTTTCTATCTGATTGTTTTATCCATTACTGAGAGAGAATATTGTCTCCAAATACTATTGTAAAACTGTCTTATTACTTCCTTCATTTCATAGTTTTGTATTTTATGTTTTTATGGTCTGTTATTAGATGTTCTTAATTGTTACATTATTCTGTATTGGACATTTTAGTTATATACTATGCAATTCTGTGGGTTTTTAAAAAACTTTTAAAATTCTGATTGTATAGTTATATCTTCTCATTCTTTTAACTGGGCGCATGGAGTTTTTCTCCTGTTTCTGATTTTTCGGATCTGAAGTGCCTGTTTGGCAGCAAATATGTAGTTCAGTCATGTGTTTTTATTCATTTTGCTGATCCCTGACTTGAGCACTCAATCCATTGGCAGTTTAAAATAATTGTTAATAAGGAGGGACTTTCATGATTTTGCTCTTTGTGTTTTCTCTATGTTTTTTTGTGTTCCCCATTGCCTGTATTACTTTTGTTTAGTCATAAACTAGTATCTATTTCTTTTCTTCTTCTTCTGTATGTTCTACAGCTATTTTCTTTTGAGTTACAGTGGGGATTATTATTAGTATATTCAATGTCCTAAAGTTGCAGCACTCTAATATGAACTTATCCTACCTTATCTTCAATAACATACACATATAAGACCCTTGTCAGCTCTGTCTGTGTCGCTTTCATGTTTCACTGCCACAATAGCACATTTTAAATATTGCTCCCGAAAGTGTAAATTAGTAATTATTTTACATACATTAGTTTCTTAAATTATGTAAAAAAACATGGAGCTACGAGTGAATATAATACTAGCTTCTAGACTAAAACTTTATAATGCTTTAGTCTCTTACATTGTACCCAAAATAAAAAATGTAGCCACAACTATTTTTACTGTTTTTACTATTTTAATGCTGGGTTTTATAATTACCTGTTAATCTTTATTGATATTTTTGCTTGCTTAGAGGACTCCAAGTTGCTGTTCATTGTTCTTCCATTTTGCCTTGTAGTGGCTTCCAGGTTGAAGGTCTGAGAGTATAGGTGTGTGGTAGAATGCTCACCCAGCATGCACGAGGCACCCTGGGTTTGATCTTCAGCATTGCCAAAACCTTTTGCAGTCACCCCAGTACTGTACAGGCCTTTTTCTATTTTGAGACAGAGTTTACCTGAGTCACTTGAACTTGTGATC
Organism: Ctenodactylus gundi; assembly: GCA_004027205.1. NCBI lineage: Eukaryota > Metazoa > Chordata > Mammalia > Rodentia > Ctenodactylidae > Ctenodactylus > Ctenodactylus gundi. Next base: position 444,778 of record PVKB01001164.1, read on the forward strand.
CTCCTGCCTCTGCCTCCTAGAGTGCTGGATTATAGGTGTGTATCACCACACATTGCTTTTTTTTTTTTTTTTTTTTAAATTTTGGTATCACCTTGCGGGACTTACCTCTTTCCTTTTTAGAAGATCTGGTGATGAGCAGCACCCTTAGGCATTGCTTATCTGAGAATATCTTAATTTTTTTCTCATATTTGCTGGATTATTTTGGTGGATATAGGATTTTTGTTTGATAGGTATTTTGAATTTTAGATCCTCAGTTTCTGGCCTAAAAAGTTTCTGATTTAAAAAAAGTTCTCCTGACATGGTTATTGAGGATTTTCTATATATCAGAGATTATTTTGTTGCTTTTCTTTGGAGACAAGGTCTTTTGCTCTGTAGCCCAGGCTGGTCCTGAACGTGTTATGGAGCCCAGGCTGGCCTTGGACTCACGGCAGTCCTACTGCCTCAGCCTCCTGAGGGCTGGGATTACAGGCATGCACCATCATACTCAGCTTATGTGGTGCTGGGGAATCAAATTCAGGTACTTAGTGCTTGACATAGCACTTGCTAGGCAAGAACTTTAACCACTGAGCCATTTCTCCAGCCCCTCAGAGATTGCTTTTATCTTGCTTCTTTCAAAATTCTGTCACTGAAGTATTTGACTATAGAATATCTTGGTGTGGATCTCTTTGCCTTCTTTTCACTTGGAGTTTGTTGAGCTTCTTTAATGTTTATATTCATTTCTTTTGTGAAACATTTAAAAAATTTAAAACTATTCACCTGTTTCTCTTCTGGCACTCCCAGAAGGTATGTGTTGGTCCTTTGGATGGCATCTCTTATGTCCTTTGCACTCTGCTCCCCACATCCCCTTTTTGAGTTAGGGTCTTACTGTGTAGCCCAGGCTGGTCCTGAACTCACTATGTAACCCAGTCTGGCCATGGACTCATGTCAGTTCTCCTACTTCAACCTCCCAAATGCTGGGATTACAGGTGTGTGCCACCATGCTGGGCTTTATGTGGTGCTGCGGAATCAAATTAGAGGCTCACGCTTGCTTGGCAAGTGCTTTAACCGCTGGGCCATTCCTCCAGCCCTCTTCTTTTTTTTTAATGATTTGCAGTGTTTTATCTTTAAGTTTATTGGTTCCTCCTTCTGCTCACTCAAAACAGTTTTTAAAAATAATTTCATTTAGTTTTCTCAGCTCCAGAACTTACTTTTTTTGAAGTATTCCGTTATATTACTTACATTTTTGTGTTCATTTTTTTCTTGACTTTTGTCACTCATGCCTTTTTTTGATTTTCTGAGTATTTTTAAGGTAGTGGCTTTAAAGTCTTTGTCTAATTTATCTGCCCTAAGTTATTTTTCAGACACATTTGTATTTTTTCCTTTGGATGTACCATATTTTCCTATTTCTTTGGAAGCTTTGTGATTTTTCTTTTTAATATTTACAACAGTTGACTTGAATCTAATAATGTGGCAACTCTGGAAATCAGTTTTTCCTTCTCTAGGGCAGGATTCCGGTCTTTTTGACACTTTGCAGGGGCTTAGTTGATGACCATTCTCGGAGATGGGGTGATGGGAGAGGCCGGGGGCAGGACAATGGATGAATGGCTTGTTAAATAGCAGGTTGCTAGAGGATAGCTTTGCAGTGCAAGCAGCAGCAGGAGGAGGCAGGGAGGCAGCCCTGCTTGCTGCTCACCTTTCCTGGTGGCCTGGTCATTCTGAGACCACAAACCTGTACTGATTTGGAGGACTCCTGCCCTACAATCTACATTTTTGTTACTTTGTTTTTGTTTTATAATTATTGAAGGTTTCTTCTATTCCAAGGATTTTTGTCTAGTCTTTTTTTCTTTTTCTTTTTTTTTACAAAATTACTTTTTATTAGTATATAGTTGCAATACTTAATAGTGACATTCAGCTTGAGAAATTGGGGGCGTGTACATACCATACTTTTTATTTTTACTTCCCTTCTCCTACCCTCTCACCTCTCTTTTGTCTTCCTGTTTTCTTCCATCTCTGTTTTATTTTGCTTTTCTATTTATAGTTTGGTTATCTCATATTAGAGATCATGTGAGGTTTAGCCTTCTCCATTTGATTTATTTCACTAAGCTTGATGGTCTCAAGGTGCACTACAAATTCTCACTGTCTAGTCCAGGCCAGTTCTGAACTCAATATGCAGCCCAGGCTGGCCTCCAACACGCCATACCCAGATTACAAATTTGCACCAACATACTGCCATACCGTATTGGGGAATCGAACAGAGGGCCTTGAGCATGCTAGGCAAGTGCTCTAATGTCTATGCTATTTCTCCAGCCCTATAACTCAAATTTTCATCTTTCTTTTTAGCAGAGAAGTATTCCATTGTGTAAATAAACCACATCTTTAACCATTCATTTGTTGATGGACATATTGGCTGCTTCCAAGAGTTAGCTATTATAAATTGTGCTGGTATAAACATGGCTGTGTGTACTTGCCTTAGTTACTTACTCATTTGTTACTAGGACAGAATACCTAACATCCTTAATTTAAGAGAGAAGTGATTTATTTAGGCCACAGTTTCAGAAGGCCTCACAGAGTCCATTTATGGGTATTCAGCAACAGTAGAAGCCCGTGCAGGGGCTGGAGAGCTGCTGATGGCATTGCAGAAAGAAAGCCAAGTAAATGAGAATCCTGGATCTTTAAAGACTAAGGCAAGGCCAGAGCTTTCCTAGGAAGAAGCTGTAATGGTCTTCATTTTTCCTTTACTTAGTTCAAGATGCCAGTTGGGCACTCCTAGGTCCAGGGTAGGTACCCAGTCTTTCACTTTGGACCACAAGTCAGTAACACATCTGAAAGTTCTGCCCTGAGTGCCCATACCCCTAAATATCAACAATTTGATACAATTTCTCCAAGCCAAGCCCCAAGCATCTTCCCCTTCTAGCCAGGCCCTACTTACCAACAGCCATGGTTCTGTAGGTCTCTCACTACATCCGAATACATAGGGGTTATGGGAGACATGCCAGATCCAAACCACAGCAGTGCATCACTCTTATGTGATGACTTTAACTCTTCAGAAGAAGTATAGCTAGTCTAATGGGGTATCTATTTTCAGTTTTTTGAGGAATCCATACTGTGCTTTCCATAATGGTTATACTAGTTTACAGTCCCACCAGTATTGTGGAAGCATGTCTTTTTCCACAACCTTGCCAGCATTTACTGTTTTTTTGAGTTCCTGATAACCTTTCTTACCATACTGAGTTAAATAAAATCTCAGTGTTGTTGATTATGGTATATTATCTTTTTAATAATTTGTTACCTTTTGTTTACAAGTATCTTGTTGAGGATCTTTGCTTCTATATTCATTAAGGAAACTAGCCTGTGCATTTCTTTCTTTGTTAGGTATTTATCTGCTTTTGGGATCAAGGTAATGCTAGCTTCTAGGAAGGAGCTTGGTAGTGTTGTCTTTCAATTTCATGGGAAAGTTGGAGACGCTTTGGCACTAGCTCTTTCTCGAAGTTCTGATAAAATTGTGGTGAAGTTGTCAGGTCCTGGGCTCTTCTTTGTTACTGCTTCAATTTCATCCTCGGTTATTGGTCTGTCTGTTCATGGTTTGTATATCTTATTGGTTCAAATTTGGTATTTCTATGTGTCTGGTAATTCATCAGTTTCTTTTAGGTTCTTGAATTTATTGGATATAAATTTTCAAAATACTTATAATTCTCTGGATTTCAGCAATGTCTGTTGTGATTTTATCTTTTTCATTTCTAATTATGTTGATACAAATTGTTTCCTTCTGATGAGATTGGTTAGGAGTTTAACAGTCCTATTTATTCTTTGAAAGAACCTCCTTTTTTATTCATTGGTCTTTTGTATTTTTAAAAATCTCTCATTAATTTCCAGACTGATCTTTATAATTTTGTCCCTTCCACGGCTTTTGGATTTGGATTGTTTTTGTTTTTCTAGGACTTTAAGGTGCATTGTTAGGTTATTTGTTTGGGATTGCTGTTTTCTTAATGTGTGCATTTATGTCTATTAATTTCCCTTTTAGTACTGCTTTCACTGTGTGTCATATACTCTGGTATGATGTACTTTCATTGTGGTTTGACTCTAGGAAGTTTTTGCTTTTCTGGTTTCTTCTGTGATCCATTGATTGCTCAATAATGTATAACTTAATTTCCACTTACTTATATAATGTTTGTTGTTCCTTTTGCTGTTGATTTCCAGTTTCATTCCACTATGATCTGAAAGTATGCAGGGAATGATTTCAATGCTTTTGTATTTATTTAAGCATGCCTTATGGCCATTGATACGGTATATTTTGGAAAAAGTCTCATGTGCTGTTGAAAAAGTGCATTCTATTGAGGTTGGATGGAACATTCTGTGGATATCTATTATATCCATTTATTTCATGGGATGATTTAGCTGTGATATACTTTTGTTGATTTTTTTTTTTTTTTTGTCTGTTGACCTGCCTGTATGTGAGAGTATGGAAGTCCCCTACTATGACTATAAGGGGTTTAATCTGAATTCTAATGTCTATTAGTTTTTGTTTTCTGAAATTCTGTATACCAAAAATGGGTGGAAATGTAGTTACTGGTAGTTGTGAGGTCTTACTGTTAGATTGTTCCCTATACCAGTATATAGTATCCATCTTTCTCTTTTGGATCTACTTTGGTTTGAAATCTGCTGTGTCTGGTAATAGTATAGCTGCTGTTCTTGTTTTCAGGTTCAAGTAGCATGGAGTATTAATTTCTGTCCTTTACCTTAGTATGTGTTCTTTCTTTATGGGTGAGGCATATCTCTTGTGCACCAGAAGGGTTTGGGCGTTGTTTCTTGATTGACTCTGCCAGTTCTGTGTCTTTTGATTGTGTGTTGAGATCCTTAGCATTAAGAGTTACTGTTGTAGGATATTTGCCGAATCCTGTTATTGTCTCCTTCTTTCAGTGTTTGATTTTTTGGGGGTTGTTATTGTTACACTTCTCCCTTTGGTGTTTCCTTTCCTCTGAGTTCTTTGGTACTGGTCTTCTTTTTAAGATTCCTCCAAGTATTTTGTGCATTGCTGGTCTGGTGGTCATGAATTTCTTTAGGGTTTCTTTGTTGTGAAAAATTCTTACTTTTTCAGTTTTCAGAGATAACTTCGCTGTATAGAAGAACCTGAGTTGACACTTGCTTTTAAGGCCTGAGTAATTTCATTCCAGGCTCTTTAATATTAAATATAACACTTCTTTTGAGAAATCTGCAGTTACTTGGATGGGCTTTTCTTGGTAGAGTAATATCTTTTTTTCTCCTACTGTTTTTAATGTTCTCTTTTTGTCTTGAATTTCCTTGATTTTGATTATGATGTGATGTGTTGGTCGTAATTATTTTGTCAAACATATGCCTCTAGTACCCATATTGTTTCTTTTCCAAGATTTGAGAAAATTTCTGCCATGACTTTAGTGAATAAATTCTTTACACCTTTTGTGTTGTCTTCTACTATTTCTCTCAGGCCCATAATCTAGGCTTGGTTCTTGTTGAGCTACCTAACAGCTGTTGTATCCAGGTACCTTGCTGTTTGTGGTTTCTAGACAATCCCTGAGTGTATCATTTGGGGGGGGGGGAGTCACTCTTGTATTCATAGTCCTCACAGTGCTCAAGCTGGCTTCCCATGCTATCAATTGAATTTTCATATTCTGAACTTCAGCTTAAATTTTTTTTCAGATTTTCCACTTCCTCGGTCAGCTTTTTTCTATCTTCTCTAAACTTAGTAAAAATGTTTTTCATCAATTAAGAGCATTACTTGCTTAGAAAATTCCTTCTTAAATTCATCAGTCATCTCTTGCATTTATTTAAGTATGTCTTACTGGAATTGATTGACTGTTCCATCTGTTGTTTTTTGATTTTCTCTCTTTCTTTTTTCCCACTATTTTTATTAATATACAAATGTAATACATAGTATTTACAATGAATTTGGTTGTTTCGTACATCTATGTATCACATCGACTTCACAATCCCTTCCCATCTTCTACCCTCCCGCCCCATCCCTGACCCTTCCCCCAGCTCTGGCTATCACTTCATAAAGTTCCAAAGAATGCCTGTGTTCTGGGTTTTCCAAGTCTGAGAAACCATACAGTGTTTAACATATTAATCTACCGCACCTAAGTCATTTCACTCAAGTCACCACACTACCCCAGCTTCCTTTTCCTCTGATGGGTTCACAGTAGTCAAATCTTGATATCTCCTCTCTGAATCCAGCCAATCCCTTCATTGGGATATTCACCAAAAGCTTTTTTTCCCCATATTTTCCTACATCTTTGTTGTTATTGTTAAACCTGGCCTTACCCACCAGTTCACACTAGAAAATAATTATGAGCCTGTAGTTCAAAAGACTAGTTAATTTGGGAAAGAAGAGAAAATAAATAAATAAAATTGAGTTGCCTTAGCTGAATACTGGAAGGTGCATATTTGTACATTCACAAGGTTATGTTTACATCAATCAGTTTCCTTAGGATAAACTTTCATTAGTGGCCTAATAAGTGAATTGCTACAACAAAACAAAGTTAAAACTATATCACATTGCTACATTCAATGAACTTAATTCTATACCATATAAATGTACTTAAAGGGACAGACATGAAGGCAAATCTAGTTATTTCTTAATTTCCTACATTTCATACCTAATTTACTCATATTTCACTGATTACTAACCTACTTTTTTCTCAGCTCCTTCTCCTCTAGCGGTTGTCACTTTTTCTCTGGTGTCATTTGTATCGCTGGTCTCCCTTTCACTGTCCAAGTTTCCTTTAAGTATTTTCTGCAATACTGGCTCAGTGGCTGCAAATTCCTTTAAGCTGTCTCTGTCTTGGAAAGTTTTAAGTTCTCCCTTTAAGTTAAAAGATAATTTTGCTGGATATAGCAGTCTTGGCTGGCATTTATGTTTTTTTAGTGCTTGGATGATATTGCTCCACGATTTCCTTGCTTTTAGAGTTTGGATTGAAAAATCTGCCATTATTCTGATGGGTTTATCTTTGTAGGTCACCTTCTGTTTTTCTCTTACCGCTTTTAGTATTTTCTCTTTGTGTTGGGTTTCTAGAATTTTAATTATGATGTGTTGTGATGAGGATCTCTTCTGATCAAAGCTGTTTAGTGTTCTGTATGCCTGCAATAGTTCCATGTTCATTTCTTTTCTTAGATTTTGGAACTTTTCTTCCATCGTTTTGTTAAACATGTCCTTTAAGCCTTTTGTTTTGTCCTCAGTCTTCTCCTGGATTCCCATAATTCTGAGGTTATTTCTCCTTGAATCATCTATCAGTTGTTGTAATGACTCGCTTTCTTTATTTACTTTGTGTTCTTCATGGCCTGTATGTTGCAGCTTAGTCACTTTATTTTCTAGGTCTGACATACTATTCTGAAGTTGTTTAAAGTGGTTGCTTATTATTACCTGCGTGTTTTTCATTTCCTGAATATCTGCATTCAGTTTTTCTATATCTCTGTTGTGTACTTCTCTAATTTTTTCTTTTGTGTTCGTTATCTTCTGGTATATTTCTTCTCTGGTCTCCTCTAGTTGCTTTTCAAGACTTGGTTTTTGCTTATCTATGTATTGGTGTAGCTCTTCTGCTGTCCGTTTTATTTCCTGTTTAATTCCTGCTTTAACTCACTGAATTTCTGAGCCCAGAAGCTGCCATCATTTTTGCCATATTCATATTTATTTACCCTTACTTCATCTCCTGGGTTTTCAGTTCTTTTTGTAGATTTGTGACTGTGATTCCCCATTTCTTCTTTGGTCTCCTCTAGTTGCTTTTCAAGGCTTGCTTTTTGCTTAGCTAAGTGTTCTTGTAGCTCTTGCACTGTCTGTTTTATTTTCTGCTTTGCTTCCTGGTTTAATTCCTGGTTTAATTCTTGCTTTAATTCCCTGACTATCTGGGCCCATAAGTCACCATCCTTCTTGCCCATCTCTTCCTTCGGTTCTTTGGGTTCTGCAATTTCAGCACCCCTTGCACCCTCCCCTGGGGAGTCAGATCTTTTTGTATAAGATTTGTTACCACATTTCCCCATGCTTCTGCTACCTCTGACTGTCTGGTGCGCAGGAAAGAGAATGGCTCCTGCTGACATCACTGCCTGCGATGGCTGTTGAGTCCTGTTTCTGATCTGGGATCCCGGGGCCTCTTCTAGGGGGAGTGCACACTGCGTTTGCAGTACACACACCTGCAGGTTGGTGCTTCTGAGGCTGGGGCCGCCCACAGCCAATGATTCCCAGTAGTCCGGGTCCACGCTTACCTCGGGCTGAGGTTCTGGCCTCCGGACCTTATCTGTGATCTATGGGTGCCGGCAGCTTGGAGCCGCACAGAGTCAGCTCCTTCTTTCCTCTTCCGATGTTACTTCAGGATTTCTGACCCGCCCGCAGCCTCCTCTCCCGTTGCTGTGTGCTCCATCCTCTCCCAGCTCCGTTCTGTCAGATATTCAGGTCCCCGCGAGCTTTCCTCCGGAAGCTGTTTGCAGTCGGCTGAGGCGGCTTTCTGGACCGAGGGGATTTTTTTTTCCCCTCTAGTTTCGATGATCCTTTGGAGTTTCTGGCCTCTCGCTGGTCGCCTTTCAGTTTTGGGCGATGCTCCTCTCTTTTCTAGCTACACCAAACATGCTTTTTCTAACTATCTTCTTGACTTTTTAAGTGCATTGATGAGGAGACATTGTGCAGTACTATTACTCAGCCGCCATCTTGACTGGAAGCTGATTTTCTCTCTTTCAAAGTTCCTCTAGCTCAGGACCTATAATAATTAGCTTCTGGGTTGTCAAGCAGTTCTGCTGGTGTCTTACTACCTTGTTTTGTCATGATTCTGTTGCTGAGGATTGTCGATCAATTAGTTTTTTTTTTTTTTACAAAACCTGTGTCTCTGAAAGGACAAATTAAATGAGTATAACATTTTTTTTACTATTATTTAGATGGACAAGGAGTCCTTTACTTGTCCTGTGTTGGTTGTAACTGTCCACTGAATATGGGACAAGAGAGAGCAGCAGTTGCCTGGCCAGCTGTTGTTCCCTGCTAAGTCTTTCCCATATCCATTGTTGAGATCTGCCCTCTGTCACCACCTCTTCCAGTGCCTGAATCTGTGTCTTGCGTGATGGACCACTATAATGGCCAAGTGTTGGCATTTCTCTGAACAGGTATGAGGATGGGTAGGGGAACCGAAAGCCCACTAATTTCTGTGCTAGGGTAGGCAGGGAGCGGGACCTCACAATATGATGACATCTTGTTCACGCCTAGTCATTCCCCTTGGCACCCATCTTCCCTCAGTTCCCCATCTCTGGTGCTACTCTCCACATTTTGCAACCTGCTCTTGTTAGGGCCTGAACTCTTAGGTCAGCGACCTATTCTCCCTTCTCTGTGGCTATGTCTTATGCTGGCTGCTTCCCAAGAACTGGTTAAGAGTGTCCTTAAAGACCCTGGCGTGTATTCCCACCTGTCGATTCTTTTACCCCAAATAGTTCAGACTGGGGCTCTTCTCAAAATGGCTCCTGACTACTTCACTTCCTGAGAACTGGTTCTCCTGAACTGGTCTGCTGACTGCAGGAGACCTCTTCAGAGGGAAAGCTCACCTTGTTTGCAGTTTGTACTACCTGGTGACTTGCCTCTCCTGGAAGCTGGTGCTGTCTGGGGTTACCTTGTGTCTGTGGCTGTTGGTAGTTCATAGCCCTTTCCATTCTGTCTAGACAGCTTCTCGGACTGGTGTGTTCTACAGCCTCTTTTGATTCTTCAGGGTCTCTCCCTTTTCTGTGGCCTCCTGTCAATACCTGGAGCTCTTCTCTTACTGTAAGCTAAGTTGAACAGGTAGTTTTAGAACCATATCTGGGGCAGGAGGAATGGCTCAGCAGTTAAAGTGCTTGCCTAGCAAGTGCTGTGTCAAGTGCCAAGTATCCGAATTCAGTCTCCCAGCACCACATAAGCTGAGCATGGTAGCACACGTCTATAATCCCAGCACTCAAGAGACTAAGGCAGGAGGATTTCTGTGAGTCCAAGGCCAGCCTTTGGCTCCGTAATCAGTTCAGGACTAGCCTGGGCTGCAGAGTGAGACCCTATTTCAGAGAGAGAGAGAGAGAGAGAGAGAGAGAGAGAGAGAGAATGAGAACTCTGTCTCTCTGGTATTTCTTTGGATGATCTTATGAGGAGCCTCTGAGCAGGGCAGCTGTCATCTTCTTGGAATTCTTGTGTAGTCTTAGTGTTTTTTCAGGTCTTTTCTTGTTTTCTCTATAAATGCAGTGTCTCCCTCCCCCCTCCCCCAGTCTTTTGCCTACCAGAAGAAAAAAAGAAGAAAGATGAAAATCGTGATGATAAGATACTGTGGGTTCTTAAATAATGTGGAAGTCATTTCAGTCAGATGGAAGGAGGCTAGGTCTGTCTGTGAGCATCTTTGTAATCAGAAGTGACCAGCGTAAGAGTGTTAGTCTCCCACGTTCCTTCCCGTGACTCTTGGAACCCATTTGTTTTTGCAGAGTAAAGCTGGAGAAATCACGTTAAAATGAGAGATGTTGGTCTGTAATTTTTGCAGGACTAAGAACAGAGTTAGGAAATGATGCGACATAGCACAGAAAGATCAACTATCAGTAGTGTCACCCTAGGCTAAACACCCAATATGAAAATCAGACTTTAACTGTAGCAAGAGTTTGTTCTAGGAAGACAGGCACTGCTTCCTACCACAGGAGTGGGATCGGGGATGGGTAGCTGGTTCTATGTTAAAAGCTGAATTTTACTAAAATTAACTTAAGTTTACTTTCTAAGCCTTTCCTTTGGAATTGCAATCTTTCAGGAGACTCCAGAATTCCAAAGTAGTTACTCAGGAGAATCTGCCCATGTAGTGTCTAGGTGTGGGGAAAGAGATTGCTAGTACATTCTCTCCAGAATCCTCACTTACCCGTACTGTGTGTACTTTCTCCCTGAAACTCTTCCTGCAGTTAAAATCTGCTATCGGTATTGGTATTTAGCATAGGATGACACTATAATAGTTGATCTTTTTGTGTTATGTGTCTTCATCTCCTGACTCTGTTCTTAATCTGGGGGGAACAAAAAACTAGGGACCAACATCTTTTATTTTAATATGTGTACCACCTTCACTCTGAAAAGTCCCCTTGGTAAAGTAACTCATTTGGGAATGATGCTCGTTTCTACTTTATAAGGTTGTTGCTAAGACTACATATTAATTATACCTAAAGTTTATTGACTTATTAATCTATGTCAGGTTCTGTGTGCAGTTGCTTTTCATGTAATAAATCACCCACAGATAATGTGCCAGATAAACTTAATATTGAATCATTTATTGATTAAATATAAGCAAGTTTTGTTTTGGAGTAGGGCACTAAGCAACTTTTATTACGTTGCTTATGAACTAATCTAGTAGTTAACTGAGACATTGCTCCAAATCCTGACAACTTTATGACTGAAATTTTATATTGCAAGGTGGTGCTGTCAATACCATTGGTTGTCAGTGATGTGTGTGACTGTTTCCAAGTTATATTACATATATGAATTGTTTCTGTTTGTAGGTATAGCTATTATTGTGTGATTTCTCACTTCACAAGATGTCCCTTGATTTTGCTTAAAATGCGAACCACCATTGTAAATTGTCATTTAGGTATTATGTGTGTATCATGTTGGTGCACTTTAGAACCTTGAGAAAGATATTATTCTGACCTCTAAGGCTCTAACAATGTAAAAAGGAACAAGCCAGTAGAAGAATTTTATGAAAAACCGCTGTGTATTTCCATATCCAAAACATACCCCAGTTGACATACACATGTGATCAGTGATAATTTTGGTAACCTAAAGTTTAGTCCTATTTTAAGACCATGATTTGTCTAAAGGTTTTAGACTCTTAGTGACTATCAGGTTTTGAAAAGATTTTCCTTTTTCTTTTCTTTTCTTTCTTTCTTTCTTTTTTTTTTTTTAAATAGCTGCAAGGTTGGAGGCTCCTTTTTGGCCAGTGGGGTGGCTTGCTTTTCCAAAGTTGGTGTGAATGGGAAAGGGTAGTGAGATTGGCTTTTTTTTTTTTTTTTTTTTTTTTTTTTTTTTTTTTTTTTTTTTTTTTTTTTTTTTTTTTTTTTTTTTTTTTTTTTTTTTTTTTTTTTTTTTTTTTTTTTGAGGCAGAATCTTACAGCTCTGTAGTTCAGACTGGTCCTGAACTCACTACATCGCTGAGGGTGGCTTTGAACTCAGAGCAGTCCTCCTGCCTCAGCCTTTCCAGTGCTGGGATTATAGGTGTGCAGCAACACACCAGCTGATGTAATGCTGGGGAATCAAATTTAGGGCCCTGTGCTTGCTAAGCTCAAGCCACTGTGTTTTTCCTCCAGCCCGAGATTTGCTTTTCATCCGTTGTAGGCTTATATTCCAGTAACTGTAGCAAAAAATACATGTTAACTTACTTGCTTTAAAAAATTGCCAACCTTACTAATTTCAGTAAATATAAATTGAATTAGAAGAGCAAAAGTATGACTCCAAATATGGACCCTTTAAGTGTTGATTTTGTATTTACAAAAATGTCATGTGCATACAAAAAAGTTTAACAATATAAAAAATGCAACTCAACTATTACAATGTAAGTGACCTTTATTCTTTAAATCTCAATGTATTACACTAGTATATTGACCTGAAAAGTCCAGGAAGAAAGGGATTTAGGATGCATAGAATAGCCAACATTGTAAGTTCCGCCAGGGTTAGTGGTAAAATGTAAACCAAAAAAGCCTGTAGCTTTGTTAAACTGAGATTAACTGGTAATTTCTGTAATGAAGTTTTTGAGCAGTTCTAGAAAGAATTCCGTTGCAGGATGTCAAGGAAAATCAGGGCCATGAATAGGTGAAGTTGTGTAGCAGAGGTCACACTGATACTTTTGCTGTGGTCCTATTTTTTTTTTTTAAAGATAGGTTGGCAATATAACAATGAAATTGAAGAGCATGAAGAAATAAAAGCTTCTCACTGAAGGACATAGCAGTGTTGGTCCAGGGGAGCCAGCCATCTGTGGTGTCTTATTTGTCTGGGAGCTACATTAAATGGCTCTGGGTTCTAAGCAGCTGATCTAGATATGAACTGTTAGAAAATAAAATATGCTTGTATGCAGTATTTGCCTATATTGAAAAATCTAGAACATAGTAGTTAAACTTTACTGAATCATTAAGTTCATACCTATTGAAAATTCTGTAGGTTTTAATGCTGACACTGCAGAATGATCCTCCTTCTTTGGAAACTGGTGTTCAAGATAAAGAAATGCTGAAAAAATATGGAAAATCGTTTAGAAAAATGATTTCATTGTGCCTTCAAAAGGATCCAGAAAAAAGGTAAAGTATGAGTCTAATTATCTCTTCATCTAGTATCTAAAGCATTATGGAAAGCCTAAGAATCACATATATATAAATATAGACATATAGACATATATGTATATATAAAGAGGGAGTTATTTGTGCATATACCAAGGAGCTAAATATAAACTATAAAAAAGTATACAGAAACTATAATATAAGATTAGAAGTAACTGAATTAATTTCTTTAACTTTTTTTTAGTATACAGTATACCCTAAGTAGCTACTGTTTGGTAGTCAGTTTCCTATAAATATAGATACAAATTGTTAATTCTGTTTTAATGTAGTACTACATTAACAGGAGAGGTATATTTTCAATTTATACTTAAAATTTACAAGTGAACAAATGTCTTGATGACATTTAAAATTAATTGCAGAAGCAATACACTTAGCAAATTTATATTTGGTGTCAAGTAATAGTACTTCTTGCTATTTAAGAATATTGAACAAGTGGGCATAAATTCGCATAACTTCCTTATCAATATTATACAGATTGATTGACAAATGAACAAATAAGAACATGTAGGTCTGTATCTTTATTAAGCAACAATATAGAATGTTAGAAATCACTGAATATATAACCTTTTATTTTTGAGGTCATTTAGATACCAAAGAGGTAGAACTTGAATTCAAATGTTTTGATTTATAATTCAGGACTGTTCCTACTATATTTTCCGTTTCACTTATGTAGTTAGCTCTTCTTCCACATTGACAGATTAGACCAACTTTGGATCAAAAATATTCTTTAAAAAATCATGTATGTACTAGACATGTACAGACTTTTTTCTTGTTGCTGTTCTCTGAACAATATTGTAACTACCTGTATACCATTTATGTTCTATGGGATATTATAAGTAACCTGAAGGTGACTTAAAGTATGTGGGAGAATGGCTTAGGTTCTGTACAAATACTATGCCATGTCACATAAGGGCCTTGAACACCACATGTCATAGTGTAGAGGAGGATCCCTGGAGCCAGTTTCCTGGGACACCAAGGGACAGCTGTGTATTCATTAAGTTTCTTAGCACTCAAATTTTTTAAATTTTGTTTTCTCTAAAGGTTGACAAAAGTAAGACTTTGGCATCCTTGATCATGTCTCTAGTATATATAATGGGATTTCAGAATTTACACTTGGAAATATTGGAAAGGGTAAGAAAATTAGGCAGCAAAGTTTATAAGTATGCTTTTGGATTTTTTTCCTGTTTATGAATAAGTGATTTTAAAAAGATTGGAAGAACTTGTTTCTGTTAAGTAGATTGACTAAAAGAGTAAGTTCTCTTGTTACAAATACCTAGAAATAACAGAAAAAACTCAAATTTAAGAGTCCTTGGCCCTCAAAAGTAATGAGGAAGCCATAAATTAGAGAAGAGATCAAGAACCTATGTAGTGGCTACATTTAATTCACGTTTGTTTGGAAACCTAGGGTTGATGGTAACTCCTGTGTTAAGACTGGAATTGAGATCTTGAGCCTACCAAGGGGGTTGTGAATGGAGATTCTGCCTAAAACTGAGTCCCTGGAGGGCCACATCTCAGTGAAAGGATAGACTAGAACAAAATTGCACAGTCACACCAAAGACAATAGCAACCTCTCCCAAACAATCAAGACCTTTGGCTGTTTGATTCTATGCCTCAGAGTGTAAATTCACAGCACCTGCATCATCCAAGAAATCACAGGGTTGGGGAGCTAAAGAAAATGGCTGTCATCAAGTTTTATTTCTAGCTGAAACCAGACTCAGAAATATGCTAAAAGAATACTCAAACCCTAGCTTCCATGTTTGTTGACATAATGCCCTACTGAAGAAGTACATCCCAAAAGTGTGCTACACAAGGTAAAAAGTATACCATGAACTAGACTTGACATAAGTAGAAATATTAGTTCTCCAAGAAATTTGGGTGAGGCAGTGGTATGTGAAAAGACTATGAAGTCTTTTTTAAATTAATAAAGTTATAATAGAAATAAGAATCATAAGGCAAAATACAAATATAACAAAAGAGTTAAATAGTAATGTTGTAAATGAAAACGCCAAGCTATGTGTGGTGACACAGGCCTGTGATCTCAGTACACTGGAGACTGAGGCAAGAAGATTGCAAGTTCAAGCCCAGCCCGGGAATTCAGTGACTCAGCGAGACCCTGTCTCCAAAAACAAAGCAGAACAAAAGGCTAGGAATGTAACTCAGGGTGAAATACATAATTTCAGCTTGTAATGAGAAATTATCCAAAGCAGAGGAATAAGCTTGAAAGTACCTGGCACAGTGCTCTTCAGAAATGTCAAGGCATCCCCCATAATGTCACTGGGTGGGGGGGTGTACTGTGCACACAGATGCTGATGGTGACATGCTAGGGGAGACTGTGTACATGGGCTGATGGTGGCAGGACAGGGGAGACTGCACACAGAGGCTGACGGTGGCATGACGTGGAAACTGCACTGAGGCTACTATGGGAGCATCCTGCTTTAGATGCTGCTTTAGACAGAAAAGCCAGTGGGAAAACTGGAGAACTGAGGGAAGGCTATGGTTTAATATTTTAGTTAATTTTTGCTAATTATACCACACTTACATAAAATGATAACATTAATGGAAGCTGATACAGGGCATGTATGAGCTTTGTGCTGTGTGATTTCTATAAATTTGAAGTTGTTTCAAAATAAAAAATTAAAAATAACAGGCCTAGGAAGTATATAATATCTGTTCTTTATTCAGAATTTTTTTCTTTTTTTGAGACTGTGTCTTTTTCTGTAGTCCAAGCTGGTCCTGAATGCACTACTTAGCCCTGGCTGGCCTCAGCCTCACAGCAGTCCTTCTGCCTCAGCCTCCTGAGTACTGGGATTGTAGAGATGTGTGCCTCGCCAGGTATCATGTGGTGCTGGGCCCTCGAGTTGCCTAGGCAAGCGCTGTAATCACTGAGTTATGTCCCCAATCCTCTTCAGAAGATTTTAAAAATAAAACATAAAAAAATGCTCAGTGGACTGGCTAAACAGAAAAACTAATTAAAACATAAAAGAAATAACTTTATTGATTTATCCAGTAACTGGCTTTGTTATAAGCCTTTTGTATAAGTCACCTCACTCTTCCTCTCCTAGAAGGAGGCACTTTTATTTTCTCTGCCAGAAAATTGAAGAAACAGAACTGGAAGTTAAGTAACTTGGCACAGAGCCACACACCTAACCCGTGAGGAGTGACGATTCCCATGTGGTTTAATGCACACTGCCTGCTCTATGTTTCCCCCTCCCCTCTGCTAAGGAATTCCTCAGGCTCCACTGCAGACAAACGAATGCTGGCAAAAGGAAAGGGCGGGCCGGCGCGAGCCTGCTGGGTATCCCTCATCTGAAGGGCTTCTGCCAGAAATGATCTGCATTTTAGATTTTTTGAATTTTGAGATATTTTTGTGTACATAATGAGATAGGGATGAAACTGAAGACATTTAAACACAAAATTCATTTATATTTCCTGTAAAATTTATATATATGGCCCAAGGTAATTTTTTATCAGTAATAATTTTACGCATTTTCTACTTGTGACATTATCGTAACACTCAAAAAGTCTGGAATTTTGAAGCTTTTCAGATTTTGGGCTTTGGGGATTAGGGATGTTCAACTTACATATGCTTATATGCACAAGTACATGCATATGTATGCAGACACACAGGGACTTTCCAGGAAAGATGAAGGAGAATGAAGGGGAGCTGTGGCTGAGAACTTCTGGTACCAAAGGCCGGAGGCGCCAGGTGAGCCGCGACCCCAGACTCCAGTCCAGGCTGGCACTGCTGTGGAGCTTCTGTGGGCACCTTCAGGGGCGGACCCCGCCCCGAGGTGGTCGCATGAGCACTCCTCCAATAACAAATTGAGCCAGCGTATACTTCCACAATGCTGAGGGAAAATAACTGTGGCCCCCACATTTTGTATTTAGTAAGATGATTACTCAAGAGTAAGAATGAAGTTAGAATATCGTTCACCCAAAAGTTCAGTTTTCCAGTAACATCCTGTCACTTTCTCTTATAAAAGTTACACTTTAAAAAGAGAAATGAACTTAGAAGAAATGAATAAATATGATAAGTAATCAGGAGCTACCTTGAGTTCTTGTAGCATACTGAACACTTGACTAAACGACAAACAAGAATTGTATCTCATTTTAGTTTGTATAGCACGTTCACATTTATTTGCTTTTTATTATTTATAATAATTCTCTGAGGCACTGGTTATCAAGCTTGAGGGCACCTTGGAATTACTTAATTAGCTTCATTTAATTAAAGCTATTAGTATCTGGCTTTTGCTTCCAAACATTATGCTGTGGTGAAGTACAACCTAGGCATTTAAAAATGGCTCCCAAATATTTTAATAGTAGTGCCTAAGAAGCACAGGTCACCCTAGAAGTGGTGCCGCATGTCTGGAGTCCCAGCACTCTGGGCCAGAGGCAATAAAAATATAAGTGTGAGCACAGTCTGAGCAATTCAGTCTCTGTCTGAAATAAAAAAGAGGGCAGGGAACATGGCTCAGTGTAAAGGCCTTGGGTGCAGAAAAGAAAAAAGAAAGAAGCAGCTGCAGCTCAGGTTGTGGGGACAGGGGGAGATAGATCTCCGTGGGGGTGCCTGCCTAGCATGTGTGAGGCCCTAGGTTTCATCCCAGCACTGTAAAAACAAGTCTCAGGGACTTGGTTAGGTAACACTTAGCGTTGGAGTAATTGTGATTTGTGCAGAATTACCTGGCAAGTGTGTGACAGAGTCAGCTGTGGGCCTTTTATGTATAAAATTTTGCATACTGAATGATACTCAGTTACAGTGGTGATGATGAATTACTCAAAAGTGAAAATACTGTGCACAGTTGAATAAAAACTGGATTTTGGGCATATCCGGGGAACGTGCTTCTTTACTTTTAGAATCTTAAGTTTATGTTTTTTATCTTACAATAGATAGAACAGGTCTTTATTTAGAAACAAAGACAGGGATAAGAGCTTCCTGTGAAGGATTCCCAAGTGGGTTGCCCCTAGAATATTAATTTTTTAAAGGGAAATTGTGAGATCTGTCTTTAAGAATATATAAGTGACTTAAGATGAAACTTGTCAGGCAACTGTGTACAAGAAGTGGAGGGCATGATTAGGTCTTTTTGCTTTTAAAGTTTATTTTTATTCTTTGCTAAAAATACTAGATAAATATTGTCTTGGGAAATGGTACTTTTAAATAGCAAATATATTGAAATTATCAAGAAATTGTTAATCTGAAAGCAGCATTTCATTGATAAAAGTTCTACAGAGTCTGTAATATTATTGGAACATATATTTTGGAGACTTTTATTCATTTCAGTATTGTGTATCAGTGCTACTCTACTTTTTATTTTTTATCAGGAAAAGAAAGCATACTGAGGTTTGATTTAGCTGTTAAGGAAATCATTTTGTTCAGTTTTGAAGATGAAACTCACATTACACTTGAATTAACTGTAAAATCTTTCTTTTCTGGTTTTAGACCAACAGCAGCAGAATTGTTAAGGCACAAGTTTTTCCAGAAGGCAAAGGTAGGAAATCCCAGCTCCTCAGCACACTAACCCATTGTGTTCTCGGTTGATGAAGTTGCACTTCAGGTGATGGTGTTTGGAAGAGGGATGGTACAGAATGACAGAGGATGCTGTGTATGTAGTCGTTGGTAATGAGGATGCTTGCTGTGGGATTTAGTAAATGCACTTTATGTATATAAATTAAGAGATTAACTTATTACAGAAATAAGGAGTATTAATCTTTGCCATTATAAATACTATCTGAAAAATCATTGATCTCTCATTACAAGGCTTACTGCTCACTGTAGGGTACAAATACCCCATCTCCAAGGTAGTGGGATTTTACTGCAGTTGAACATGCGGGGCAGGAGGCCTGCGGTAAAGCGGACCCCAGAGCTGTGACAGTAGTGTCCTGCAGGAGCTGGCAAGGAGCAGAGCAGGGCTTTTCCTTAACTGCTTCATAAAACACCTGATGTAACACATACCAATTGCGGGGAACTTTTCTGCCTCTGTGTTTGGCTTGATGAACACTATTTATAACAAGAAATGTTTATTTTTTTCCTTCTAGAATAAAGAATTCCTTCAAGAAAAAATATTGCAGAAAGCACCTACCATTTCTGAAAGAGCTAAAAAGGTAAATAGTTTTAACTCAGAAGGCTAGGAGTGTCTGTACTAACACGTGGCTGTAACACGGGTGAACCTTTAAACCACTCTGTTAGTAGGCATTTCCAGAAAAAATGCACATGTTCAGAATAGGCAAAAGTACAGAAAAAAGTATGTGTTTCTATACACTAGAATAGTGATTTGTCTATGACTGGGAGTGCTAGAGAGAAACGGATGCAACTGCTGACAGCTGGGTTTTTGGAGGGGTGGTGATGACTGTGCTACGTGTGACTCCACGATGGAAATACTGAAAATCGGCAAATTTTAAATTTTCAGTGGATTGTTTGTGTGGTGTATGAAATATATCTAAATAAAATTTCTGTTTCTAAAAATAAAATAGCTGGGACAGGTGGCACAGGTCTGTAATTTTAGCGTTCTGGGAGGCTGAGGCAGGAAGATTACAAGTTTGAGTTGCTCGAGCAACTTAATGAGATCATATCTTAAAATAAAAACAGACTGGGGATACAAATTAGTTTGAAGGACTTGGGCTGGATCTTCAGCACAGAGAAGAAAGGAACATTCAGAAAATAGTACAAATAACACAGAGCTCTTAGAAATTGAAAATATAGAAGTGAAGAAATTCAACACAAAGTTTGTAGGATAAAGCTGCAGAAATTTCTGTGCCCAAAGTCAGGCACAGAAGAAAAAGGATGAAAATGGCAGAGGACTATTGGAGGAAGTGCAACATTTGAGAAAAAGAGTTCCAGAAAGGAATAAGGTGAGAGAAGAGAACACAGAGTCATGAAGAAGTGGCTCTGGTGACCGTGACCCCACGCAGCAAATAGAGGTACATGTGTATGCGTTGCTGAGGCTTTCAGGCTGTGAGGACCACGGCAGCGTCTGCGAGGAGCGCTCAGCTGCATCTCTGCAAGCCGAGTCACCGTCAGATTAGGAAGTGAAGTGATTCCTTCCTCCCTCCTGGCATCCTCCCCCTTTTTTCAAAACAGGATCGTATCCACTTGCCCAGGCTGGCCTCCCACTCATGGCCTTCTTAAGTGGGATCTATGCTTGTACTACAATGGCCAGCTTGAAATAAAGCAATTTTTAACTTTTTAAGTCATAAATGGAATATGGTAATGAAATCAGGATAAGTTCAGAAATACATAGTTTTACTAAGTGTACAAATTGAACACTGAAAGAAGTCCTTAAGCCAAAACCAGTCATGTGACCAAGGAAGCCCAGTCCTCTGGAACATAGGACGCTATGTGAAGGAAATCTGTCATAAAGCTAGTGGAGGCTGGAGCTTCTTTGAAGAAGATGACACTGAGAAGATGAATCTATTGTGTTTGAAAGAGGACGCCGCAAGCAGTAGAGACAGCTAATTATACAATACAGTGAGGCTCACCCGTGACTACCACATGTGATCGTGCCTTGTGGACACAAAACACTCATGGACCCAAACTGTCAGGCTTGGTAACAGAGTCAAATTCTCATCTTCCATAGTGGGATACTCGTAGGCATTTCCTAAGACAAAACAAAAATCAGAGAAGAATGTTAGGTGCACATTAGAAGGATGTATGTAAGTTTAAAAAAGCTAAAATGAGTTGAGAGTGGTTGCCTATGGGAAGAAGATGGGAGGTAAGAGGTTGCCGGGTGGTTTTTGTTATGTTGTTGTGTTTTTTCATTTTTTTAAAAAAAGACGGGTTTTAAAAGACTTTTTTTTTTTTTTTTTAAGACAGTTCTACAGACTTGCTTTGAAGTGCAGGCTGGTCCCAGACTTAACTGTAGTCCAGACTGGCCTAGAACTCATGGCACTCCTTCCCAACTCAGCCTCCTGAGTGCTAGGATCACAGATGTGCTGATTTAAAAATTAAAGAGAGAAAAACAAAACAAAAAGGAGGAGAGTAGGATTTGCTTTGGGGATTCCTATCTTTTTTTGTTTGTTTCTTCAAATGCTTCAGGACATTAAAGTCAGATTTGACCTATGACTTCCATAAGTGTATTATGTTGTTTGGGCTCAGAGTACAGAAGGCTGTGACTAAAAACTGTGGGACTGTAAGAAAAGAGCAAGGGAGAGATGATGGTGTGAATTTGTATGGGAGCATGTGGGGGAGGACATAGTGTGTGAGCTGCTGGGTTGCAGTGATGGAGGGAGGAATGCGACTGGGCTTTGTGTGTGCCCCCCCCCCCACCCCCCAACACTACCCTCATTTGTATCTCCCGTGGAGCAGGTTCGGCGAGTACCAGGCTCCAGTGGGCGTCTCCACAAGACAGAGGATGGAGGCTGGGAGTGGAGTGACGACGAATTTGATGAGGAGAGCGAGGAAGGGAAAGCAGCAATTTCACAGCTCAGGGTACGTTTCATTCTGGATTCTTCAGTTAGAACCTTCTCTGGTTCTTAGTTTAAAATACAGAGAATTAAAGTATTACTGACAGAATTTCCTTGAAGGACTTGTTAATAGGAGCCAGTTAAATTGTGTGGAAAATTTGCCTGGCATATCTGTTTGAACATGGTCATACTGGAGGTATATTACATAATGACCCAAATGTAGCAATGAAAGCTGTCTGTAATGCAAAGTATACTGGATAGGATTAATGGCTAATTCGATGTGCCTAAGAAAAGGGTAGTGAACCTGCAGGCTGTACAAGGCTCCCCTTGGCATGTGAAGTCCATTCCATTTCTATCTGGAGAGGAACAGTGTACTTTCTCTTTAGTTGGTGTGTCCTGGATGTCGGCCCGGGAGAGGCGTGGGGAAAAGGACTGACTGAGAGTGTGTCGAGAGAGTCTTGCTAGAGGCAGGTCTTTCTTTTGAGAGACCTGCAGTTAATGTCTCAGGTTGCTTTGTCAATGCTGATTTCCAGTATTAGAAGTGTTTATAGATGTGTTTGAGGATGTCAGGCCTGCTCAGTGCCCTTTTTTATGAGATAAGCAGTGGGTACAGTGGTATATGGCTGTCTGCTTTTAGGATCTCCTCTGGTGGGCTGGAGGTGTAGCTTAGTGCAAGGCCCTGGGTTCAGTTCCCCAGCACCACATAAACCAGATGTGGTAGTACACACCTGTAATCCCAGCATTTGGGAGGCTGAGGAAGGAGGATTTGCATGAGTTGCAGGCCAATCTGGCTACATAATAAATTCAGGATGAGCCTGGATTACACAGTGAGACCCTGTCTCAAAAAATAAAAAGGGTCTCCTCTATAATGTATCCAAAACTATACAAATAGTTTTGGATATATTCCCAGGAGGGGTGTCACCGGATCAAAGGGGTATTTCTAGTCTTTTGAGAACTCTCCATACTGCTTTCCAGAGTGGCTGTACGAATTTACATTCCCATCAGCAGTGCAAGAGGGTTCCTCTCTCCCCACAGCCTTGCCAGCACTGATTACTATTTGACTTGTTGATATAGGCCATTCTCTCTGGAGTGAGATGGTATCTTAGCGTTGTTTTGATTTGCATTTCTCTTATGGCTAGAGATATTGAGCATCTTTTCATGTATCTATTGGTCCTTTGTGCTTCTTCTTCGTGAGTGAACTGCCTCTTCATTTCATTTGCCCATTTTTCAATAGGATCCTTTATTTTGGTAGGCTTGATTTTCTTCAGCTCCCTGTGTATTCTAGTTATGAGTTTCTTATCTGAGGTGTTGGTGGTGAATATTTTTTCCCAGTCTGTTGGTTCTCTACAATGTTGACAGTTTCATTTGCTGTGCAGAAACTTTTTAATTTGACAAGATCCCATTTGTTGATAATGGGGATAATTGCTTTTGCTCTTGGTGTCTTGTCTAGAAAGTCTTTGCCTACCCCAGTGTCTTTTAGATATTTGCCTAATTTGTCTTCTAGAAAGTTTAGTGTTTCACTTTTAATGTCTACGTCTTTAATCCACTTTGATTTGATTCTGGTGCATGGTATAGGTGTGTGACTAGATTCATTCTTCTGCATGTGGATGACCACTTTTCCCAGCACCATTTGTTGAACAGGCTGTCGTTTTTCCATTATATGCATTTGGTCCCTTTGTCAAAGATTCAATAATGGAGTGTATTTGAGTTTGTCTCTGCATTCTCAATTCCGTTCCACTGGTCTCTCTGTCTACTCTGGAAAGCAGTATGGAGAGCACTCAGAAGACTAGAAATAAATATCCCCTCTGATCTGGTGACACCCCTCCTGGGAATATATCTAAAAGAGGCCAAAACAATGTACAACACCCACCCACCGACCCACCCACCCACCCACACCCATGTTCATAGCAGCACAACTAACAATAGCTAGAACATGGAAGTCACCAAAATACCCATCAACAGACCAGTGGATACACAAACTGTGGTACTTATACACAGTGGAATACCATGCATCTGTAAGGTCCAACAGCGTGGAGGTTTTCACAGGCAAATGGAATAAACTTGAGAACGTCATGCTTAGTGAAGTGAGTCAGAAGCAGAAGGTGAAACATCGAATGGTCTCTTTGATATGAGAGACCCAGACCACAACCATCTCATGGAACTTAAGAAGAAAGACAGAGTGAAAGAGGGGGACAGGGTGGGCGAGGAGAGCGGGAAAGCCCTTGTTGCCTTGACAAGATACATATGTGCACAAAATGCTCAATGCCGTTGTAAACCTTAAATTTTGCACTTGTACATATCAATAAAATGGGGAAAATAAATAAAATACTACCATTTAAATCCTTAAAAAATGAATAGTTGTGACTATTAATCAACATTAAGTACTTATTAAACTTGTTTATCAGTTGAGGTCTTTTTGCAGAGCTAAAAGTTTGTCAAGGCCTTGCCAATGAAAATTGGAAAAAGCTTACAAAGCTCTGAGTTTGCAAAGTGCTACAGAAGAAATGGAAACCTTTATTAAGATTAAACTCAATATATATTACATATGATTGAAAGTTTAATATTCCTTTGCCAAATGTGAAGCTTTGGCATTTTTCTTCTTCACATTTATTTATTTATTTATTTATTTATTTACTTACTTACTTTTGAGACAGGGTCTTGCTCTGTAATCCAGGCTATTCTTGAACTCACTTTGTAGTCCAGGCTGGCCTTAAACATACGGCAATCCTCCTACCTCAGCCTCCCAAAAGCTGGGATTACAGGTTTGCACCACCAGGCCTGGCTTATGTGGTACAGGGGAGTTGAGCCTAGGACCTTGTACTTACTAGACAAGTGGTCTAACCCCTGAGCTACACTCCCACTCTCTTCCTCACTTTTTCATGTGACTGCTATCAGAAGCCCTGTTGGTAGTCTTATGTAATGTTATGTTAAACCCCCAGAGGAAGTAGAGCTGTTGGAACCCTGCAGTCCTATCTTCCTATGATGGAGAGGACAGTGTATCTCCCTGAAAGAAATGTTACAAAGATAAATTATAGCTATTCAGTATCTGGTTATCACCTTGTAGCTACCTGTAGGAAACAGTTGTAATACCAAATTAGTTATATATATCACCTTTACCGTAACCTAAAATGTTATTGTGTAGGCAGCACAGAAAAATTTTGTAATTTACCCACAGAATATTCTCACACTTTTTGTTCATAAGTGTTCCTAATTTTTGTAGATGTTTTTGAGACCATGACCTCTAAGAAAATGAATCTTTTAAACTAAGTAGAACTACATTAAGAAAAACTATAGCATGACCAAATGGGATGGGATGTAATGTTTATGAGATCTCACAGTATTATTAGGTGTAAGGAGGAAACAATCATAATTTTATTTCTATAGATTCTGAAAAAGACTCTGATAAATTTTATATTTTCATAATAATGACTCTTGTATGGAATCCAGAATGCCAGATTTTCATTCTCATACTATTTTATTAAGAATCTCTTGATGATTTCTTGAAGGTTTTGTGACTAAAAGGATCTCTGATTCACCTTTGTTTTGAAGAAATGTATTTGGAGGTGTGGAATTCTAGATTTGACAAGCTTTTGCTTTCAATTGTTTTTTTTCCTCCAATCATCAAATATTTACTCTATTATAGGACACACACTCTTGTTTGCCTTTAAAAGGTATCAAATATAGTCATAATTTTTGCCCTCAGAGACCTTCTACTTGACTGAGGAAGTAACATATGTACAAAAAGATAAGTGTCTTTATCAAGTGTTTTTCTCTTACTTTTTAAAATGAGTTTGGATAGAATTTTATTGATTTTTATCCTTTTGAAGAATCAACTCTGATTCATTGATCTTTTCTGTTGTATTTTTAGTTTCAATTTCATTTATCTCTGCTCTGATTCTCATAATTTCCTTCCATTACCTTTAGATTTGACTTGTCTTTATCTCTCAAAGACTTTGAGCTGCATCATTAGATAGTTAATTTCAGATTGCTCTGGTTTTTTTCATATGTGCATTCATAGTTATAAATTTCCCTCTTAGCACTGCTTCTATTGTGTCCCACATATTCTGTTATGATATAGTTCCATTGTCATTTGACTTTAGGATGTTCTTGATCTCTTTCTTGGTTTCTTCTTTGATCCATTCCGTGTTCAATAATGTATTATTTATTCTCCAAGTATTTAAATAGTTTCTGTAGTTACATTTGCTGTTGATTTCTGGTTTTATTCCACTATGACCTGAAAGTATGCAGGGAGTGATTTCAATTCTTTTATATTTATTTAAGTATATGGTCTTTTGGAAAAAGTCCCATGTGCTGCTGAGAAAAAGGTGTATTCTGTTGATACTGGATAGGATAGCCTGTAGATACCTATTAAGTCCATTTGCTCCATGGTGTGATTTAGCTCTAATGTTTCTTTGTTGATTTTCTGTCCAGTTGATATGTCTAACTGTGAGAGTGTGGTATTGAAGTACCCTAGTATGATTGTGTTGAGGCCTGTTTGGTCCTTCGTATCCAATAGCTTCTGTTGTCCATAACTGGGTGCTCCTACATTGGGTGCATAGATGTTTGTAATTGTAAGCGCTTTCTGTTGGATTGTTTCTTTTTCCATTTGTCTTAGTTACTTTTTTGTTGCTGTGACTCAATACCTGACACCCACAAATTTAGGAAAGGAAAGGTTTATTTTAGCTCACAGTTTCAGATGGTCACAGTCCACTCAAGGGCAGCCAGCAGCAATCAAAGTACATGGCAGAGGCAGAGGTGGAAGCAGCTTCTCACAACATCACAAACAGGCAGGCAAGTTGAGGCTAGTCCAAGTCCTCATCCAAGGAAGGCTAATATATCCTTCCAGGTCTCCAGGTCTCCAGGTCTCCACCCAGTGATTAGCCCCTCCTGCATCTGGGTGTGGAAGGTGTGGCCACTACACACTGTTGTTCCTAACTTACATGCCTTTAATCCTAGTTTACATGCCTTTAATCCTAACTCACACGCTTTTAATTCTAACTTAACTGTAATCCACCCCTCCAGACTAGATCCCAATCCACCAACAGCACATGGTTCCATAGACAATCCATAACATTAAAATACATGAGACTTTTGCGGGACATTCCAGATCCTAACCACAATACCAGTATATAGTGACCCTGTCTGTCATCTGATTTGCTTTGGTTTGAAGTCCGCTGTGTCTGGGAATAGTATAGCTACTCCTGCTTGTTTCCAGGCTCCAGTACCACGTAATAATAGTTTCTAGCCTTTTACTTTCAGTCTGTGTGCTTCTTTGCGGGTGAAGTGTGTCTGTTGCAGATAACAGATGGTTGGGTTTTGTTTTTTGATTTACTCTGCCAGTCTGTGTCTTTTGATTGGTAGTTAAGACCGTTAGCATTGAGAGCAATTATTGTAAGACTTTTACTGACTCCTGTTATGACCTATTCTTCTACTGTTGGTTCTTTGCTTTTTCTTATCGTTACACTTTCTTTTAAGATGTTTTCTTTCTTCTATGTTCTTTGGTGTTATTTGTGTCTGTGTCTCTCTCTAAAATGCCTTCAAATATTTTCTACAAGGCCGGGCTAGTGGTTGCAAATATCTTTATGGATTCTTGGTCATGAAAAATTTTTACTTCTCCTTCAGTTTTGAGGAATAATTTTCCTGGATGCAGTACCCTGGGTTGACACTTGGTGTCTTTTAAAGTTTGAAAGATTTTCCTTCAGGCTCTCCCAGCCTTTTTAAAGTTTGCATTGAGAAATCTGAGTTGATTTGAGTGGGTTTCCCTAGGTAAAAGAATATCTGTTTTTCTCTTACTGCTCTTAAGATTGTTTCTTTATGTTGGGTTTTTGAGGTTTTGATTATGATTTGTTGTAGCAGTTTTCTTTGTTGGTTGAGATTATTTGGTTTTCTATAAGTTTCTTGTACCTGAATATTAATTTCATGTTCTAGATTCAGTAAATTTTCATGTATGATTTCAGTGAATAAATTCTTCATGCCTTTGGTGCTGTCTTCTGCCTTTTCTCTCACTCATTAATTCTGAGGTCGATCATCTTTGAATCATCCATCAGCTATTGTATCCAGCTACTTTGCTCATATCTAATTTTGGAGTTATAGCATTTGTTTCCTCGGCTTTGTCTTCAAGATCTGAAGTTTTGTCTTCACAGTGTTGAAGTCAACTTCCCCTGCTTTCAAATGAATTTTTCATACCCTGAATTTCAGCTAGATTTCTTTTCAGAATTTCCACTTCTCTATCAAAATGTTCCTTCATATCTTGCAGCTTCTTATTTACCACAGCCCACTTTTTATTTGTAACTTCTGTATACTCTGTAAGCTTTTTATCCATAAGGCCCACTATTTGTTTAGTAAGCTCTTCTTTAAGCCCACTGATCATTGCTTGCATTTCCTTAAGAATGCGTTGTTTGAACTTGCTTATTTGCTTTTTGACTGTCTTCCCCGTGAGTCCCGCTGTTTCAGGGCCCATGACAATAGTTTCTGGGACTCAGGAGTTTCTGTTTGTCCTGTTGGTTTGTCTTCTCATATTTCTGCTGTTGAGGGACTTCACTGGAAGGACCTAACTGAGAGGTTTCTATGAATGGGTATGAGGGTGTGTGGGAGGAGCCAAAATCACTGTGATTCCTGTGCTGGGAGTAGGTATTGAGGGTGGACTTAACAGTCCATTGACCTCTCAGGTGTCTTATTCATCCCAGCCACCTCAGCTGAGCTCTTGCCTATCCTTGCTTCCCTCCGGGGTTCTCCACCCTCAGAGGTGCTCCCACAATCCCCAAGCTGTTCAGGCTCTCCTTGTGCCAGTTTCTTACTTACTATTTAATAAGAGTGGCCCCCAAAACCCTGATGTTCCTGTATCAACCTTCTTCTACTTTGAACAGTTGAGGCCCAGTCTGTTTTTTTTTTTTTTTTTAAATAAAATGGCTCCTTCCTATGTCACCACCTGTTGTGGCTGCTGAGTGCTCCTTCTCTCAAGCTGGTCTGGGTTCCAGGTGGGCCTTTTCTAGGAATGCTCACAGTGTGTGTGTAGTTTGCACTTCCTGCCCACTCATTTCTGGCGGCTGGGGCCACCAGCTGCTCTCCCCACTTCTCCCAGATTTGTGTTCACCTTGGTCTGAGGTTTGGGGCTCTGGGTGGACTTTCCTTCATCTGAAGATGCCAGTGGCACACAGCCATTCACAGTCAGCCTTGAGTGGCTTCTTGGGCTGCTTTTTTTTCTGCATCCAGTGTTTCTCTGGGATTTCTGATATTCCCTTGGTCTCCTTTCAATTGTTTGCGTCCTCCTCCTCCTTCTGGTTACATTGAGCAGGTCTTTTTTTCAATTTTTATTATAATCTCAACTTTTTAAATGGGTCTATGAGGAAACTTTGTGCAGCTGTGCTACTACTCAGCCATCATTTTTCCTGAAAGTCCTACCTAATATCTTAAAAACTTTGTTTCATATATTTGTCTTTATCTTTCTTCCCCTCTTCTCGCTTCTTCTATTGCTTCATACTTCCCATCTTTCCTTCCTTGTTTCATGCAGAGGTATAAGTCTAGTCTCTGTTTATCTATTATGGTAAGTCCCTGTTTATCTTTTGTGGCTGTTAGGATTTGGATCTGGAGTGTTCCTTCAAAAGCCTCATGTATCTAGAGATGGTAGGAGCCATGTGCTGTTGGGCCCTAGCTCGATGGGGCAGATGGGTGGGGCCTGACTTGAGGAAGTGTGTGATAGCTTCACCATTCCCCTGCCCTTGCCTGTGTTCTACCATGCTGGGCACAATTCTTTCTTTGACTCTGGCCCCACCATGTGGTTCCACCATTTCTGACCACCTGCCCATGAATGGACTGTGACCTTCTAAAACTCTGAGATAAATCTTTCCTCTCTAAAGTTGTAAATGTTGGCTATTCTGTCCCAGCAATGAAGAAACAGTGACTGAGACAGAAATTGGTACTAGAAAAGTGGGTCACTGTGACTTTATCTGACCATGTGGTTTGGAAGCTTTTGGAACTGGTTTTTGTGAGGAATTTGGAAAGGTTTGAGGTTGCTGGCTTCAGAAGTCTTGGAGTGCTCTGAGCTGAGCTTGCTGAGAGATTCTGGTCAGAGCTTAGAAGACCAGAATACTGATAGAAGTGTGGGTTGGAAAGGCCAGGCTCAAGAAGTTTCAGAGGGGAAGGAGAACTGTATTGGCAAGTGGTATAGAAACCATGGATACTATTCCCATAGTAAAAAGTATATTGGTGTTTTGCCCTTATCCAGAGACTTTACCTGAAACTGAGACTCAGGGTATTGGTCTCCTTGATATGGTGGGGGAAATGTGGTGGAGGCTGTTACATGGCTACTGTTTGAGGCTTTTAGATTATCTGTGGTGAAAAGCATGAGGAAAAGATGGCAGAGAAAAATAATATAAAAATATTCAGTTTTGCTAAACTGAAAGGGCCTGCATAGGTGGGGCAGAAGAGCAAGAGGAAGTAAAGAGATTAACTCTAAAAGGAAGCCAAGTACTTAGAATCAGGACTATAGGAAAAAGGCCTTGAGGTTATCACAAAAATCAAGAAGACCCTACTCTTTTTACCAACGCAAGGTGAAAAGACAAAAGGCTTTGCTCTAAAAAGTATACTCCAGGGCCTAAGTGAAAAATGCTTGCCAGAGTTCAGCAGCTTGGAGTTCAACCATCTGAAGGCCTCCATAGCATTTGTCCAAGGGTGTCAGACCTTAGTGAGCAATGTCCATGTAGTTCTGGTTTTAGAGGCTTGCTAAGTGCAAGAGTTGTAGGTTCGTGAAGACTTTTACCCAATTTCAGAGGAAAGCCTTGGAGGCCAAGAGCGAGCAGTTGTAAAGGAGGAGCATAGGATGCAGTGGAGACCCTGACAGTTTGGAAAAGCCAGGACCATAGATCATCTTCTCAGGAAGGCTGTAGGCTGTGGGTGGGGCCAGACCAAAGGGGAAAAAGTGAAGGCTGTAGCAGGAGGCAACACTGTAGAGGCAGGGCCACCCAGGCTCCTGGAGGCTCACCTTACTGTAGCCACCATTTACACCACAACTTACTCCAGGTACTGGACACAGAACTACAGAATCTAACCTTTGCCCTGCTAGGTTTAAACTTGGGTTTGGTTCAATTGCTTCCTATCCTTTTATTTCTCCCTTTTGGAATAGACCTGTTTACTGTGTACTATTGTATGTGGAAAGTGTTTTAACTTTTCTTTGATTTTTCCAGGGGCTTACAACTAAAGAGTTTACTTTGAGTCACAGAGGAGACTTTGGTCTTAGACTTTTTAGCAGTTCTGGAATTGTTAAGACTTTGGCAACTCTTAGAGAAGAGTTATGCATTTTGCATAAGGAGGTAGATATGTGTCTTTTGGGGGGCCGGGGCAGAATGTTATAGTTTGGATCTGGAATGTACTCCCTAAACCTCATGTATTTAGATATAGTAGCAGCCATGTGCTGTTGGGAGGTGGGGCCTAGCTGGAGGGGTAGATGCTTGTGACTTGACCTTGAGGGATATATGCTACTTCTGCTTTCTTCCTGCATTTGGCTATGTTCTACTGTGTTGTGAGGAGCTCTTTCTCTGGCTCTGGCCCCCACCACATTGTTCTACCATTTCTAACTACCTGCTTGTGAATGGGCTGTGACTTTGTGAAACTGAGCTAAAATCTTTCCTCTCAAAAGTTGTGGATATTGGGTATTCTGACCCAGCAATGATAAAGTAACTAAGACAGTGGCTAGAAAATGAAGTGTGCAATTGTACTGTAAGTGACTGTGTAACTTTACTGGCAGAGTACAAAAAAAATCCAGGTAACCTGTGAGCAGTTGTGACATCTGCTTCCGTCTTAGGTAACGTTGGTAGAAGAAAGAGAAAATGTCAGACAAATCTTGAACTCCTTGTATTAGCATAGTTGATATGGGAGATAACTGTAGGGGAAGTTTCGATGAGCAGGATGTTTTCAAATTTTTAAAATGTCTCTCCACAGACTACCTATTTGTTGTAAGGGAAAAAGGTGTTAATATTAAGGTATGCTGGAAGAATTGGAAAATTCCTTGACCAAGTGATTAAAATTAATCTCACCAGTGAGGAACATATGAACATTTAATACCCTAAGAAGGACATGTGTAGATTTTAAACTCAAGCCTCAAGCCAGTTTACATAAGTCTAGCCATGGAGAAGCATCAGAAAAACTCTATGTGAAGAACATTCTACTAGAATATGTGGTAAGGGAAGGATTCTTACAGTATTCTTTTCTTGAAGTACTTTGGACTGAAGTGAGCTGCATTCAGAAATGTTGATGTTCCAGATTTTAAAAATATAAATAGATGTGACACTAAGAATAATTCATGCTTCTATACTGCATCCTGTACTGCAGGAAGAACACAAGTCTAGAAAAAACATGTGTGAACTGAGAATTGCATGGACAGTAAACAAGACAAAAACATTGCATCTTTGTTAGATTTACTGAAGTTTGTATCTGTAGTGTGATGTCATGTAAGAAGTATCCCTAAGGAAATATATTGTTAAATGTAAAACAGTTATACTATGGCATCTTATTTTCAGATATTGTTTTGAAGATGTATTTTTTGTAATGAAAGCATCAATGTATGTGTCATATTTTAAAATTTCACCATTTTAGCTTTGTAAGCAAACATGATAAAGAGTTCTCAGGCAATAGGGAATTTACATTCAAATTAAAATTCCATCTGTTTATCATGAGTATATTATGTGCCTAAGATTCTGTATCCTGAATCGAACTTTGGGAAAGAGAGAAAGTACTCAGATTTCAATAGATGAAAATCTAAGGTTAATACAGGTAAGTGTGAGTAGCACCTTTTTATTCATACAAAGCAAAAACAAGAAAAACTTAAATTTCCAATATAGAATTAAAAATATTTTCTGAAAATAAGTTGCACATGCAGTATAGTAGCATGAGTTATGCTATTATAATATTGTTTATACTATTATAATATATTCTATTACTAGAACCCTGATTCTCCTTAATAAAGTGATAATGAAAAATTTTAAACTTTGGTGACCTTTGAATTAATCTGACTAAATTCATAATTTGTAGGATTTACTATATATTAATATTTGTTTAAAGTAAGTATTTTTGTGTAAGTAGTATACACACAATTTCTCCCAGTTAAGTCCATAACCAGAATTACCATGCTTTGTCAGATCCTTACCTTGGTTTTTCGGATAATTAGCTTGAAGTTTTTGGGTTGAACCAGGATCTTAGGCACATAATATATTCAAAATAAATAGAAAGAATTTTACTTTGAATGTAAATTCTTTATCGTGTTTGCTTACAAAGTTGAAATGGTGAAATTTTAAAATACGACACATTGATGCTTTCATTACCTGAACAAAAAAATACAGTAATGTCATAACAATTTTCTTTTTAGAAAAACTTTCACTAGAATTGTTTATGAGATTGATGAATCAGAATGAAATGGAGTTGACATAAACATTACTTGCTGTTGTTTAGGATTGACTATAAGTTACCCAAGTTCTGCGTAAATGAGTATTTTTGTTTTAATTTTTTTTTTAGTCTCCCCGGGTGAAAGAATCATTATCGAATTCTGAGGTAAGTAAGTGAGGTCATGGAATCCTTGTTAGAAGATGTATATTTTTACACACTGTGTGTGTGTGTGTGTGTGTGTGTGTGTGTGTGTGTGTGTGTGTGTGTGTGTAAATGGTAGTGAGACTTCATACCAGCTGAATTTTAAAATGTTGCCAAAGGTCCTGGAACAGTCTTTCTTGTTTCCTTGAATTTATGACTTGATTTTTTGGACTAGGGCTACTTGAGGTGGAAAGTGGCCTTTTTTCCATTAATCTG